>JBAIZL010000007.1:2257315-2594815 GCA_036971475.1 Prosapia bicincta | reverse complement strand
ATCGATCCTTAACCCGTAAAACGTTTCTTTATACTTAAAAATATATCTCCATTTCCTCTAAAGTACATTTTTTGTTGAAGGACGATTTTCAATCCTTCATAGTGCATCATAGTTTTTACCGAGTCATTTGGTAACTGGGTTTGTTTTCAATAGCAGTTAAAATATCTCTATTAGTTTATAGACGTAGATTTTGATCTTATTTTCTACAGATCTTTCACTTTTCATAGTGCAAGCCCTTCCTGAATCTAACGTGATTGACCGGTATTCAAAAGAGTTACTACGAATACGTAAATCATATATTTATAATGTTAATATCTAAGATTATGTCTCGATTATAAGGTATGAGTATTAAAAGAGTTTTACTTGTTACAGTGTTTCGGTGACAAGGATTGCTGTGGTAGCCTGCTTTGCCTGGGAGTTTTACCTTCAATATGTTTGAGTGTATAAAATGAAATAAAGAGAAATTAATTACCAATTCGTTGTCTTCATTTCTTCTTTCCTCGGCCTAAACACCCATATGGATCCTCTGAGCATGACTCTTTCCACCTTGGTCACTAAATTAACCCTATCTATATTCCATTTTGCGACCCTTACTGTACTACATTACTTATATTACCTTATTACTGTCTAAACCTCGTGTCTTTACTGTGTTTCGCTTTAAAATAAAAAGTATAATTATCATTTCCTTTACAAAAATACTGACATGTCTAATGTTTAACCTCCCATTGTACGTTTTTAGGAAATAACCCAATTATAGACCAACATTACTCGAAACATAGATATTGGAAATAAAATATATAAAATACTGATTTTTTTTAAAGTATTAACTGATATTGTAATTTTTCAGACAGCAGCCTAATTATATATTGGCATTACTCAAACGATAAATATTGGGAATAGAACAAATGAAATAATGATTTATTCATGAGATTACTAATATTGTAGTTTTCATGTTTAGTCCTGACGATAGACTGTAATTTCCTAAAAGGTGAAATCAAGTACAGGACATTAAATACTAGGGTTTAATAGTGATTTTCTGTGAGTCTCCTGGCTTCTTAACTCTCGACGAAAATAAACTATTTAAGGACTAGAGAGGGATTTCTTCGTATTGCATGTGATAACGTATCTGTGCTTTCTGCATTAGAAACTTAAAAACCAGTAGATGTCTATTATTCAGAGATAATCATGCCTTCCTTATTTCTCCCTCCGTATCCACTTTCTACTATAATCGCAGTTTCAATAAAGATCATTAACCCACAATCAATCAATTCCTTTTTCACGTGCGTGTCAATGACAAAGTTGTCATCATCAGTTATTGTGAATAGGTGCTGGTTATTATTTATTTATTACCTTACCCACAAGGTAAACTAAGAATTTGGTGTTATGACTTTAGCTTTGTTTAACTTTAACTCAAGATCACACTCCAATTAAAACGTTCCTTTATGAAGAAGACGATGTAGTGTGTATAAGGTGGAGTGGAAACCTTACACCTGTCTACGCTGTACCATGCACGAGTGAACAATGACTATCCTTAACTCATATCCGTATAACAAGCTAGTTTCTTTTTCCTGTTCTAACAAACCTACATTCATTAAGGAATTCTTAATAATATTTTCTTAGAATCTATTCCAAAGAAAATCTCAACACATTCTTTTTTCTCACGCAAGTGTCATAAAATATGGTAGAAGTATTCAGTATTCCACTGACCACAGCATAATAGACAGCGTTGAGTTGCATTACATGTTACACTGTACTTTATACAAATTGTATTCTACAATTCATAAGGGGGGAATGTCTAAATGGTGTAATTATAAAACTTTCTTTCGGTAGTTATAAAACTAAATGCGGTAATTATTAAAAACATTCTACAACGGTACTTCAAACCATACTGTAGGCTACTAATTTTTTTATAGTATTGTTGTGTTTTTAACCGACACAAATTATCCAAGTCCAACGTTAATTACGTTACATACCAATTTACTTATCAATGTGCCATTTGTACACACAATTACACGTTAATTGCACGACTCCAGTAATTCGTCTTTTGTCCGAATTTAACATAATACTGTATTCCTCTATAAATGTTTGAATACATCTTTCTTGCTATTTCTTGCCCATGCACTTATTTTCTTTATGTAATTTCTCCCAATTAATACCCATATTATATCCAATTTTTATAAAAAAATTAAATATTCTCAATATATTATTCAGCATTCTTGAAACTTCGCAAGTTTTTCTTTGCCACGTCCTTAAAGGATTCGCAATCATTCTGCCCCTTTAAAGTTGTGGTCTCCTCAAAATTAGAGTACTTTATCAGATTTCGTTTCTTCCATTTGACATAAATCCCATCCTTTAGATTTTCACTTGATATTTTTGACAAATTGCTTCGTTTTTGGTACTGAAAACACGCTCCATCTTTTGTGAAACGTTTGATACATTGTTTCATAAATCATAGTTTGATCTAAAGAAGTTACTTTTAAATACTTGCCTCTAGTTCAACTGTCCCGCTCACAAATAACAATATGTGTCAATGAAATACCCTGGCTTATGTCTTAAATACCTCTCAAAACATTTTATTATATAGAATATTTTTTAATGGTTGTAAAACAATTGTACATGGTAGAAAAATACTGATTGTCTATTTAAAATCAGTGATGAAAATACAATAAAAATCTCATAAAATCAACTAATATATTACATAGTAGTGTATTCCCCATTTCTCACAAACCTTGGTTAGCACAAATATTTCTTTCGCGTGTCCTTTTTCTTAAATCATCCAGTGGTTTACCTTATGTCTGGATGATATAAATCAACTTTTACCTCAATGTATGAAATCAAAAAGCATCTTCAATTTTAATTACCAAAAATATATGACAAGGGAAATTCGCTGGAAACTTCCTCTATCTAAACCTTTCTTATTTCTTGCTGTGCTCTACCATAAGAAAAATCTGCGGAAATATGTCTTGTTCTGGCATTAGCGTGATCATTTGCTGAAACTTTTATGTAAGAGTATTTATAAAATGAGCAGGATATTAAAAAGCATTTCAGAATCGATATTTATCTTTTGCTAACCTTGTTGACAATTCTTACTAAATATAAATCAATAGAAATATTTATACCTTACTGAAAATGGTTGTAAAAAATGGATGTAATATTTTATTTACTTTTAAACGATGACAAAACCTTTTTTTTAAAAAAGTTTAAATAATCCTTCGTTTTGACGTATTTAAGAGTAAATTCTATAGTAATACATTTTCTGTTTATTCTTCATTCAATATATTCACTTTTTGCAGGCCAATTATTAACAATTTCTCTTATTAGATTTATAATTTTAGCTGTAGAACAAAGATAAAACATTTTGATTTTTAACAAAATGGATGTATATTTTGTTTTCTTTAACCAATTATATAGTAATAACAAACAAAATCTGAGTTCTACTGTTGTACATTTATTACAATAACATAACCATTTCAATACCAAGAGTAACTTTTAACTATACACTACTCTCGTTGTCTTCCTTTCTTCTTTCCTCGGCCTAAACACCCATATGGATCCTCTGAGCATGATTCTTTCCACCTTGGTCACTAACTTAACCCTATCTATATTCCATTTTGCGACCCTTACTGTACTACATTACTTATATTACCTTATTACTGTCTAAACCTCGTGTCTTTACTGTGTTTCGCTTACAAAAAAAAGTATAAATAACATTTCCTTTACAAAAATACTGACTTGTCTAATGTTTAACCTCCCATAGTAATTTTTCAGGCAATAACCCAATTATAGACCAACATTACTCGTAACATAGATATTAGACATTAAATATATAAAAACTGGTTTTTTAAGTCTTAACTGATATTGTAATTTTTCAGACAGCAGCCTAATTATATATCGGCATTACTCAAACGATAAATATTGGGAATAGAATAAATAAAATAATGATTTGTCCATGAGCTTACTAATATTGTAGTTTTCATGTTTAGGCCTGAGGATAGACTGTAATTTCCTAAAAGGTGAAATCAAGTATAGGACATTAAATACTAGGGTCTAATAGAGCTTTTCTGTGAGGCTCCTGGCTTCTTAATCCTCGACGATATTATAGTATTTAAGGACTAGAGAGGCCTTTCTTCGTATTGCATGTGATAACGTATCTGTGCTTTCTGCATTAGAAACTTAAAAACCAGAAGAGGTCTATATTATTCAGAGATAACCATGCCTTCTATATTTCATCCTCCCTCCCCACTTTCTACTACAATCGCAGTTTTAATAAAGATCATTAACCCACAATCAATCAAATATTATCTTTTCTCGAGCGTCTCAATGACAAAGTTGTCACCATCAGTAGGTTAACACGAATATGATAAAATAAGGTAAATAATGATAAACTTACCATTAATAATGTTATTAATATATATGATAAAATTATATATTGAATAATAAGAATAGGATTAATAAAATCCTATTAATGTTGGCATTCCACCTATTGAAAATAACTGATAATTCCACCTACACAAATTCTAAACTGTAACTCAAATATTCATGCTGATGATGACTACTCTGTCTTTGAAAACTACTATGCCTATTTAATTTATTATTTTTTTTGTAAAAAAATAGTTATTATGAATGAAGCTCGTTATTATTTATTCATAACCTTACCCACAAGGTAAGCTAAGCCTTTGGTGTTATGACTTTAGCTTTGTTTAACTTGAGCTCAAGATCACACTCCAATTAAAACTTTCCTTTATAGGAACCATGACGTGACCTAGAGTGTTAAAACATAACTATCTCTTATATCTAATTATGAGGCGGGATTCATCTTAATTTTACCATTAACTTATGCGACGGTTCGATTCAACCAACCGATAATGCCATGTGAGTGTTTTAATCAGCGTAAATATACATAAAAAGCACTAAAATGATCAGGAGAGATAGATGAAGTTAAATGTTCTATTCAGTTCTTTTATTATATATAAAAGAAATTGAAACTGTTATAAAAGAGCTTGATTTTACAAGTATGCAAAATTAATTTTAAACTCAAGTGGTCAACTGTTTATAAAGTTTTACAAAAATATAATAATATAATAATTAAATTAATTTTCTATATAAAAACACTCACACAAAAACACATAATATAAAAGTAGAACCTCTCTAATTCGTTAAATGCAAAATTAATTTTAAACTCAAGTGGTCAACTGTTTATAAAGTTTTACAAAAATATAATAATATAATAATTAAATTAATTTTCTATATAAAAACACTCACACAAAAACACATAATATAAAAGTAGAACCTCTCTAATTCGTTACCTTCTGTAATTCGTAACACCATTTGTCATAAGAATAACAAACACCATCTGCAAGTCTGCACTGTCACATAGTATAGTCATCAGCAGCAAGATAAGGCCGTCACTAGACATGTGTTATTGGAACTCTGAAGTAATAGCATTAAGGAATTCTTAATAGACAGCGTTGAGTTGCATTACATGTTACACTGTACTTTATACAAATTGTATTCTACAATTCATAAGGGGGGAATGTCTAAATGGTGTAATTATAAAACTTCCTTTCGGTAATTATAAAACTAAATGCGGTAATTATTAAAAAAATTCTACAACGGTTACGAAAATGCGAAAGTTATCGTTAGAATTCCTACTACGACCATAAATGACATTTTAAAAGATAGCAATTAAATGGAAGAGTACATGGCACAAATAGAAGTTTCCAAAGGAGATGTAACAATCAAAAAATAATGACAATACCCATTCACGTTTAACTTTCTGATGCTATATTTTCTGTTTATGATTACGACCCATACTGTAGACTACTATTTTTTTTTATAGTATTGTATAACAGTATCGTTGTGTTTTTAACCGACACAAATTATCCAAGTCCATCGGTAATTACGTTACATACCAATTTACTTATCAATGTGCCATTTGTACCCACAATTACATGTTAATTGCACGACTAAAGTAGTTCGTCTTTTTTCCGAATTCGTCACCCTCTTGGTCCCGAACGTACCGTCTATGGCATATTAAGACTTTTCAAAAATTAGTTTAGATTTCCGTTTGCTCTTCTCGCACTATTTCATTCATGTTTTAACATAATATTGTATTCCTCTATAAATGTTTGAATACATCTTTCTTGCTATTTCTTGTCCATGCCCTTATTTTCTTTATGTTTTCATTCCTCGTGTTCTTAGCTTAGATCACCAAGATTTTGAGGAAATAAATCGTTATGAGGGAAGCAATGGCCCTCATATTTTTATTATTACCAATATTATATCCCATTTTTATAGACAAATTTAATATTGTCAATATATTATTCAGGATTCTTGAAACTTCGCAAGGTTTTCTTTGCCACGTCCTTAAAGGATTCGCAATCATTCTGCCCCTTTATAACTGTGGTCTCCTCAAAATTAGAGTACTTTATCAGATTTCGTCTCTTCCATTTGACATAAATCCCATCCTTTAGATTTTCACTTGATATTTTTGCGAACTTGCATCATTTTTGGTAGTGAAAACACGCTCCATCGATTGTGAAACGTTTGATAAATTGTTTCATATATCATAGTTTGATTTAAAGAAGTTACTTTTAACTTCTTGCCTTTAGTTCAACTGTCCCGCTCACAAATAACAATATGTGTCAATGAAATACCCTGGCTTATGTCTTAAATACCTCTCAAAACATTTTATTATATAGAATATTTTTTAATGATTGTAAAACAATTGTACATGGTAGATAAATACTGATTGTCTATTGAGAATCAGTGATGAAAATACAATAAAAATCTCATAAAATCAACTAATATATTACATAGTAGTGTATTCCACATTTCTCACAAACCTTGGTTAGCACAAATATTTCTTTCGCGTGTCCTTTTTCTTAAATCATCCAGTGGTTTACCTTATGTCTGGATGATATAAATCAACTTTTACTTCAATGTATGAAACCAAAAACAATCTTCAATTTTAATTAACAAAAATATATGACAAGGGAAATTCGCTGGAAACCTCCTCTAGTTAAACCTTGTTATTTCTTGCAGTGCTCTACCATAAGCAAAATCTTCGGAAATATGTCTTATTCTGGCATTAGCGTGATCATTTGCTGAAGCTTTTATGTAAGAGTATTTATAAAATGAGCAAAATATTAAAGAGCATTTCAGAATCGATATTTGTCTTTTTCTAACCCCGTTGACAATTCTCACTAAATATAGATCAATAGAAATATTTATACCTTACTGAAAATGGATGTAAAAAATATGTAATAATTTGTAATATATGTTTTACATTTAAACCATTGCAAAACCTTTTTTTAATAAAGTTTAAATAATCCTTCTTTTTTGACGTATTTAAGAGTAAATTCTATATTAACACATTGTCGGTTTTGTTCTTTGTTCAATGTATTAACTTTTGGCAGGAAAATTAATAACAATTTCTCTTATTATTTTTATAATTTTAGCTGTCGAACAAAGATAAATCATTTTGTTTTTTAAAAAATGGATGTATATTTTGTTTTCTTTAACCAATTATATAGTAATAACAAACAAAATCTGAGTTCTACTGTTGTACATTTATTACTATAACATTTTCAATAACAAGAGTAACTTTTAACTTACACTACTCTCAGCTTTTTGCCGACCATCAATATCAGCATAATAAAGATCCTGTACTGAGGAGCCTGGCAAGAGATTTACAGAAATGAGATTTACAGGACCCCATGTAGTAGATTATAAAAGGGCCACACATGAGTCGGCAGGGATTTGATAAAGAGGCTTAGCGAGCTTGCCTTCGCAGGACCAGTTGTAAAAGAGATTTACATGAAGCTGAGCTTTTCAGGGCCATCTGTTTTAGACCTAAATAAAGACCTCCCCCCCCCCAGGAATCACCATTAACCTGATAGAGATGCTGAGGGTGCTTGCCTTCACAAGATTAATGGAGATGTGGATCATCCGATAACCAATCAGAGGAATCTACAGAGTGCTAACGAACCAGGACATAGATTTACATGAACCCGAGATTCCCAGGATCAACTGTTGTAGATCTGGACAAAGATCGCTCTGAAGTCCCCAGGGACCTGACAGAGAGGCTGAGGATGATTGCCTTCACAGGACCAAAGGAGATGTGGATCATCCTAAAACCAATCAGAGGAATCTACAGAATACTAAAGAACTAGGACAGATTTACAGGAACCCGAGATTCCCACGATCAACAGTTGCAGATCTGGACAAAGATCGCCCAGAAGTCCCCAGGGACCTGACAGAGAGACTAAGGTTGTTTATCTTCACAGGACCAATGGAGATGCGGATCAACCGAAAACTAATCAGAGGAGTCTACAGAATACTAAAGAACTAGGACATAGAACCCGAGATTCCCGGGATCAACTGTTGTAGATCTGGACAAAGATCACCCTGAAGTCCCCAGGGACCTGACAGAGAGGCTGAGGTTGTTTGTCTTCACAGGATCAATGGAGATGTGGATCATACGAAAACCAATCAGAGGAGTCTACAGAATACTGAAGAACTAGGACAGATTTACAGGAACCCGAGATACCCAGGATCAACTGTTGTAGATCTGGACAAAGATCGCCCAGAAGTCCCCAGGGACCTGACATGGCCTATGCATAATGTATACGAGATTCGTAATTTAAATTATTTGTTTTAATCTTTAATTTGAGCCAAAAGTTGACTTATTTTTATTTATAGTACAAATAACAGATTCCACAAAACTGAACAGTACGAAATGAACAAATATTTAAAATTTCGCGTGAAACGAACCTAATAAAACATTTCATTTCCAATCACTGATGAAGACCTCTTAACGCGATATTAAATGTCTCAGCAAGTTCTTTAAATTTAATTTGGTTATACATTCGGCAGCTCGTTACTCTACTAAATTTACGTAAAATTATAGCTGGTGTAATGACGATAAAATTAATATTTATTCATTTTTTTATTTATAAACTTTCACAATATAAATATACGATTTGCATTCTTTAAGTGGGTGTTTACAGCGGTTTTAGTTTGTAAACTGAAAAGTTGTTTTAAAGCAGTCCAACAAAACCTCCAGAAACTTAAATTTTTCAACAAATTATTTAAACTGTTTAAATCTTGTATGATGTACTAAAAACATTGTTAATTTAAAAAACAATATCAAATCTTACCTATTTTTTTGTAGAAGTGAAACTAGGAGAAAATATTTTGCACAATAATTGTTTATCACACACAACACAAATTCTTGTTCCGTTTGCCGAGATGACGATTGGATACCAACCAACATCATACTGTGATTGCCAGCGCAAAGTCAATACGTAGGTACTACTCTGTTCCTGGGTCAAAACGTTTATTGCCAATTGTCATGCACGCAGTGTCATGTCAGTCCGTGTCAAAACAAACTTAAATATCTCTTGACTCTCCCTTTATAAGCAATCTTTTATTGCAGTATTTTTTTAATGTTCTCCGTATAATCAATTGGTTATATCGAATATTCACTAATTATTTTGAACTATTTTTATTCTAATAATTACAATGCAAATATTTATATTGTTTTCTATTTAATATATAGTATCGATACCATTATCACATATTCTGTCACATATCATATCACATATCATTATCTAACGTTTCTGGATAAATTATGTCGAAGTAAATTCGAAAGAAAATCAATAGAATTTATCCCAGTCATTTGGAAATGTGAATCATAAAAGATAGTGAAGGAGGTGTAATATAGAAAGGGCTAAAATACAAACGTAAAAATCATAAGATCTGGTAGAATATTGACTCACTTGTTAAGGGTGTGATAAGGCTGGGGAGTTATAGATGATTCAAGGGGAAAACGTAATACTCACAAGTTGATACTAGATATATGAGGCTCAAAGCCCAAATGTTAGAGGCGAGGTAAATATGTAGAATTATAGAAGGAATTAGGTAGAGACGTAATACTCACAACTTTGGTAGACAGATGAGGCTCATAGTTCAAATGTTAGAGGTAAGGTAAAGATGTAGAATTATTAATGGGGTTAAGATAAAGATGTAGTACTCACAACGATTGATATACCGCTGAGCTCATGGTTCAAATGGTAGAAGTGTGATCGAGGGTAGACACGTAATATTCACATGTTTGGTAGACAGATGAGGCTCATGGCTCAAGTGTTTGAGGTGTGGTGAAAATATAGATATCACTCAAAAGGTTTGGTAGGTATATGAGGCACATGGTTTACTTTTAGAGTGGCAATAAGTATGATTATTTTAAATAGAAATTGTAATATAGATGTAATATTAAAGAGATCTGGTATAGGGATGAGATTACCAGAACGAATATGTTTGGGCTGCAGTAACCATTGTGAATTATAGATAGTATCGAAGTAAATACGTAATGGCCACACATTTTAGTAACCAATGAGGCTCATGGTTCACAGTTAGGGGTGCGGTAAGGATTAGGAAATACAGATGGGTTATGGATAGAGACTTATTACTCCTAATGTTTAGTTGGCAGATGAGGCTGATGGCTTAAAAGTTAGGTGTGTGGTGTGAATGAGGAATTATAGATAGAATGAGGGTCAAGTCGTAATACTTACAAGGTTTGATAGTCCTGTATGTGATGTATGTGAACTATTATGTACGTGATTAATGTAGATACCAAATAAAGATGATTTATACTAGACCGATGAAGCTCATGACTGACATGAAAAAAGTGCGGTAAGAATAGGATATGATAGATGTAATTAGGAAAGAGACGAGAAAATACAGATTTAAAAAATAGGTGAGTCTTATTGCTCGCTTGGAGGAGGTGCTTCAAGGATGGGAATACGGATTGAATTAGGGTAATTAGACTTAATACTAACAAGATTTGGTAACCGATGGGCCTTATTGCTCTCTTGATAGAGGTGTTTTAAGGATGATAACTACGGATTGAAAAAAATGTAGACACGTAATAATCACACGATTTAGTGAACCGATGGTTCAAGTGACTCACTTGATAGAGGCCCTTCAAGAATGAGAATACAGATTGAAGACAGAGATGTTATACTCACAAAGTTTGGTAAACCGATGGGTCTTACAACTCAATTGATAGAGGTGCTTCAAGGAAGGGAATACAGTTGAATTAAAGAAACGAAATACTCATAAAGTTTAGTAAACAGACGAGTGTTACGACACACTTGATAGAAGTGCTTCAAGGCTGGGAAAACGAATTGAATTATTATAGAGGCGTAATACTCACAAGGTATGGTAAACAGATGAGTTTTATGACCCATTTGATAGAGGTCCTTTAAGATGGGAATTCAGATTGAATAAGGATAGAGTCGTAATACTCATAACGTTTAGTAAACAGACGGGTCTTATGTCTCATTTGCTAGAGGTGCATCAAGGATGGGAATACGAATTGAATTATTATTAGGACGTAATAGTGATAAAGTTTGGTAAACCGATGGGTCTTATTGCTCACTTGATAAAGGTGTTTCAAGGATGATAATACAGTTTGAATTAAGGATAGGGACGTAATACTGAAAAGCTTGGAATACAGATGGGTAATTTTGCTCACATGATAGTGATACTTCAAAAATGGGAATACGGATTGAATTCAGATAGAGACGTAATACTCATAAGGTTTGGTAAACCGATGGGTCAGATTGCTCATTTGATAGAAGTTCGTCAAGGATAGGAATACATATTAAATTCTGATAGAGACGTACTACTCACAAATTTTAGTAAACCGATGGATCTTATGACTCACTTGATAGATGTGCTTCTAGGATGGGAATACAGTTTTAATTAGGATAGAGGCGTAATACTCATAAAGTTTGGTAAACCAATGGGTGTTATAGCTCATTTGATAGAGGTGCTTTAAGGATGGTATTACGAATTGAATTATTATAGAGGCGTAATACTCTCGAGGTTTGGTAAACCGATGGGTTTTATGACCCATTTGATAGAGGTACTTTAGGATGGGAATTCAGATTGAATTAAGATAGAGTCGTAATACTCACAAAGTTTGGTAAAACAATGGATCTTACGACTCACTTGATAGAGGTGCTTCAAGTATGGGAATACGGATTGAATTCAGATAAAACCGAAACTCAAAAGGTTTGGTAAACCGATGGGTCATATTCCTCACTTTATAGAGGTGCTTCAAGGATCGGAACACGAATTGAATTCAGATAGAAACGTAATACTCACAAAGTTTAGTAAACCGATAGGTCATATTGCTCATTTGATAGAGGTGTTTCAAGGATGAGAATATGGATTGAATTCAGATAGAGACGTAATAGTCATAAAATTGGTAAAAAGATGGGTCCTATTGCTAACTTCATATAGGTGCTTCAAGGATGGGAATACAAAGTGTAATACTCACAAAGTTTGGTAAACCGATGGGTGTATTACTTACTTGTTAGAAGAGCTTCAAGGATGGAAAGACGGATTGAATTCAGATAGAGACGTAATAGTCATAAAATTGGTAAAAAGATGGGTCCTATTGCTAACTTCATATAGGTGCTTCAAGGATGGGAATACAAAGTGTAATACTCACAAAGTTTGGTAAACCGATGGGTGTATTACTTACTTGTTAGAAGAGCTTCAAGGATGGAAAGACGGATTGAATTCAGATAGAGACGTAAAACTCATAAGGTTAGGTAAACCGATAGGTGTTATTACTTATTTCATTGAGGTGCTTCAGGGATGACAATACGGAATGAATTCAGATAAAGACGTAATACTCATAAGGTTTAATAAACCAATGATTGTTATTTCTCATTTGATAAAGGTGCTTCAAGGATGAGAATACGGATTGAAATCAGATAAAGACGTAATACTCATAACGTTTGGTGAACCGATGGGTCTCATTGCTCACTAGATAGAGGTTCTTCAAGGATGGGAATACGAATTGAATTAATATAGAAGCGTAATACTCACATATTTTGGTAAACCAATGGGTCTTATGAGCCCCTTGATTGAAGTCCTTAATGGATGGAAATACGGATTGAATTCAGTTAGAGACTTATTACTCACAAATTGTGGTAAGCCGATGGGTCTTATACCCCACTTGATAGAGGCGCTTCAAGGATGGTATTACGGAATGAATTCAGATACAGACGTAAAACTAATAAAGTTTGGTAAAATATGGGTCTTATATCTCAATTGATAGAAGTTCTTCAAGGATGTAAATACATTTTTAATTAAGATAGAGGCGTAATACTCATAAAGTTTGGTAAACCAATGGGTGTTATTGCTCATTTGATAGAGGTGCTTTTAGGATGGGAATACAAATTGAATTAATATAGAGGTGTAATACTCACAAGGCTTGGTAAACCGATGTTTTTTATGACCCATTTCATAGAGGTAATTTAAGATGGGAATTCAGATTGAATTAGGATAGAGTCGTAATACTCACAAAGTTTGGTAATCGATGGGTCTTACGACTCACTTGATAGAGGTGCTTCAAGGATGGGAATACGAATTGAATTCAGATAGAAACGTAATAATCACAACGTTTGGTAAACCCATAGGTCATATTGTTCACTTGCTAGAGGTGCTTCAAGGATGGGAAGACGGATTGAACTCAGATAGAGACGTAATTCTCATAAGGTTTGGTAAACCGATGGGTCTGATTGCTCACTTGATAGAAGTGCTTCAAGGATGGGATTACGGATTGAATTCAGATAGAGACGTAATACTCACCAATTTTTGTAAACCGATGGGTCTTATGACTCACTTGATAGAGGTGCTTCTAAGATGGGAATACGGATTGAATTAGGAAAGAAACGTAATACTCACAAAGTTTGGTAAACCGATGGGTCATATGACTCACTTGATAGAGGGACTTCAAGGATGGGAATATTAATTGAATTAAGGATAGAGATGTAATACTCTCTAGGTTTTGGTAAACCGATGCGGCCAAAAGATGCTTGATAAAATTACTTTAGGCTGTGAATAGGAATTGAATTAATATTGAGGCAAAAACTCAAAACGTTTTTCAGACCGATGAGCCTTATTGCTCATTTGTTAGAGGTGCTTCAAGGATGAGTATACGGTTTGAATTCAGATAAAGACGTAATACTCATAAAGTTTGATAAACCAATGGGTGTTATTGCTCATTTGATAGAGGTGCTTCAAGAATGGGATTACGGATTGAATTCAGATACAGACGTAAAACTAATATAATTTGGTAAACCAATGGGTCTTATTGCTCACTTGATAGAAGTGCTTCAAGGATTGGAATACATTTTTAATTAGGATAGAGGCATAATACTCATAAAGTTTGGTAAACCAATGGGTGTTATTGCTCATTTGATGTAGTTGCCTCAAGGATGGGAATACGAGTTGAATTATTATAGAGGCGTAATACTCACAAGGCTTGGTAAACCGATGGGTTTTATGACCCTTTTGATAGAAGTACTTTATGATGGCAATTCAGACTGAAATAAGTTAGAGTCGTAATACTCACAAAGTTTGGTAAACCGATGGGTCTTACGACTCACTTGATAGAGGTGCTTCAAGGATGGGAATACGAATTGAATTCAGATAGAAACGTAATAATCACAACTTTTGGTAAACCGATAGGTCATATTGCTCACTTGCTAGCGGTGCTTCAAGGTTGGGAATATGGATTGAATTCAGATAGAGACGTAATAGTCATAAAGTTTGGTAAACAGATGGTTCCTATTGCTAACTTCATACACGTGCTTCCAGGATGGGAATACAGTTTGAAATAAGGATTGAGACGTAAAACTCAAAATGTCTGGTAAACAGTTGGGTGGTATGGCTCATTTGATATAGGTGCTTCAACGATGGGAATATTCAACGTTTGAATTATTAATGAGGCGTAATACTCACAAAGTTTGGTAAACCGATGGGTGAATGACTCACTTGTTAGAAGTACTTCAAGGGAGGGAAGACGGATTGAATTAGGGTAGAACCGCAAAACTAAAAAAGATTTTGTACCCGACTGGTCTTATTGCTCACTTGATAGAGTTGCTTCAAGGAACGGAATACGGATTGAATTCAGATAGAAACGTAATACTAACAAAGTTTGGTAAATTGATGGGTCTTAATGCTCACTTGATAGAGTTGCTTCAAGGAACGGAATACGGATTGAATTCAGATAGAAACGTAATACTCACAAAGTTTGGTAAATTGATGGGTCTTATTGCTCACTTGATAGAGTTGCTTCAAGGAACGGAATACGGATTGAATTCAGATAGAAACGTAATACTCACAAAGTTTGGTAAACTGATGGGTCTTAATGCTCACTTGATAGAGTTGCTTCAAGGAACGCAATACGGATTGAATTCAGATAGAAACGTAATACTAACAAAGTTTGGTAAATTGATGGGTCTTAATGCTCACTTGATAGAGTTGCTTCAAGGAACGGAATACGGATTGAATTCAGATAGAAACGTAATACTCACAAAGTTTGGTAAATTGATGGGTCTTATTGCTCACTTGATAGAGTTGCTTCAAGGAACGGAATACGGATTGAATTCAGATAGAAACGTAATACTCACAAAGTTTGGTAAACTGATGGGTCTTAATGCTCACTTGATAGAAGTGCTTCAAAAAAGGGAATACAGGTTGAATTCAGATAGATACGTAATACTCATAAGGTTTGGTAACCCGATGGGTCTGATTGCTCACTTGATAGAAGTGCTTCAAGGATGAGAATACAGATAAAATTAAGGATAGATGCGTAATACTTCCAAATTTTGTTAAACCGATGCGTCTTATGGCCCACTTGATAAAATTACTTTAAGGCTAGGAATACGAATTGAATTAATATTGCGGTAAATACTCAACACGTTTCGTAAACCGATGGGTCTTATTGCTCACTTGATAGAAGTGCTTCAAGGATGGGAATACAGTTTTAATTAGGATAGAGGCGTAAAACTCATAAAGTTCGGTAAACCAATGGGTGTTATAACTCATTTGATAGAGGTGCTACAAGGATGGGAATACAGTTTTAATTAGGATAGAGGCGTAAAACTCATAAAGTTTGGTAACCCAATGGGTCTTATTGATCACTTGATAGAAGTGCTTCAAGGATGGGAATACAGTTTTAATTAGGATAGAGGCGTAAAACTCATAAAGTTTGGTAAACCAATGGGTGTTATAGCTCATTTGATAGAGGTGCTACAAGGATGAGAAAACGGATTGAATTCAGATAGAGACGTAATACACATAAAGTTTGGTAAACAGATGGGTTTTATTCCTCACTTGTTAGAGGTGCTTCAAGGATGGGAATACGGATTGAATTCAGATCGAGACGTAATACACATAAAGTTTGGTAAACCGATGAGTCTTATTGCTCACTTGATAGAAGCGCTTCAATGACTAGAATACAGTGTTAATTAGGATAGAGGCGTAATACTAATAAAGTTTGGTAAACCGATCGGTCTAATGGCTAACTTAAAAGAAGTGCTTCAAGGATGGGAATACAGTTTTAATTAGGATAGAGGCGTAATACTCATAAAGTTTGGTAAACCAATGGGTCTTAATGCTCACTTGATAGAAGTTCTTCAAGGATGGGAATACAGTTTGAATTCAGAAAGAGACTTAATACTCATAAAGTTTGGTAAACAGATAGGCCTTATAGCTCACTTGATAGAGATGCTTCAAAAAGGAAATTTGGATTGAATTCAGATAGAGATGAAATACTCACAAAGTTTCGTAAACCAATAGGTCTTATGATTAACTTGATAGAGGTGCTTCAAGGATGTTAATACGGATTGAATTCAGTGAGAAACGTAATACTCACAAAGTTTGGTAAACCGATGGGTCTTAATGTTCATTTTATAGGGGTGTTTCAATAATGGGAATACGGATTGAATTAGGGTAGAATCATAATACTAAAAAGATTTGGTAACCGATTGGTCTTGCTGCTCACGTGATAGAAGTGATTCAAGGATGGGAATATAGGTTGAATTCAGATAGAGACGTAATACTCACAAAGTTTGTTAAACCGATGGCTCTTATGACTAACATGATAGAGGAGCTTCAAGGATTGGAATACGGATTGAATTCAAGTAGAGACGTAATACTCATAAAGTTTGATAGAAACGTAATTTTTGCAAAATTTGGAAAACCGATGGGTCTTACCAATTGATAGAGGTGCTTGAAAGGTGGGAACTCAGATTGAATTAAGAGAGAGACGTAATACGCACAAAGTTTGGATACCCGATGGGTCATATGACTCACGTGATAGAGGTGCATCAAGGATGGGAATACAGTTTTAATTAAGGATAGAGACGTAATACTAGGTGCGGTAGTAGAAAGAGACTAGTACAACGAGTCTGTTAGGGGTGTAATGATAATGGTGAATTAAAGAAGAGATTGTGATATATATATATATATATATATATATATATATATATATATAGTCCTTACGGGGTGCGGTAGTAGAAAGGGACTAGTAAAACGATTCTGTTAGGGGTGTAATGATAATGGTGAATTATAGAAGAGATTATGATATATATAAATATATACTCCTTACGAAATGCGGTAGTAGAAAGAGACTAGTAAAACGATTCTGTTAGGGGTGTATTGATAATTGTGAGTTATAGAAGAGAGTGTGATATATATAAATATATAGTCCTTACGAGGTGCGGTAGTAGAAAGAGGCTAGTAAAATGATTCTGTTAGGGGTGTAATGATAATGGTGAATTATAGAAGAGATTGTGATATATATAAATATATAGTCCTTACGAGGTGCGGTAGTAGAAAGAGACTAGTAAAACGATTCTGTTAAGGGTGTAATGATAATGGTGAATTATAGAAGAGATTTGTGATATATATAAATATATAGTCCTTACGAGGTGCGGTAGTAGAAAGAGACTAGTAAAACGATTCTGTTAAGGGTGTAATGATAATGGTGAATTATAGAAGAGATTTGTGATATATATAAATATATAGTCCTTACGAGGTGCGGTAGTAGAAAGAGGCTAGTAAAACGATTCTGTTAGGGGTGTAATGATAATGGTGAATTATAGAAGAGATTGTGATATATATAAATATATAGTCCTTACGAGGTGCGGTAGTAGAAAGAGACTAGTAAAACGATTCTGTTAAGGGTGTAATGATAATGGTGAATTATAGAAGAGATTTGTGATATATATAAATATATAGTCCTTACGAGGTGCGGTAGTAGAAAGAGGCTAGTAAAACGATTCTGTTAGGGGTGTAATGATAATGGTGAATTATAGAAGAGATTGTGATATATATAAATATATACTCCTTACGAAATGCGGTAGTAGAAAGAGACTAGTAAAACGATTCTGTTACGGGTGTATTGATAATTGTGAATTATAGAAGAGAGTGTGATATATATAAATATATAGTCCTTACGAGGTGCGGTAGTAGAAAGAGGCTAGTAAAACGATTCTGTTAGGGGTGTAATGATAATGGTGAATTATAGAAGAGATTGTGATATATATAAATATATAGTCCTTACGAGGTGCGGTAGTAGAAAGAGACTAGTAAAACGATTCTGTTAAGGGTGTAATGATAATGGTGAATTATAGAAGAGATTTGTGATATATATAAATATATAGTCCTTACGAGGTGCGGTAGTACAAAGAGGCTAGTAAAACGATTCTGTTAGGGGTGTAATGATAATGGTGAATTATAGAAGAGATTGTGATATATATAAATATATAGTCCTTACGAGGTGCGGTAGTAGAAAGAGACTAGTAAAACGTTTCTGTTAGGGGTGTAATGATAATGGTGAATTATAGAAGAGATTTGTGATATATATAAATATATAGTCCTTACGAGGTGCGGTAGTAGAAAGAGGCTAGTAAAACGATTCTGTTAGGGGTGTAATGATAATGGTGAATTATAGAAGAGATTGTGATATATATAAATATATAGTCCTTACGAGGTGCGGTAGTAGAAAGAGACTAGTAAAACGATTCTGTTAGGGGTGTAATGATAATGGTGAATTATAGAAGCGATTGTGATATATATAAATATATAGTCCTTACGAGGTGCGGTAGTAGAAAGAGACTAGTAAAACGATTCTGTTAGGGGTGTAATGATAATGGTGAATTATAGAAGAGATTGTGATATATATAAATATATAGTCCTTACGAGGTGCGGTAGTAGAAAGAGACTAGCAAAATGATTCTGTTAGGGGTGTAATGATAATGGTGAATTATAGAAGAGATTGTGATATATATAAATATATAATCCTTACGAGGTGCGGTAGTAGAAAGAGACTAGTAAAACGATTCTGTTAGGGGTGTAATGAAAATGGTGAATTATAGAAGAGATTGTAATGTATATAAATTAATAGTACTTACGAGGTGCGGTAGAAGAAAGGGACTAGTAAAACGATTCTGTTATGAGTGTAATGATAATGGTGAATTATATGAAAGATTGTGATATATATATATATATATATATATATATATATATATATATAAATATATAGTCCTTACGAGGTGCGGTAGTAGAAAGAGACTAGTAAAACGATTCTGTTAGGGGTGTATTGATAATTATAAATTATATGAGAGATTTTGTAATATATATAAATATATAGTCCTTACGAGGTGCGGTATAGAATGAGACTAGTAAAACGACTCTGTTAGGTGTGTAATGATAATGGTGAATTATAGAAGAGATTGTGATATATATAAATATATAGTCCTTACGAGGTGCGGTAGTAGAAAGAGACTAGTAAACCGATTCTGTTAGGGGTGTAATGATAATGGTGATTTATAGGAGAGATTGTGATATATATAAATATATAGTCCTTACGAGATGCGGTAGTAGAAAGAGACTAGTAAAACGATTCTGTTAGGGGTGTATTGATAATTGTGAATTATATGAGAGATTTTGAAATATATATAAATATATAGTCCTTACGAGGTGCGGTATAGAATGAGACTAGTAAAACGACTCTGTTAGGGGTGTAATGATAATGGTGAATTATAGAAGAGATTGTGATATATATAAATATATAGTCCTTACGAGGTGCGGTAGTAGAAAGAGACTAGTAAAACGATTCTGTTAGGGGTGTATTGATAATTGTGAATTATATGAGAGATTTTGAAATATATATAAATATATAGTCCTTACGAGGTGCGGTATAGAATGAGACTAGTAAAACGACTCAGTTAGGGGTGTAATGATAATGGTGAATTATAGAAGAGATTGTGATATATATAAATATATAGTCCTTACGAGGTGCGGTAGTAGAAAGAGACTAGTAAAACGACTCTGTTAGGGGTGTAATGATAATGGTGAATTATAGAAGAGATTGTGATATATATAAATATATAGTCCTTACGAGGTGCGGTAGTAGAAAGAGACTAGCAAAATGATTCTGTTAGGGGTGTAATGATTATGGTGAATTATAGAAGAGATTGAGATAAATATAAATATATAATCCTTACGAGGTGCGGTAGTAGAAAGAGACTAGTAAAACGATTCTGTTAGGGGTGTATTGATAATGGTGAATTATAGAAAAGAATGTAATGTATATAAATTAATAGTACTTACGAGGTGCAGTAGTAAAAAGAAACTAGTAAAACGATTCTGTTAGGGGTGTAATGATAATGGTGAATTATAGAAGAGATTGTGATATATATAAATTATTAGTACTTACGAGGTGCGGTAGAAGAAAGGGACTAGTAAAACGATTCTGTTATGAGTGTAATGATAATGGTGAATTATATGAGAGATTGTGATATATATATATATATAAATATATAGTCCTTAAGAGGTGCGGTAGTAGAAAGAGACTAGTAAAACGAGTCTATTAGGGGTGTAAAGATAATGGTGAGTTATAGAAGCGATTGTGATATATATAAATATATAGTCCTTACGAGGTGCGGTAGTAGAAAGAGACTAGTAAAACGACTCTGTTAGGGGTGTAATGATTATGGTGAATTATAGAAGAGATTGAGATATATATAAATATATAATCCTTACGAGGTGCGGTAGTAGAAAGAGACTAGTAAAACGACTCAGTTAGGGGTGTAATGAGAATGGTGAATTATAGAACAGATTGTGATATATATAAATTATTAGTACTTAGGAGGTGCGGTAGAAAAAAAGGGACTAGTAAAACGATTCTGTTAGGAGTGTAATGATAATGGTGAATTATAGAAGAGATTGTGATATATATAAATATATAGTCCTTACGAGGTGCGGTATTAGAAAGAGACTAGTAAAACGATTCTGTTAGGAGTGTAATGATAATGGTGAATTATAGGAGAGATTGTGTTATATATAAATATATAGTCCTTACGAGGTGCGGTAGTAGAAAGAGACTAGTAAAACGACTCTGTTAGGGGTGTAATGATAATGGTGAATTATAGAAGAGATTGTGATATATATAAATATATACCCCTTACGAGGCGCGGTAGTAGAAAGAGACTACTAAAACGATTCTGTTAGGGGTGTATTGATAATGGTGAATTATAGAAGAGATTGTAATATATATAAATATATAGTCCTTACGAGGTGCGGTAGTAGAAAGAGACTAGTAAAACGATTCTGTTAGGGGTGTAATGAAAATGGTGAATTATAGAAGAGATAGTAATGTATATAAATATATAGTCCTTACGAGGTGCGGTAGTAGAAAGAGACTAGTAAAACGATTCTGTTAGGGGTGTAATGAAAATGGTGAATTATAGGAGAGATTGTGATATATATAAATATATAGTCCTTACGAGGTGCGGTAGTAGAAAGAGACTAGTAAAACGATTCTGTTAGGGGTGTATTGATAATGGTGAATTATAGAAGAGATTGTGATATATATAAATATATAGTCCTTACGAGGTGCGGTAGTAGAAAGAGACTAGTAAAACGATTCTGTTAGGGGTGTATTGATAATGGTGAATTATAGAAGAGATTGTAATATATATAAATATATACCCCTTACGAGGTGCGGTAGTAGAAAGAGACTAGTAAAACGATTCTGTTACGGGTGTATTGATAATGGTGAATTATAGAAGAGATTGTAATATATATAAATATATAGTCCTTACGAGGTGCGGTAGTAGAAAGAGACTAGTAAAACGATTCTGTTAGGGGTGTATTGATAATGGTGAATTATAGAAGAGATTGTAATATATATAAATATATACCCCTTACGAGGTGCGGTAGTAGAAAGAGACTAGTAAAACGATTCTGTTAGGGGTGTATTGATAATGGTGAATTATAGAAGAGATTGTAATATATATAAATATATACCCCTTACGAGGTGCGGTAGTAGAAAGAGACTAGTAAAACGATTCTGTTAGGGGTGTATTGATAATGGTGAATTATAGAAGAGATTGTAATATATATAAATATATAGTCCTTACGAGGTGCGGTAGTAGAAAGAGACTAGTAAATCGATTCTGTTAGAGGTGTATTGATAATGGTGAATTATAGAAGAGATTGTAATATATATAAATATATACCCCTTACGAGGTGCGGTAGTAGAAAGAGACTAGTAAAACGATTCTGTTAGGGGTGTATTGATAATGGTGAATTATAGAAGAGATTGTGATATATATAAATATATACCCCTTACGAGGTGCGGTAGTAGAAAGAGACTAGTAAAACGATTCTGTTAGGGGTGTATTGATAATGGTGAATTATAGAAGAGATTGTAATATATATAAATATATAGTCCTTACGAGGTGCGGTAGTAGAAAGAGACTAGTAAAACGATTCTGTTAGGGGTGTAATGAAAATTGAGAATTATAGAAGAGATTGTAATGTATATAAATATATAGTCCTTACGAGGTGCGGTAGTAGAAAGAGACTAGTAAAACGATTCTGTTAGGGGTGTAATGAAAATGGTGAATTATAGGAGAGATTGTGATATATATAAATATATAGTCCTTACGAGGTGCGGTAGTAGAAAGAGACTAGTAAAACGACTCTGTTAGGGGTGTAATGATAATGGTGAATTATAGAAGAGTTTGTGATATATATAAATATATAGTCCTTACGAGGTGCGGTAGTAGAAAGAGACTAGTAAAACGATCAATTAGGCGTGTAATGAGAATGGTGAATTATAGAACAGATTGTGATATATATAAATTATTAGTACTTAGGAGGTGCGGTAGAAAAAAAGGGACTAGTAAAACGATTCTGTTAGGAGTGTAATGATAATGGTGAATTATAGAAGAGATTGTGATATATATAAATATATAGTCCTTACGAGGTGCGGTATTAGAAAGAGACTAGTAAAACGATTCTGTTAGGAGTGTAATGATAATGGTGAATTATAGGAGAGATTGTGTTATATATAAATATATAGTCCTTACGAGGTGCGGTAGTAGAAAGAGACTAGTAAAACGACTCTGTTAGGGGTGTAATGATAATGGTGAATTATAGAAGAGATTGTGATATATATAAATATATACCCCTTACGAGGCGCGGTAGTAGAAAGAGACTACTAAAACGATTCTGTTAGGGGTGTATTGATAATGGTGAATTATAGAAGAGATTGTAATATATATAAATATATAGTCCTTACGAGGTGCGGTAGTAGAAAGAGACTAGTAAAACGATTCTGTTAGGGGTGTAATGAAAATGGTGAATTATAGAAGAGATAGTAATGTATATAAATATATAGTCCTTACGAGGTGCGGTAGTAGAAAGAGACTAGTAAAACGATTCTGTTAGGGGTGTAATGAAAATGGTGAATTATAGGAGAGATTGTGATATATATAAATATATAGTCCTTACGAGGTGCGGTAGTAGAAAGAGACTAGTAAAACGATTCTGTTAGGGGTGTATTGATAATGGTGAATTATAGAAGAGATTGTGATATATATAAATATATAGTCCTTACGAGGTGCGGTAGTAGAAAGAGACTAGTAAAACGATTCTGTTAGGGGTGTATTGATAATGGTGAATTATAGAAGAGATTGTAATATATATAAATATATACCCCTTACGAGGTGCGGTAGTAGAAAGAGACTAGTAAAACGATTCTGTTAGGGGCGTATTGATAATGGTGAATTATAGAAGAGATTGTAATATATATAAATATATAGTCCTTACGAGGTGCGGTAGTAGAAAGAGACTAGTAAAACGATTCTGTTAGGGGTGTATTGATAATGGTGAATTATAGAAGAGATTGTAATATATATAAATATATACCCCTTACGAGGTGCGGTAGTAGAAAGAGACTAGTAAAACGATTCTGTTAGGGGTGTATTGATAATGGTGAATTATAGAAGAGATTGTAATATATATAAATATATACCCCTTACGAGGTGCGGTAGTAGAAAGAGACTAGTAAAACGATTCTGTTAGGGGTGTATTGATAATGGTGAATTATAGAAGAGATTGTAATATATATAAATATATAGTCCTTACGAGGTGCGGTAGTAGAAAGAGACTAGTAAATCGATTCTGTTAGAGGTGTATTGATAATGGTGAATTATAGAAGAGATTGTAATATATATAAATATATACCCCTTACGAGGTGCGGTAGTAGAAAGAGACTAGTAAAACGATTCTGTTAGGGGTGTATTGATAATGGTGAATTATAGAAGAGATTGTGATATATATAAATATATACCCCTTACGAGGTGCGGTAGTAGAAAGAGACTAGTAAAACGATTCTGTTAGGGGTGTATTGATAATGGTGAATTATAGAAGAGATTGTAATATATATAAATATATAGTCCTTACGAGGTGCGGTAGTAGAAAGAGACTAGTAAAACGATTCTGTTAGGGGTGTAATGAAAATTGAGAATTATAGAAGAGATTGTAATGTATATAAATATATAGTCCTTACGAGGTGCGGTAGTAGAAAGAGACTAGTAAAACGATTCTGTTAGGGGTGTAATGAAAATGGTGAATTATAGGAGAGATTGTGATATATATAAATATATAGTCCTTACGAGGTGCGGTAGTAGAAAGAGACTAGTAAAACGACTCTGTTAGGGGTGTAATGATAATGGTGAATTATAGAAGAGTTTGTGATATATATAAATATATAGTCCTTACGAGGTGCGGTAGTAGAAAGAGACTAGTAAAACGATCAATTAGGCGTGTAATGATAATGGTGAATTATAGAAGAGATTGTGATATATATAAATATATAGTCCTTACGAGGTGCGGTAGTAAAAAGAGACTAGTAAAACGACTCTGATAGGGGTGTAATGATAATGGTGAATTATAGAAGAGATTGTGATATATATATATATATATATATATATATATAGTCCTTACGAGGTGCGGTTGTAGAAAGAGAATGGTAAAACGATTCTTTTAGGGGTGTAATGTTAATGGTGAATTATAGAAGAGATTGTACTGTATATAAATAATAGTAATTACGAGGTGCGGTAGTAGAAAGAGACTAGTAAAACGATTCTGTCAGGGGTGTAATGATAATGATGAATTATAGAAGAGACTGTGGTATATATAAAAATATAGTCCTTACGAAGTGCGGTAGTAGGAAGAGACTAGTAAAACGATTCTGTTAGTGGTGTAATGATAATGGTGAATTATAGAAAGGACTGTGATATACAAATATATAGCACCTATGAGGTGCGGTAGTAGAAAGAGACTAGTAAAACGATTCTGTTAGGGGTGTAATGATAATGGTGAATTATAGAAGAGATTGTGATATATATAAATATATACCCCTTACGAGGTGCGGTAGTAGAAAGAGAATGGTAAAACGATTCTTTTAGGGGTGTAATGATAATGGTGAATTATAGAAGAGATTATGATATATATAAATATATACTCCTTACGAGGTGCGGTAGTAGAAGGAGACTAGTAAAACGATTCTGTTAGGGGTGTATTGATAATGGTGAATTATAGAAGAGATTGTGATATATATGAATATATAGTCCTTACGAGGTGCGGTAGTAGAAAGAGAATGGTAAAACGATTCTTTTAGGGGTGTAATGATAATGGTGAATTATAGAAGAGATTATGATATATATAAATATATACTCCTTACGAGGTGCGGTAGTAGAAAGAGACTAGTAAAACGATTCTGTTAGGGGTGTATTGATAATGGTGAATTATAGAAGAGATTGTGATATATATAAATATATACTCCTTACGAGGTGCGGTAGTAGAAAGAGACTAGTAAAACGAGTCTGTTAGGGGTGTAATGATAATGGTGAATTATAGAAGAGATTGTGATATATATAAATATATACCCCTTACGAGGTGCGGTAGTAGAAAGAGAATGGTAAAACGATTCTTTTAGGGGTGTAATGATAATGGTGAATTATAGAAGAGATTATGATATATATAAATATATACTCCTTACGAGGTGCGGTAGTAGAAAGAGACTAGTAAAACGATTCTGTTAGGGGTGTATTGATAATGGTGAATTATAGAAGAGATTGTGATATATATAAATATATACTCCTTACGAGGTGCGGTAGTAGAAAGAGACTAGTAAAACGAGTCTGTTAGGGGTGTAATGATAATGGTGAATTATAGAAGAGATTGTGATATATATGAATATATAGTCCTTACGAGGTGCGGTAGTAGAAAGAGACTAGTAAAACGATTCTGTTAGGAGTGTAATGATAATGGTGATTTATAGGAGAGATTGTGATATATATAAATATATAGTCCTTACGAGGTGCGGTAGTAGAAAGAGACTAGTAAAACGTCTCAGTTAGGGGTGTAATGATAATGGTGAATTATAGAACAGATTGTGAAATATATAAATTATTAGTACTTAGGAGGTGCGGTAGAAAAAAGGGACTAGTAAAACGATTCTGTTAGGAGTGTAATGATAATGGTGAATTATAGAAGAGATTGTGATATATATAAATATATAGTCCTTACGAGGTGCGGTAGTAGAAAGAGACTAGTAAAACGATTCTATTAGGAGTGTAATGATAATGGTTAATTATAGGATAGATTGTGTTACATATAACTATATAGTCCTTACGAGGTGCGGTAGTAGTAAGATACTAGTAAAACGATTCTGTTAGGGTTGTAATGAAAATGGTGAATTATAGGAGAGATTGTGATATATATAAATATATAGTCCTTACGAGGTGCGGTAGTAGAAAGAGACTAGTAAAACGATTCTGTTAGGGGTGTATTGATAATGGTGAATTATAGAAGAGATTGTAATATATATAAATATATACCCCTTACGAGGTGCGGTAGTAGATAGAGACTAGTAAAACGATTCTGTTAGGGGTGTATTGATAATGGTGAATTATAGAAGAGATTGTAATATATATAAATATATACCCCTTACGAGGTGCAGTAGTAGAAAAAGACTAGTAAAACGATTCTGTTAGGGGTGTATTGATAATGGTGAATTATAGAAGAGATTGTAATATATATAAATATATACCCCTTACGAGGTGCGGTAGTAGAAAGAGACTAGTAAAACGATTCTGTTAGGGGTGTATTGATAATTGTGAATTATAGAAGAGATTGTAATATATATAAATATATAGTCCTTACGAGGTGCTGTAGTAGAAAGAGACTAGTAAAACGAATCTGTTAGGGGTGTAATGATAATGGTGAATTATAGAAAAGATTGTAAAGTATATAAATAATAATACTTACGAGGTTCGGTAGAAGAAAGGGACTAGTAAAACGATTCTGTTAGGGGTGTATTGATAATGGTGAATTATAGAAGAGATTGTGATATATATATATATATATATATATATATAGTCCTTACGAGGTGCGGTAGTAGAAAGAGACTAGTAAAACGATTCTGTTAGGGGTGTAATGATAATGGTGAATTATAGAAGCGATTGTGATATATATAAATATATAGTCCTTACGAGGTGCGGTAGTAGAAAGAGACTAGTAAAACGATTCTGTTAGGGGTGTAAAGATAATGGTGAATTATAGAAGAGATTGTGATATATATAAATATATAGTCCTTACGAGGTGCGGTAGTAGAAAGAGACTAGTAAAACGACTCAGTTAGGTGTGTAATGATAATGGTGAATTATAGAACAGATTGTGATATATATAAATTATTAGTACTTAGGAGGTGCTGTAGAAAAAAGGGACTAGTAAAACGATTCTGTTAGGAGTGTAATGATAATGGTGAATTATAGAAGAGATTGTGATATATATAAATTTATAGTCCTTACGAGGTGCGGTAGTAGAAAGAGACTAGTAAAACGATTCTGTTAGGGGTGTAAAGATAATGGTGAATTATAGAAGAGATTGTGATATATATAAATATATAGTCCTTACGAGGTGCGGTAGTAGAAAGAGATTAGTAAAACGACTCAGTTAGGGGTGTAATGATAATGGTGAATTATAGAACAGATTGTGATATATATAAATTATTAGTACTTAGGAGGTGCGGTAGAAAAAAGGGACTAGTAAAACGATTCTGTTAGGAGTGTAATGATAATGGTGAATTATAGAAGAGATTGTGATATATATAAATATATAGTCCTTACGAGGTGCGGTAGTAGAAAGAGACTAGTAAAACGATTCTGTTAGGAGTGTAATGATAATGGTGAATTATAGGATAGATTGTGTTATATATAAATATATAGTCCTTACGAGGTGCGGTAGTAGAAAGAGACTAGTAAAACGATTCTGTTAGGGGTGTAATGATAATGGTGAATTATAGAAAAGATTGTAATGTATATAAATAATAATACTTACGAGGTTCGGTAGAAGAAAAGGACTAGTAAAACGATTCTGTTAGGGGTGTATTGATAATGGTGAATTATAGAAGAGATTGTGATATATATAAATATATAGTCCTTACGAGGTGCGGTAGTAGAAAGAGACTAGTAAAACGATTCTGTTAGGGGTGTAATGATAATGGTGAATTATAGAAGAGATTGTGATATATATAAATATATAGTCCTTACGAGGTGCGGTAGTAGAAAGAGACTAGTAAAACGATTCTGTTAGGAGTGTAATGATAATGGTGAATTATAGAACAGATTGTGATATATATAAATTATTAGTACTTAGGAGGTGCGGTAGAAAAAAGGGAATAGTAAAACGATTCTGTTAGGAGTGTAATGATAATGGTGAATTATAGAAGAGATTGTGATATATATAAATATATAGTCCTTACGAGGTGCGGTATTAGCAAGAGACTAGTAAAACGATTCTGTTAGGAGTTTAATGATAATGGTGAATTATAGGAGAGATTGTGTTATATATAAATATATAGACCTTACGAGGTGCGGTAGTAGAAAGAGACTAGTAAAACGACTCTGTTAGGGGTGTAATGATAATGGTGAATTATAGAAGAGACTGTGATATATATAAAAATATAGTCCTTACGAGGTGCGGTAGTAGAAAGAGACTAGTAAAACGATTCTGTTAGGGGTGTAATGATAATGGTGAATTATAGAAGAGATTGTGATATATATAAATATATAGTCCTTACGAGGTGCGGTAGTAGAAAGAGACTAGTAAAACGACTCAGTTATGGGTCTAATGATAATGGTGAATTATAGAACAGATTGTGATATATATAAATTATTAGTACTTAGGAAGTGCGGTAGAAAAAAGGGACTAGTAAAACGATTCTGTTAGGAGTGTAATGATAATGGTGAATTATAGAAGAGATTGTGATATATATAAATATATAGTCCTTACGAGGTGCGGTAGTAGAAAGAGACTAGTAAAACGATTCTGTTAGGAGTGTAATGATAATGGTGAATTATAGGATAGATTGTGTTATATATAAATATATAGTCCTTACGAGGTGCGGTAGTAGAAAGAGACTAGTAAAACGATTCTGTTAGGGGTGTAATGATAATGGTGAATTATAGAAAAGATTGTAATGTATATAAATAATAATACTTACGAGGTTCGGTAGAAGAAAGGGGCTAGTAAAACGATTCTTTTAGGGGTGTATTGATAATGGTGAATTATAGAAGAGATTGTGATATATATAAATATATAGTCCTTACGAGGTGCGGTAGTAGAAAGAGACTAGTAAAACGATTCTGTTAGGAGTGTAATGATAATGGTGAATTATAGAACAGATTGTGATATATATAAATTATTAGTACTTAGGAGGTGCGGTAGAAAAAAGGGACTAGTAAAACGATTCTGTTAGGAGTGTAATGATAATGGTGAATTATAGAAGAGATTGTGATATATATAAATATATAGTCCTTACGAGGTGCGGTATTAGAAAGAGACTAGTAAAACGATTCTGTTAGGAGTGTAATGATAATGGTGAATTATAGGAGAGATTGTGTTATATATAAATATATAGTCCTTACGAGGTGCGGTAGTAGAAAGAGACTAGTAAAACGATTCTGTTAGGAGTGTAATGATAATGGTGAATTATAGGATAGATTGTGTTATATATAAATATATAGTCCTTACGAGGTGCGGTAGTAGAAAGAGACTAGTAAAACGATTCTGTTAGGGGTGTAATGATAATGGTGAATTATAGAAAAGATTGTAATGTATATAAATAATAATACTTACGAGGTTCGGTAGAAGAAAGGGACTAGTAAAACGATTCTGTTAGGGGTGTATTGATAATGGTGAATTATAGAAGAGATTGTGATATATATAAATATATAGTCCTTATGAGGTGCGGTAGTAGAAAGAGACTAGTAAAACGATTCTGTTAGGGGTGTAATGATAATGGTGAATTATAGAAGAGATTGTGATATATATAAATATATAGTCCTTACGAGGTGCGGTAGTAGAAAGAGACTAGTAAAACGACTCAGTTAGGGGTGTAATGATAATGGTGAATTATAGAACAGATTGTGATATATATAAATTATTAGTACTTAGGAGGTGCGGTAGAAAAAAGGGACTAGTAAAACGATTCTGTTAGGAGTGTAATGATAATGGTGAATTATAGAAGAGATTGTGATATATATAAATATATAGTGCTTACGAGGTGCGGTATTAGAAAGAGACTAGTAAAACGATTCTGTTAGGAGTGTAATGATAATGGTGAATTATAGGAAAGATTGTGTTATATATAAATATATAGTCCTTACGAGGTGCGGTAGTAGAAAGAGACTAGTAAAACGACTCGGTTAGGGGTGTAATGATAATGGTGAATTATAGAAAAGATTGTAATGTATATAAATAATAATACTTACGAGGTTGAGTAGATGAAAGGGACTAGTAAAACGACTCTGTTAGGAGTGTATTGATAATGGTGAATTATAGAAGAGATTGTGATATATATAAATATATAGTCCTTACGAGGTGCGGCAGTAGAAAGAGACTAGTAAATCGATTCTGTTAGGAGTGTAATGAAAATGGTGAATTATAGAAGAGATTGTGATATATATAAATTTAGAATCCTTACGAGGTGCGGTAGTAGAAAGAGACTAGTAAAACGATTCTGTTAGGTGTGTAATGATAATAGTGATTTATAGGAGAGATTGTGATATATATAAATATATAGTCCTTACGAGATGCGGTAGTAGAAAGAGACTAGTAAAACGACTCTGTTAGGGATGTAATGATAATGGTGAATTATAGAAAAGATTATAATGTATATCAATAATAATACTTACGAGGTTCGGTAGAAGAAAGGGACTAGTAAAACGATTCTGTTAGGAGTGTAATGATAATGGTGAATTATAGAAGAGATTGTGATATATATAAATATATAGTCCTTACGAGGTGCGGTAGTAGAAAGAGACTAGAAAAATGATTCTGTTAGGGGTGTAATGATAATGGTGATTTATAGAAGATATTGTGATATATATAAATATATATTCCTTACGAGGTTGGGTAGTAGAAAGAGACTAGTAAAACGATTCTTTTAGGGGTGTAATGATAATGGTGAATTATAGAAGAGATTGTGATATATATAAATATATACCCCTTACGAGGTGCGGTAGTAGAAAGAGACTAGTAAAACGATTCTGTTAGGGCTGTAATGAAAATGGTGAATTATAGAAGAGATTGTAATGTATATAAATTAATAGTACTTACGAGGTGCGGTAGTAGAACGAGACTAGTAAAACGACTCTGTTAGGGGTGTAATGATAATGGTGAATTATAGAAGAGATTGTGATATATATAAATATATAGTCCTTACAAGGTGCGGTAGTAGAAAGAGACTAGTAAAACGATTCTGTTAGGGGTGTAATGAAAATGGTGAATTATAGAAGAGATTGTGATATATATAAATATATAGTCCTTACGAGGTGCGGTAGTAGAAAGAGAATAGTAAAACGATTCTTTTAGTGGTGTAATGATAATGGTGAATTATAGAAGAGATTATGATATATATTATTATATAGTCCTTACGAGGTGCGGTAGTAGAAAGAGACTAGTAAAACGACTCTGTTAGGGGTGTAATAATAATGGTGAATTATAGAAAAGATTGTAATGTATATAAATAATAATACTTACGAGGTTCAGTAGAAGAAAGGGACTAGTAAAACGATTCTGTTAGGGGTGTATTGATAATGGTGAATTATAGAAGAGATTGTGATATATATAATAATATAGTCCTTACGAGGTGCGGTAGTAGAAAGAGACTAGTAAAACGATTCTGTTAGGAGTGTAATGATAATGGTGATTTATAGGAGAGATTGTGATATATATATAAATATATAGTCCTTACGAGGTGCGGTAGTAGAAAGAGACTAGTAAAACGATTCTGTTAAGGGTGTAATGAAAATGGTGAATTATAGAAGAGATTGTGATATATATAAATATATAGGTCTTACGAGGTGCGGTAGTAGAAAGAGAATAGTAAAACGATTCTTTTAGGGGTGTAATGATAATGGTGAATTATAGAAGAGATTATGATATATATAAATATATACTCCTTACGAGGTGCGGTAGTAGAAAGAGACTAGTAAAACGATTCTGTTAGGGGTGTATTGATAATGGTGAATTTTAGAAGAGATTGTGATATATATTATTATATAGTCCTTACGAGGTGCGGTAGTAGAAAGAGACTAGTAAAACGATTCTGTTAGGGGTGTAATGAAAATGGTGAATTATAGAAAAGATTGTAATGTATATAAATAATAATACTTACGAGGTTCGGTAGAAGAAAGGGACTAGTAAAACGATTCTGTTAGGGGTGTATTGATAATGGTGAATTATAGAAGAGATTGAAATGTATACAAATAATAGTACTTACGTGGTGCGGTAGTAGAAAGAGCCTAGTAAAACGACTCTGTTAGGGGTGTATTGATAATGGTGAATTATAGAAGAGATTGTGATATATTTAAATATATAGTCCTTACGAGGTGCGGTAGTAGAAAGAGGCTAGTAAAACGATTCTGTTAGGGGTGTAATGAAAATGGTGAATTAAAGAAGAGATTGTAATGTATATAAATTAATAGTACTTCGAGGTGCGGTAGCAGAAAGAGATTAGTAAAACGACTCTGTTAGGGGTGTAATGATAATGGTGAATTATAGAAAAGATTGTAATGTATATAAATAATAATACTTACGAGGTTCGGTAGAAGAAAGGGACTAGTAAAACGATTCTGTTAGGAGTGTAATGATACTGGTGAAATATAGAAGAGATTGTGATATATATAAATATATAGTCCTTACGAGGTGCGGTAGTAGAAAGAGACTAGTAAAACGACTCTGTTAGGGGTGTAATGATAATGGTGAATTATAGAAAAGATTGTAATGTATATAAATAATAATACTTACGAGGTTCGGTAGAAGAAAGGGACTAGTAAAACGATTCTGTTAGGAGTGTAATGATACTGGTGAAATATAGAAGAGATTGTGATATATATAAATATATAGTCCTTACGAGGTGCGGTAGTAGAAAGAGACTAGTAAAACGACTCAGTTAGGGGTGTAATGATAATGGTGAATTATAGAACAGATTGTGATATATATAAATTATTAGTACTTAGGAGGTGCGGTAGAAAAAAATAGACTAGTAAAACGATTCTGTTAGGAGTGTAATGATAATGGTGAATTATAGGAGAGATTGTGTTATATATAAATATATAGTCCTTACGAGGTTCGGTAGTAGAAAGAGACTAGTAAAACGATTCTGTTAGGAGTGTAATGATAATGGTGAATTATAGGAGAGATTGTGTTATATATAAATATATAGTCCTTACGAGGTGCGGTAGTAGAAAGAGACTAGTAAAACGACTCTGTTAGGGGTGTAATAATAATGGTGAATTATAGAATAGATTGTAATGTATATAAATAATAATACTTACGAGGTTCAGTAGAAGAAAGGGAGTAGTAAAACGATTCTGTTAGGGGTGTATTGATAATGGTGAATTATAGAAGAGATTGTGATATATATAAATATATAGTCCTTACGAGGTGCGGTAGTAGAAAGAGACTAGTAAAACGATTCTGTTAGGAGTGTAATGATAATGGTGATTTATAGGAGAGATTGTGATATATATATAAATATATAGTCCTTACGAGGTGCGGTAGTAGAAAGAGACTAGTAAAACGACTCTGTTAGGGGTGTAATGATAATGGTGAAATATAGAAAAGATTGTAATGTATATAAATAATAATACTTACGAGGTTCGGTAGAAGAAAGGGACTAGTAAAACGATTCTTTTAGGGGTGTAATGATAATGGTGATTTATAGAAGAGATTATGATATATATAAATATATACCCCTTACGAGGTGGGGTAGTAGAAAGAGACTAGTAAAACGATTCTGTTAGGGGTGTATTGATAATGGTGAATTATAGAAGAGATTGTAATATATATAAATATATAGTCCTTACGAGGTGCGGTAGTAGAAAGAGACTAGCAAAATGATTCTGTTAGGGGTGTAATGATATTGGTGAATTATAGGAGAGATTGTGATATATATATAAATATATAATCCTTACGAGGTGCGGTAGTAGAAAGAGACTAGTATAACGATTCTTTTAGGGGTGTAATGATAATGGTGATTTATAGAAGAGATTGTAATATATATAAATATATAGTCCTTACGAGGTGCGGTAGTAGAAAGAGACTAGTAAAACGATTCTGTTAGGGGTGTAATGAAAATGGTGAATAATAGAAGAGACTGTAATGTATATAAATTAATAGTACTTACGAGGTGCGGTATTAGAAAGAAACTAGTAAAACGACTCTGTTGGGTGTAATGATAATGGTGAATTATAGAAGAGATTATGATAAATATAAATATATAGTCCTTACGAGGTGCGGTAGTAGAAAGAGACTAGTAAAACGATTCTGTTAGGGGTGTAATGAAAATGGTGATTTAAAGGAGAGATTGTGATATATATATAAATATATAGTCCTTACGAGGTGCGGTAGTAGAAAGAGACTAGTAAAACGACTGTGTTAGGGGTGTAATGATAATGGTGAATTCTAGAAGAGGTTGTGATATATATAAATATATAGTCTTTACGAGGTGCGGTAGTAGAAGGAGACTAGTAAAACGATCAATTAGGCGTGTAATGATAATGGTGAATTATAGAAGAGATTGTGATATATATAAATATATAGTCCTTACGAGGTGCGGTAGTAAAAAGAGACTAGTAAAACGACTCTGATAGGGGTGTAATGAAAATGGTGAATTATAGAAGAGATTGAAATGTATATAAATATATAGTCCTTACGAGGTGCGGTAGTAGAAAGAGACTAGTTAAACGATTCTGTTAGGAGTGTAATGATAATGGTGAATTATAGGAGAGATTGTGATATATATAAATATATAGTCCTTACGAGGTGCGGTAGTAGAAAGAGACTAGTAAAACGACTCTGTTAGGGGTGTAAAGAAAATGGTGAATTATAGAAGAGATTGTAATGTATATAAATTAATAGTACTTACGAGGTGCGGTAGTAGAAAGAGACTAGTAAAACGACTCTGTTAGGGCTGTAATGATAATGGTGAATTATAGAAGAGATTGTGATATATATAAATATATAGTCCTTACGAGGTGCGGTAGTAGAAAGAGACTAGTAAAACGATTCTGTTAGGGGTGTAATGAAAATGGTGAATTAAAGGAGAGATTGTGATATATATAAATATATAGTCCTTACGAGGTGCGGTAGTAGAAAGAGACTAGTAAAACGACTCTGTTAGGGGTGTAATGATAATGGTGAATTATAGAAGAGATTGTAATGTATATAAATAATAGTAATTACGAGGTGCGGTAGTAGAAAGTGACTAGTAGAACGATTCTGTTATCGGTGTAATGATAATGGTGAATTATAGAAGAGATTATGATATATATAAATATATAGTCCTTACGAGGTGCGGTAGTAGAAAGAGACTAGTAAAACGATTCTGTTAGGGGTGTATTGATAATGGTGAATTATAGAAGAGATTGTCATATATATATTATTATATAGTCCTTACGAGGTGCGGTAGTAGAAAGAGACTAGTAAAACGATTCTGTTAGGGGTGTAATGAAAATGGTGAATTATAGAAGAGATTGAAATGTATATAAATAATAGTACTTACGTGGTGCGGTAGTAGAAAGAGCCTAGTAAAACGACTCTGTTAGGGGTGTATTGATAATGGTGAATTATAGAAGAGATTGTGATATATTTAAATATATAGTCCTTACGAGGTGCGGTAGTAGAAAGAGACTAGTAAAACGATTCTGTTAGGGGTGTAATGAAAATGGTGAATTAAAGAAGAGATTGTAATGTATATAAATTAATAGTACTTCGACGTGCGGTAGCAGAAAGAGACTAGTAAAACGACTCTGTTAGGGGTGTAATGATAATGGTGAATTATAGAAAAGATTGTAATGTATATAAATAATAATACTTACGAGGTTCGGTAGAAGAAAGGGACTAGTAAAACGATTCTGTTAGGGGTGTATTGATAATGGTGAATTATAGAAGAGATTGTGATATATATAAATATATAGTCCTTACGAGGTGCGGTAGTATAAAGAGACTAGTAAAACGATTCTGTTAGGAGTGTAATGATATTGGTGATATGTAGGAGAGATTGTGATATATATAAATAAATAGTCCTTACGAGGTGCGGTAGTAGAAAGAGACTAGTAAAACGACTCTGTTAGGGGTGTAATGATAATGGTGAATTATAGAAAAGATTGTAATGTATATAAATAATAATACTTACGAGGTTCGGTAGAAGAAAGGGACTAGTAAAACGATTCTGTTAGGAGTGTAATGATACTGGTGAATTATAGAAGAGATTGTGATATATAAAAATATATAGTCCTTACGAGGTGCGGTAGTAGAAAGAGACTAGTAAAACGACTCAGTTAGGGGTGTAATGATAATGGTGAATTATAGAACAGATTGTGATATATATAAATTATTAGTACTTAGGAGGTGCGGTAGAAGAAAATAGACTAGTAAAACGATTCTGTTAGGAGTGTAATGATAATGGTGAATTATAGGAGAGATTGTGTTATATATAAATATATAGTCCTTACGAGGTTCGGTAGTAGAAAGAGACTAGTAAAACGACTCTGTTAGGGGTGTAATGATAATGGTGAATTATAGAAAAGATTGTAATGTATATAAATAATAATATTTACGAGGTTCGGTAGAAGAAAGGGACTAGTAAAACGATTCTGTTAGGGGTGTATTGATAATGGTGAATTATAGAAGAGATTGTGATATATATAAATATATAGTCCTTACGAGGTGCGGTAGTAGAAAGAGACTAGTAAAACGATTCTGTTAGGAGTGTAATGATAATGGTGAATTATAGGAGAGATTGTGATATATATATAAATATATAATCCTTACGAGGTGCGGTAGTAGAAAGAGACTAGTAAAACGATTCTTTTAGGGGTGTAATGATAATGGTGATTTATAGAAGAGATTGTGATATATATAAATATATACCCCTTACGAGGTGGGGTAGTAGAAAGAGACTAGTAAAACGATTCTGTTAGGCGTGTATTGATAATGGTGAATTATAGAAGAGATTGTAATATATATAAATATATAGTCCTTACGAGGTGCGGTAGTAGAAAGAGACTAGTAAAACGATTCTGTTAGGGGTGTAATGAAAATGGTGAATAATAGAAGAGATTGTAATGTATATAAATTAATAGTACTTACGAGGTGCTGTATTAGAAAGAAACTAGTAAAACGACTCTGTTGGGTGTAATGATAATGGTGAATTATAGAAGAGATTATGATAAATATAAATATATAGTCCTTACGAGGTGCGGTAGTAGAAAGAGACTAGTAAAACGATTCTGTTAGGGGTGTAATTAATATGGTGATTTAAAGGAGAGATTGTGATATATATAAATATATAGTCCTTACGAGGTGCGGTAGTAGAAAGAGACTAGTAAAACGACTGTGTTAGGGGTGTAATGATAATGGTGAATTCTAGAAGAGATTGTGATATATATAAATATATAGTCTTTACGAGGTGCGGTAGTAGAAGGAGACTAGTGAAACGATCAATTAGGCGTGTAATGATAATGGTGAATTATAGAAGAGATTGTGATATATATAAATATATAGTCCTTACGAGGTGCGGTAGTAAAAAGAGACTAGTAAAACGACTCTGATAGGGGTGTAATGAAAATGGTGAATTATAGAAGAGATTGAAATGTATATAAATATATAGTCCTTACGAGGTGCGGTAGTAGAAAGAGACTAGTTAAACGATTCTGTTAGGAGTTTAATGATAATGGTGATTTATAGGAGAGATTGTGATATATATAAATATATAGTCCTTACGAGGTGCGGTAGTAGAAAGAGACTAGTAAAACGATTCTGTTAGGGGTGTAATGAAAATGGTGAATTAAAGGAGAGATTGTGATATATATAAATATATAGTCCTTACGAGGTGCGGTAGTAGAAAGAGACTAGTAAATCGACTCTGTTAGGGGTGTAATGATAATGGTGAATTATAGAAGAGATTGTGATATATATAAATATATAGTCCTTACGAGGTGCGGTAGTAGAAAGAGACTAGTAAAACGACTCTATTAGGGGTGTAATGATAATGGTGAATTGTAGAAGAGATTATGATATATATATATATATATATATATATATATATGTATATATATATATATATATTTTTATATATATATATATATATATATATATATATATAGTCCTTACGAGGTGCGGTAGTAGAAAGAGACTAGTAAAACGATTCTGTTAGGGGTGTAATGATAATGGTGAATTATAGAAGAGATTGTGATATATATAAATATATAGTCCTTACGAGGTGCGGTAGTAGAAAGAGACTAGTAAAACGATTCAATTAGACGTGTAATGATAATGGTGAATTATAGAAGAGATTGTGATATATATAAATATATAGTCCTTACGAGGTGCGGTAGTAGAAAGAGAATAGTAAAACGACTCTGTTAGGGGTGTAAAGAAAATGGTGAATTATAGAAGAGATTGTAATGTATATAAATTAATAGTACTTACGAGGTGCGGTAGTAGAAAGAGACTAGTAAAACGACTCTGTTAGGGGTGTAATGATAATGGTGAATTATAGAAGAGATTGTGATATATATAAATATATAGTCCTTACGAGGTGCGGTAGTAGAAAGAGACTAGTAAAACGATTCTGTTAGGGGTGTAATGAAAATGGTGAATTAAAGGAGAGATTGTGATATATATAAATATATAGTCCTTACGAGGTGCGGTAGTAGAAAGAGACTAGTAAAACGACTCTGTTAGGGGTGTAATGATAATGGTGAATTATAGAAGAGATTGTGATATATATAAATATATAGTCCTTACGAGGTGCGGTAGTAGAAAGAGACTAGTAAAACGATCAATTAGGCGTGTAATAATAATGGTGAATTATAGAAGGGATTGTGATATATATAAATATATAGTCCTTACGAGGTGCGGTAGTAGAAAGAGACTAGTAAAACGACTCTATTAGGGGTGTAATGATAATGGTGAATTATAGAAGAGATTATGATATATATATATATATATATATATATATATATATATATATGTATATATATATATATATTTATATATATATATATATATATATATATATATATATGTATATATGTATATCTATATATATATATATATATATATATATATATATATATATATATATATATATATATAGTCCTTACGAGGTGCGGTAGTAGAAAGAGACTAGTAAAACGATTCTGTTAGGGGTGTAATGATAATGGTGAATTATAGAAGAGATTGTAATGTATATAAATAATAGTAATTACGAGGTGCGGTAGTAGAAAGAGACTAGTAGAACGATTATGTTATCGGTGTAATGATAATGGTGAATTATAGAAGAGATTGTGATATATATAAATATATAGTCCTTACGAGGTGTGGTAGTAGAAAGAGACTAGTAAAACGATTCAATTAGACGTGTAATGATAATGGTGAATTATAGAAGAGATTGTGATATATATAAATATATAGTCCTTACGAGGTGCGGTAGTAGAAAGAGAATAGTAAAACGATTCTTTTAGGGGTGTAATGATAATGGTGAATTATAGAAGAGATTATGATATATATAAATATATACTCCTTACGAGGTGCGGTAGTAGAAAGAGACTAGTAAAACGATTCTGTTAGGGGTGTATTGATAATGGTGAATTATAGAAGAGATTGTGATATATATTATTATATAGTCCTTACGAGGTGCGGTAGTAGAAAGAGACTAGTAAAACGATTCTGTTAGGGGTGTAATGAAAATGGTGAATTATAGAAGAGATTGAAATGTATATAAATAATAGTACTTACGTGGTGCGGTAGTAGAAAGAGCCTAGTAAAACGATTCTGTTAGGGGTGTATTGATAATGGTGAATTATAGAAGAGATTGTGATATATATAAATATATAGTCCTTAAGAGGTGCGGTAGTATAAAGAGACTAGTAAAACGATTCTGTTAGGAGTGTAATGATAATGGTGATATGTAGGAGAGATTGTGATATATATAAATAAATAGTCCTTACGAGGTGCGGTAGTAGAAAGAGACTAGTAAAACGACTCTGTTAGGGGTGTAATGATAATGGTGAATTATAGAAAAGATTGTAATGTATATAAATAATAATACTTACGAGGTTCGGTAGAAGAAAGGGACTAGTAAAACGATTCTGTTAGGAGTGTTGTGATACTGGTGAATTATAGAAGAGATTGTGATATATATAAATATATAGTCCTTACGAGGTGCGGTAGTAGAAAGAGACTAGTAAAACGACTCAGTTAGGGGTGTAATGATAATGGTGAATTATAGAACAGATTGTGATAAATATAAATTATTAGTACTTAGGAGGTGCGGTAGAAAAAAATAGACTAGTAAAACGATTCTGTTAGGAGTGTAATGATAATGGTGAATTATAGGAGAGATTGTGTTATATATAAATATATAGTCCTTACGAGGTTCGGTAGTAGAAAGAGTCTAGTAAAACGACTCTGTTAGGGGTGTAATGATAATGGTGAATTATAGAAAAGATTGTAATGTATATAAATAATAATATTTACGAGGTTCGGTAGAAGAAAGGGACTAGTAAAACGATTCTGTTAGGGGTGTATTGATAATGGTGAATTATAGAAGAGATTGTGATATATATAAATATATAGTCCTTACGAGGTGCGGTAGTAGAAAGAGACTAGTAAAACGACTCTGTTGGGTGTAATGATAATGGTGAATTATAGAAGAGATTATGATAAATATAAATATATAGTCCTTACGAGGTGCGGTAGTAGAAAGAGACTAGTAAAACGTTTCTGTTAGGGGTGTAATGAAAATGGTGATTTAAAGGAGAGATTGTGATATATATAAATATATAGTCCTTACGAGGTGCGGTAGTAGAAAGAGACTAGTAAAACGATTGTGTTAGGAGTGTAATGATAATGGTGAATTATAGGAGAGATTGTGATATATATATAAATATATAATCCTTACGAGGTGCGGTAGTAGAAAGAGACTAGTAAAACGATTCTTTTAGGGGTGTAATGATAATGGTGATTTATAGAAGAGATTGTGATATATATAAATATATACCCCTTACGAGGTGGGGTAGTAGAAAGAGACTAGTAAAACGATTCTGTTAGGGGTGTATTGATAATGGTGAATTATAGAAGAGATTGTAATATATATAAATATATAGTCCTTACGAGGTGCGGTAGTAGAAAGAGACTAGTAAAACGATTCTGTTAGGGGTGTAATGAAAATGGTGAATAATAGAAGAGATTGTAATGTATATAAATTAATAGTACTTACGAGGTGCGGTATTAGAAAGAAACTAGTAAAACGACTCTGTTGGGTGTAATGATAATGGTGAATTATAGAAGAGATTATGATAAATATAAATATATAGTCCTTACGAGGTGCGGTAGTAGAAAGAGACTAGTAAAACGTTTCTGTTAGGGGTGTAATGAAAATGGTGATTTAAAGGAGAGATTGTGATATATATAAATATATAGTCCTTACGAGGTGCGGTAGTAGAAAGAGACTAGTAAAACGATTGTGTTAGGGGTGTAATGATAATGGTGAATTCTAGAAGAGATTGTGATATATATAAATATATAGTCTTTACGAGGTGCGGTAGTAGAAGGAGACTAGTAAAACGATCAATTAGGCGTGTAATGATAATGGTGAATTATAGAAGAGATTGTGATATATATAAATATATAGTCCTTACGAGGTGCGGTAGTAAAAAGAGACTAGTAAAACGACTCTGATAGGGGTGTAATGAAAATGGTGAATTATAGAAGAGATTGAAATGTATATAAATATATAGTCCTTACGAGGTGCGATAGTAGAAAGAGACTAGTTAAACGATTCTGTTAGGAGTTTAATGATAATGGTGAATTATAGGAGAGATTGTGATATATATAAATATATAGTCCTTACGAGGTGCGGTAGTAGAAAGAGACTAGTAAAACGACTCTGTTAGGGGTGTAATGATAATGGTGAATTATAGAAGAGATTGTGATATATATAAATATATAGTCCTTACGAGGTGCGGTAGTAGAAAGAGACTAGTAAAACGATTCTGTTAGGGGTGTAATGAAAATGGTGAATTAAAGGAGAGATTGTGATATATATAAATATATAGTCCTTACGAGGTGCGGTAGTAGAAAGAGACTAGTAAAACGACTCTGTTAGGGGTGTAATGATAATGGTGAATTATAGAAGAGATTGTGATATATATAAATATATAGTCCTTACGAGGTGCGGTAGTAGAAAGAGACTAGTAAAACGATCAATTAGGCGTGTAATAATAATGGTGAATTATAGAAGGGATTGTGATATATATAAATATATAGTCCTTACGAGGTGTGGTAGTAGAAAGAGACTAGTAAAACGACTCTATTAGGGGTGTAATGATAATGGTGAATTATAGAAGAGATTATGATATATATAAATATATACTCCTTACGAGGTGCGGTAGTAGAAAGAGACTAGTAAAACGATTCTGTTAGGGGTGTAATGATAATGGTGAATTATAGAAGAGATTGTAATGTATATAAATAATAGTAATTACGAGGTGCGGTAGTAGAAAGAGACTAGTAGAACGATTCTGTTATCGGTGTAATGATAATGGTGAATTATAGAAGAGATTGTGATATATATAAATATATAGTCCTTACGAGGTGCGGTAGTAGAAAGAGACTAGTAAAACGATTCAATTAGACGTGTAATGATAATGGTGAATTATAGAAGAGATTGTGATATATATAAATATATAGTCCTTACGAGGTGCGGTAGTAGAAAGAGAATAGTAAAACGACTCTGTTAGGGGTGTAAAGAAAATGGTGAATTAGAGAAGAGATTGTAATGTATATAAATTAATAGTACTTACGAGGTGCGGTAGTAGAAAGAGACTAGTAAAACGACTCTGTTAGGGGTGTAATGATAATGGTGAATTATAGAAGAGATTGTGATATATATAAATATATAGTCCTTACGAGGTGCGGTAGTAGAAAGAGACTAGTAAAACGATTCTGTTAGGGGTGTAATGAAAATGGTGAATTAAAGGAGAGATTGTGATATATATAAATATATAGTCCTTACGAGGTGCGGTAGTAGAAAGAGACTAGTAAAACGACTCTGTTAGGGGTGTAATGATAATGGTGAATTATAGAAGAGATTGTGATATATATAAATATATAGTCCTTACGAGGTGCGGTAGTAGAAAGAGACTAGTAAAACGATCAATTAGGCGTGTAATAATAATGGTAAATTATAGAAGGGATTGTGATATATAAATAAATATATAGTCCTTACGAGGTGCGGTAGTAGAAAGAGACTAGTAAAACGACTCTATTAGGGGTGTAATGATAATGGTGAATTATAGAAGAGATTATGATATATATAAATATATACTCCTTACGAGGTGCGGTAGTAGAAAGAGACTAGTAAAACGATTCTGTTAGGGGTGTATTGATAATGGTGAATTATAGAAGAGATTGTGATATATATAAATATATAGTCCTTACGAGGTGCGGTAGTAGAAAGAGACTACTAAAACGATTCTGTTATGGGTGTAATGAAAATGGTGAATTATAGAAGAGATTGTAATGTATATAAATAATAGTACTTACGTGGTGCGGTAGTAGAAAGAGACTAGTAAAACGACTCTGTTAGGGTTGTAATGAAAATGGTGAATTAAAGGAGAGATTGTGATATATATAAATATATAGTCCTTACGAGGTGCGGTAGTAGAAAGAGACTAGTAAAACGACTCTGTTAGGGGTGTAATGATAATGGTGAATTATAGAAGAGATTGTGATATATATAAATATATAGTCCTTACAAGGTGCGGTAGTAGAAACAGATTAGTAAAACGATCAATTAGGCGTGTAATAATAATGAAGAATTATAGAAGGGATTGTGATATATATAAATATATAGTCCTTACGAGGTGCGGTAGTAGAAGGACACTAGTAAAACGACTCTGTTAGGGTTGTAATGATAATGGTGAATTATAGAAGAGATTGTGATATATATATAAATATATATATATATATATATATATATATATATATATAAGTAGGAAGTGCCCTACCCTAGCACAAGTACCCCTAACTCGGCCGCTACGTAACCTAGGACTATAGGGGTAGTTTCGGATGATGCAGGAGGTCATCGCGCACCTGATCCTAGACCCGGGGGTGGTTTTGTTTACGTTTAGAGGGGTAGGGGGTAGTTTTTCGAATAAAATTTATTTTAACCTTACTCGGCCGCTACGTAACCTAGGACTATAGGGTTGGTTTTGGATGATGCAGAGGCCTGACGCCAACCCTCACCCAACCCCTAAGGGTCGTTTTGACCATGGGGGTGGTAAATGGAAAAAACTAATTCCAACCAGCTAACCTAAACTAGCCAAAAGGTATCCAACCCAACCAACCCCAAGGTGCATGGGACATCTCCGGTACGTTCAGGACCGTCTCCGGGGGTAGCTCCGGGGGTGGATTGGGGGTGGGGGTAGTTTTCTAAAAAATTTTGGAAAAACGTTTCTTGACCGATAGGGTGAGTTTAGAGTCTATTACGGGCTGCTGAGGGGTAGTTTCACCTAGGGGTAGTTTTTACAAAAAATATGAAATTGCCAAAAATCGATCGGCTGGATCAACAGACAGTACAGGATATGTCTAGAGTCCTTTTTGGACTGTTGCGGGGGCGGGTTCACCCAGGGGTAGTTTTTAAATAAAATACGAAATTGCCGAAAATCGATCGGGTTGATCGAAAGACCGTCCGGGATATGTGTAGAGTCTATTTTGGACCATTGCGGGGGTGGTTTTACCTGTGGGTTGTCTTCAGAATGCCAAAAATAATAGGCGGAATAGCTCCGGTGGAGGGGGTAACTTTTGGAAAGACTTAATGGTTATCTGAAGTAAGGCCTCTTAGGTAGTGTAACCCAGGAATAGCTCCGGTGGAGGGGTAACTTTTGGAAAGACTTAATGGTTACCTGATGACATATCAGCGCTCGAGCAACTCTATGCAAGTAGTAGGCTCACCCTAACTATAGTGGTCTACCCCAAATGAATCGGGTGATGAGGGGCACAGGGTAAACGACTGCCAAACTCAAAATTTGTCTATCCTACTAAATTAATAAACAATACACTCAGCCTTTAAGTAAAGCTACACAAGAGCAGGGCTAGGATGGTTGCTATACCAACTACCAAGACAAATACCCCCACCAAGTCCTAGGTAAAGCTACCACGGAGTTAGACCTTAGGTAAAGCTAACACGGAGCAAAGCCTCGTGTAAAAGCTATCCCGAAGCCACGCCCTAGGTAAAGTAACCCAGGAACTAGACCTCCGGTAAAGCTACCACGGAGTTAAACCTTAGGTAAAGCTAACACGGAGCAAAGCCTCGGGTAAAAGCTATCCCGAAGCCTTGCCCTAGGTAAAGTAACCCAGGAACCAGACCATCGGTAAAGCTACCACGGAGTCGGGGCCTAAGTAAAGCTACCATGGAGTTAGACCATAGGTAAAGCAAACACGGAGCAAGGACTCAGGTAAAAGCCATCTCGAAGCCTGCCGATAGGTAAAGTAACCCTGGATTCAGGCATCAAGTGGGGGGTGGTTATCAAATAATATATGAAATTACCCAAAAATGATCGGTTAGATCAAACGACCAACGACCTGCATAGAGTTCAAATAGTCAACAAGTTGAATCAACCAATCACAACGCAGGGGCCCGGTAGGCCTACGTAAACGGTCAATGTAAGACGAGAAGGCCTATATAACGTGTTAAACCAATATATATGACAGCCCACATAATGTGTTAAGCAAATATGCAAGCCTACATACTATGCTAGGCCGACATACTATGTCGGTAAATCACCGGCCAAAGCCTATATGAACTGAGATAGTTTCACCTCATATATCAGGCAGAACCACGGGCAGGCAACCGTATAATATGGGGAGTACTATAAGGTATAACTAAACCAATATATACGATAGCCCACATAATGTGTTAAACAAATACGCAAGCTTGCATACATACTATGCTAGGCCTACATACATGAATCCCTAAATGCGCCTACTATGTCGGTAAATCACTGGCCACAGCGTATATGAACAGAGATAGTTTCACCTCATATATCAGGTAGAACCTGGCAATCGTATAATATGGGAAGTACTATAAGGTACATCTACCAATGCAGAACCTATCAAGCCCATGACGGTCAACAAATATTACAATATAATTAAAAAAAGTTACGCAACCTATATATACATACAGTGCTAAGCCAACATTCAGGCATATATACTTTGTTAAACCAGCATGCAATATACTCTAAATAGCCATAACGGTGTTAAACCAATATGCAGGTTAACCCATATACATCCTGTATTAGGCCAATATTCCCGTTACCCACATATGCCTATATAATATGTTAAGCCTGGATGAATGATATCTTATATAGTGTGTTAAACAAAAACGCTTGTAAACCTACATAAATAATATGCTAAGCCTACATACTGTGCTAAACAGATACGCGTGTAAACTCACATAAATACTATGCTAACCAACATGGATGCTATCCTACATAGGCTTATATACTATTTTAGGCCTGGATACGTGATTGCCCCATATAGTGTGTTAAATAAATATGCGTGTAAACCAAATAAATACTCTGGTAAGCCAACATGCATGCTATCATAGATAGGCGTATATACTATGTTAGGCCTACATATCGCGTTAAACAAACATGTGTAAGCCACCATACATACTATGCTAAGCCGACTTACATGAATCACTAAATGTGCCCGCTATGTCGGTAAACCACTGGCCAAAGCCTATATGATCTGAGCTATTTTCACCTTGTCTATCAGGTAGAACCAGGCAATCGAATAATATGGGAAGTACTATAGGGTACATCTACCAATGCATAACCTATCACGCCCATGACGGTCAACAAATACCACAATATAATTTAAAAAAGTTACGCAACCTATATACATACAGTGCTAAGCCAACATTCAGGCATATATACTATGTTATACCAGCATGCAATATAATCTACATAGCCATATATACGCTGTTAAACCAATATGCAGGTTAACCTATATACATCCCGTTACCCGCATAGGCCTATATAATATGTTAAGCCTGTATAAGTGATTGCCCTTATAGTGTGTTCAATAAATATGCGTGTAAACCAAATAAATACTCTGGTAAACCAACATGTATGCTATCATAGATAGGCGTATATACTATGTTAGGCCTACATATCGCGTTAAACAAACATGTGTAAGCCACCATACATATTATGCTAAGCCGACAAGGGCCTACAAATTGTAACACATTATATCCACTGCATAGGTTAGCTAAACGGCTATCACACACTATCCTACAGGTACCACATAATACCTGATCAATAACACATAGTATCCAATGCATAGCCTGACGAAGGTTTAATATATAGTATCCAGAGGCCCCGCTAACGATTAACACGTTGTATCCATAAGGCCTACTATGTCGGTAAACCACAGGCCCAAGCTTATATGATCAGAGTCCGACACACATTTTCACCCGTCTATCAGGTAGAACCTCAGGCAGGCGGCTGTATAATACGGGAAGTACTATATCGTATAGCTAACAATGCATAACCTATCACGCCCATGACGGTTAGCAAATACTACAATATAATTAAAAAAAGTCGCGCAACCTATATACATACAGTGCTAACCAATATAGGCATATATACTATGTTAAACCAGCATGCAATATACTCTAAATAGCCATATATACGCCGTTAAACAAATATGCGTGTAAACCTACATAAATACTATGGTAAGCCAACATGCATGCTATCATACTATGTTAAGCCCAAATACATAATAGAATACATAATGTGTTAAACATATATGTGTGTAAGCCAGCATAGATATTATGCTAAAAAGACATGGACCTACAAAGTATAACACATTATATTCGGTGCATAGTTTAGCTAATGGATATCACACACTAACCTACAAGCTGCCCACAAATTACCACATAATACCTGATACATAGCCCGGATAATCATTAACGCATAGCGGCCGATGCAAGCCATGACTAGGGCTAACACAACATATTCAAACCATAGCCTGACTACGGCTAACACATAGTATCCGATGAGAAGTATGAACACATAATATCCGTTGCATAGCTCGGCTAAAGTTCGTCATATAGCACCCGAAGTATAGCTTGACAAACACATAGCATTTCATGAGCGGCGTGATATAAGGTAACACATAGTATCCGATACACAACCTAGGATCGAATATGACGTCATTCAGGTGGAGAACAAGATGGTGGCAATGTTGATACCGTGATGGCCTGTGTAGGCTAGATCAAATAACCAACGTTTCAACTAAACTACTGTCATACGCGTAGTTTAACCAACCAACATACGTGAAGTTCAAACGAACAGCATTGACACCAAGTCCAAATAGGCTATGGCGGCTATGCCCAGATCAACGTATCAGCTAATCAAAATGAAAAACTTACGCTAATCAACCAACATCTACACCGAGGTCAAATGGGTTATGGTTAGCGAAGGCACTGGCAAAAGCTTTAAGCCTTAGACATAATTATAGCTATCAACGCATACCAAAATAGCTATGCAGAGACCGTCAAGGCCATTACACATATTGTCCAGGTATGTTCTCCATCAAACCGAGACTTTAGACACCATCTCTGTAAAACAGCTAACAAATTATACTCTACTATAATAGGTATGTCAAAACTGTTACCGGCTCATAATCTAAGACAGTGGTTACGTAACGCCCTTTATCAATTTAAGACCTTAAGAGATATCTTCGTAAAGACAGCTACCAATCCATACTATATCACAATAGTTACGTTAGAGCTACCGCTGCTCACCCTACCATAATAGCTACGTACAGACGGTTAATATTGTATAACCTATCACAAGACTTATGTAAAAACAGCTATGCATAACCTGTCACACAATAACTGCGTAAAGGCAGCTAACAAGGCCTACCCCATTAAAATAGCTACGAAAAGATAACATCCAATACATACCCTATCATATTAGCTATGTAAAGACAATAAATGCGTAAAGGCAGCTAACATGCCTACCCCATTAAAATAGCTACGAAAAGATAACAACCAATACATAACTTATCATAATAGCTATGTAAAGACAGCTAAAGATGCATAACCTAACTCAGTAATGATTGCTATTAAATAATGAACCATTACACTAGCCACGTAAAGACAGCTACCAACACCACAATAGCTACGTAGAAACAGTTATCGATCCGTGACCAAGATAATACTTACGTAAGACCTATATCAGTGCTAAGACAATAGCTCCGTAAGGAAAACCTACCACTTCATGAACTACGACAACAGCAAGGTGTGGACGGCTACCAATACATTACTTATCATAGCTACCAACACATAACTCGTCACACCAGCTAAGTAAATAGCGCTACGATTGAATAGCCTATCACACAGGCTAATTGAGGGTCACTAACTAAACCATCACAATATCTCTGTACATGACAGATGGCGTGATGATCCTCATCTTTATCGCACACCTAACAGTAGGTTAGGTTAGAAGCACTCTGGCTAGCTTAGGTTAGTGGGTTGAAAATAATTTTTTCTAAAAACTACCCCTCTAGACGTGGTTGAACACCCAACAGTAGGTTAGGTTAGAAGCACTCTGGCTAGCTTAGGTTAGTGGGTTGAAAATAATTTTTTCTAAAAACTACCCCTCTAGACGGGGTTGAACCCTCCCCCAAGGCTACGATCAAGGTCACATCGACCGCCTGCATCATCCAAAACCACCCCTAACTTTCAAAGGTTGGTCGTATCTCCATCACGGGCATCACTGACCTGTGGTTGTAGAAGTTAGGAGTGGTTTTGGATGATGCAGGCGGTCGATGTGACCTTGATCGTAGCCTTGGGGGAGGGTTCAACCACGTCTAGAGGGGTAGATTTTAGAAAAAATTATTTTCAACCCACTAACCTAAGCTAGCCAGAGTGCTTCTAACCTAACCTACTGTTGGGTGTTCAACCACGTCTAGAGGGGTAGTTTTTAGAAAAAATTATTTTCAACCCACTAACCTAAGCTAGCCAGAGTGCTTCTAACCTAACCTACTGTTAGGTGTGCGATAAAGATGAGGATCATCACGCCATCTGCCATGTACAGAGATATTGTGATGGTTTAGTTAGTGACCCTCAATTAGCCTGTGTGATAGGCTATTCAATCGTAGCGCTATTTACTTAGCTAGTGTGACGAGTTATGTGTTGGTAGCTATGATAAGTAATGTATTGGTAGCCGTCCACACCTTGCTGTTGTCGTAGTTCATGAAGTGGTAGGTTTTCCTTACGGAGCTATTGTCTTAGCACTGATATAGGTCTTACGTAAGTATTATCTTGGTCACGGATCGATAACTGTTTCTACGTAGCTATTGTGGTGTTGGTAGCTGTCTTTACGTGGCTAGTGTAATGGTTCATTATTTAATAGCAATCATTACTGAGTTAGGTTATGCATCTTTAGCTGTCTTTACATAGCTATTATGATAAGTTATGTATTGGTTGTTATCTTTTCGTAGCTATTTTAATGGGGTAGGCATGTTAGCTGCCTTTACGCATTTATTGTCTTTACATAGCTAATATGATAGGGTATGTATTGGATGTTATCTTTTCGTAGCTATTTTAATGGGGTAGGCCTTGTTAGCTGCCTTTACGCAGTTATTGTGTGACAGGTTATGCATAGCTGTTTTTACATAAGTCTTGTGATAGGTTATACAATATTAACCGTCTGTACGTAGCTATTATGGTAGGGTGAGCAGCGGTAGCTCTAACGTAACTATTGTGATATAGTATGGATTGGTAGCTGTCTTTACGAAGATATCTCTTAAGGTCTTAAATTGATAAAGGGCGTTACGTAACCACTGTCTTAGATTATGAGCCGGTAACAGTTTTGACATACCTATTATAGTAGAGTATAATTTGTTAGCTGTTTTACAGAGATGGTGTCTAAAGTCTCGGTTTGATGGAGAACATACCTGGACAATATGTGTAATGGCCTTGACGGTTTCTGCATGGCTATTTTGGTATGCGTTGATAGCTATAATTATGTCTAAGGCTTAAAGCTTTTGCCAGTGCCTTCGCTAACCATAACCCATTTGACCTCGGTGTAGATGTTGGTTGATTAGCGTAAGTTTTTCATTTTGATTAGCTGATACGTTGATCTGGGCATAGCCGCCATAGCCTATTTGGACTTGGTGTCAATGCTGTTCGTTTGAACTTCACGTATGTTGGTTGGTTAAACTACGCGTATGACAGTAGTTTAGTTGAAACGTTGGTTATTTGATCTAGCCTACACAGGCCATAGCTCTTTTGAAGTCGGTATCAACATTGCCACCATCTTGTTCTCCACCTGGATGACGTCATATTCGATCCTAGGTTGTGTATCGGATACTATGTGTTACCTTATATCACGCCGCTCATGAAATGCTATGTGTTTGTCAAGCTATACTTCGGGTGCTATATGACGAACTTTAGCCGAGCTATGCAACGGATATTATGTGTTCATACTTCTCATCGGATACTATGTGTTAGCCGTAGTCAGGCTATGGTTTGAATATGTTGTGTTAGCCCTAGTCATGGCTTGCATCGGCCGCTATGCGTTAATGATTATCCGGGCTATGTATCAGGTATTATGTGGTAATTTGTGGGCAGCTTGTAGGTTAGTGTGTAATATCCATTAGCTAAACTATGCACCGAATATAATGTGTTATACTTTGTAGGTCCATGTCTTCTTAGCATAATATCTATGCTGGCTTACACACATATATGTTTAACACATTATGTATTCTATTATGTATTTGGGCTTAACATAGTATGATAGCATGCATGTTGGCTTACCATAGTATTTATGTAGGTTTACACGCATATTTGTTTAACGGCGTATATATGGCTATTTAGAGTATATTGCATGCTGGTTTAACATAGTATATATGCCTATATTGGTTAGCACTGTATGTATATAGGTTGCGCGACTTTTTTTAATTATATTGTAGTATTTGCTAACCGTCATGGGCGTGATAGGTTATGCATTGTTAGCTATACGATATAGTACTTCCCGTATTATACAGCCGCCTGCCTGAGGTTCTACCTGATAGACGGGTGAAAATGTGTGTCGGACTCTGATCATATAAGCTTGGGCCTGTGGTTTACCGACATAGTAGGCCTTATGGATACAACGTGTTAATCGTTAGCGGGGCCTCTGGATACTATATATTAAACCTTCGTCAGGCTATGCATTGGATACTATGTGTTATTGATCAGGTATTATGTGGTACCTGTAGGATAGTGTGTGATAGCCGTTTAGCTAACCTATGCAGTGGATATAATGTGTTACAATTTGTAGGCCCTTGTCGGCTTAGCATAATATGTATGGTGGCTTACACATGTTTGTTTAACGCGATATGTAGGCCTAACATAGTATATACGCCTATCTATGATAGCATACATGTTGGCTTACCAGAGTATTTATTTGGTTTACACGCATATTTATTGAACACACTATAAGGGCAATCACTTATACAGGCTTAACATATTATATAGGCCTATGCGGGTAACGGGATGTATATAGGTTAACCTGCATATTGGTTTAACAGCGTATATATGGCTATGTAGATTATATTGCATGCTGGTATAACATAGTATATATGCCTGAATGTTGGCTTAGCACTGTATGTATATAGGTTGCGTAACTTTTTTAAATTATATTGTGGTATTTGTTGACCGTCATGGGCGTGATAGGTTATGCATTGGTAGATGTACCCTATAGTACTTCCCATATTATTCGATTGCCTGGTTCTACCTGATAGACAAGGTGAAAATAGCTCAGATCATATAGGCTTTGGCCAGTGGTTTACCGACATAGCGGGCACATTTAGTGATTCATGTAAGTCGGCTTAGCATAGTATGTATGGTGGCTTACACATGTTTGTTTAACGCGATATGTAGGCCTAACATAGTATATACGCCTATCTATGATAGCATACATGTTGGCTTACCAGAGTATTTATTTGGTTTACACGCATATTTATTTAACACACTATATGGGGCAATCACGTATCCAGGCCTAAAATAGTATATAAGCCTATGTAGGATAGCATCCATGTTGGTTAGCATAGTATTTATGTGAGTTTACACGCGTATCTGTTTAGCACAGTATGTAGGCTTAGCATATTATTTATGTGGGTTTACAAGCGTTTTTGTTTAACACACTATATAAGATATCATTCATCCAGGCTTAACATATTATATAGGCATATGTGGGTAACGGGAATATTGGCCTAATACAGGATGTATATGGGTTAACCTGCATATTGGTTTAACACCGTTATGGCTATTTAGAGTATATTGCATGCTGGTTTAACAAAGTATATATGCCTGAATGTTGGCTTAGCACTGTATGTATATATAGGTTGCGTAACTTTTTTTAATTATATTGTAATATTTGTTGACCGTCATGGGCTTGATAGGTTATGCATTGGTAGATGTACCTTATAGTACTTCCCATATTATACGATTGCCAGGTTCTACCTGATATATGAGGTGAAACTATCTCTGTTCATATACGCTGTGGCCAGTGATTTACCGACATAGTAGGCGCATTTAGGGATTCATGTATGTAGGCCTAGCATAGTATGTATGCAAGCTTGCGTATTTGTTTAACACATTATGTGGGCTATCGTATATATTGGTTTAGCTATACCTTATAGTACTCCCCATATTATACGGTTGCCTGCCCGTGGTTCTGCCTGATATATGAGGTGAAACTATCTCAGTTTATATAGGCTTTGGCCGGTGATTTACCGACATAGTATGTCGGCCTAGCATAGTATGTAGGCTTGCATATTTGTTTAACACATTATGTGGGCTGTCATATATATTGGTTTAACACGTTATATAGGCCTTCTCGTCTTACATTGACCGTTTACGTAGGCCTACCGGGCCCCTGCGTTGTGATTGGTTGATTCAACTTGTTGACTATTTGAACTCTATGTAGGTCGTTGGTCGTTTGATCTAACCGATCATTTTTGGGTAATTTCATATATTATTTGATAACCACCCCCCACTTGATGCCTGAATCCAGGGTTACTTTACCTATCGGCAGGCTTCGAGATGGCTTTTACCTGAGTCCTTGCTCCGTGTTTGCTTTACCTATGGTCTAACTCCATGGTAGCTTTACTTAGGCCCCGACTCCGTGGTAGCTTTACCGATGGTCTGGTTCCTGGGTTACTTTACCTAGGGCAAGGCTTCGGGATAGCTTTTACCCGAGGCTTTGCTCCGTGTTAGCTTTACCTAAGGTTTAACTCCGTGGTAGCTTTACCGGAGGTCTAGTTCCTGGGTAACTTTACCTAGGGCGTGGCTTCGGGATAGCTTTTACACGAGGCTTTGCTCCGTGTTAGCTTTACCTAAGGTCTAACTCCGCGGTAGCTTTACTTAGGCCCCGACTCCGTGGTAGCTTTACCGATGGTCTGGTTCCTGGGTTACTTTACCTAGGGCATGACTTCGGGATAGCTTTTACCCGAGGCTTTGCTCCGTGTTAGCTTTACCTAAGGTTTAACTCCGTGGTAGCTTTACCGGAGGTCTAGTTCCTGGGTTACTTTACCTAGGGCGTAGCTTCGGGATAGCTTTTACACGAGGCTTTGCTCCGTGTTAGCTTTACCTAAGGTCTAACTCCGTGGTAGCTTTACCTAGGACATGGTGGGGGTATTTGTCTTGGTAGTTGGTATAGCAACCATCCTAGCCCTGCTCTTGTGTAGCTTTACATAAAGGCTGAGTGTATTGTTTATTAATTTAGTAGGATAGACAAATTTTGAGTTTGGCAGTCGTTTACCCTGGGCCCCTCATCACCCGATTCATTTGGGGTAGACCACTATAGGTAGGGTGAGCCTACTACTTGCATAGAGTTGCTCGAGCGCTGATACGTCATCAGGTAACCATTAAGTCTTTCCAAAAGTTACCCCTCCACCGGAGCTATTCCTGGGTTACACTACCTAAGAGGCCTTACTTCAGATAACCATTAAGTCTTTCCAAAAGTTACCCCCTCCACCGGAGCTATTCCGCCTATTATTTTTGGCATTCTGAAGACAACCCACAGGTGAAACCACCCCCGCAATGGTCCAAAATAGACTCTACACATATCCCGGACGGTCTTTCGATCAACCCGATCGATTTTCGGCAATTTCGTATTTTATTTAAAAACTACCCCTGGGTGAACCCGCCCCCGCAACGGTCCAAAAAGGACTCTAGACATATCCTGTACTGTCTGTTGATCCAGCCGATCGATTTTTGGCAATTTCATATTTTTTGTAAAAACTACCCCTAGGTGAAACTACCCCTCAGCAGCCCGTAATAGACTCTAAACTCACCCTATCGGTCAAGAAACGTTTTTCCAAATTTTTTTCGAAAACTACCCCCCACCCCCAATCCACCCCCGGAGCTACCCCCGGAGACGGTCCTGAACGTACCGGAGATGTCCCATGCACCTTGGGGTTGGTTGGGTTGGATACCTTTTGGCTAGTTTAGGTTAGCTGGTTGGAATTAGTTTTTTCCATTTACCACCAACTGCCCCTCTAGGCATGGTCAAAACGACCCTTAGGGGTTGGGTGAGGGTCGGCGTCAGGCCTCTGCATCATCCAAAACCACCCCTATAGTCCTAGGTTACGTAGCGGCCGAGTAAGGTTAAAATAAAATTTTTTTCGAAAAACTACCCCCTACCCCTCTAAACGTGGACAAAACCACCCCCGGGTCTGGGATCAGAAGCGCGATGACCTCCTGCATCATTCGAAACTACCCCTATAGTCCTAGGTTACGTAGCAGCCGAGTTAGGGGTAGTTGTGCTAGGGTAGGGCACTTCCTACTTATATATATATATATATATATATATATATATATATATATATATATATATATATATATATATATATAGTCCTTACGAGGTGCGGTAGTAGAAAGAGACTAGTAAAACGATTCTGTTAGGGGTGTAATGATAATGGTGAATTATAGAAGAGATTGTGATATATATAAATATATAGTCCTTACGAGGTGCGGTAGTAGAAAGAGACTAGTAAAACGATTCAATTAGGCGTGTAATGATAATGGTGAATTATAGAAGAGATTGCGATATATATAAATATATAGTCCTTACGAGGTGCGGTAGTAGAAAGAGAATAGTAAAACGATTCTTTTAGGGGTGTAATGATAATGGTGAATTATAAAAGAGATTATGATATATATAAATATATACTCCTTACGAGGTGCGGTAGTAGAAAGAGACTAGTAAAACGATTCTGTTAGGGGTGTAATGAAAATGGTGAATTATAGAAAAGATTGTAATGTATATAAATAATAGTACTTACGTGGTGCGGTAGTAGAAAGAGACTAGTAAAACGACTCTGTTAGGGGTGTATTGATAATAGTGAATTATAGAAGAGATTGTGATATATTTAAATATATAGTCCTTACGAGGTGCGGTAGTAGAAAGAGACTAGTAAAACGATTCTGTTAGGGGTGTAATGAAAATGGTGAATTATAGAAGAGATTGTAATGTATATAAATTAATAGTACTTCGAGGTGCGGTAGTAGAAAGAAACTAGTAAAATGATTCTGTTAGGGGTGTAATTATAATGGCGAATTATAGAAGAGATTGTGATATATATAAATATATAGTCCTTACGAGGTGCGGTAGTAGAAGGAGACTAGTAAAACGATCAATTAGGCGTGTAATGATAATGGTGAATTATAGAAGAGATTGCGATATATATAAATATATAGTCCTTACGAGGTGCGGCAGTAGAAAGAGACTAGTATAACGATTCTGTTAGGGGTGTATTGATAATGGTGAATTATAGAAGAGATTGTGATATATATAAATATATAGTCCTTACGAGGTGCGGTAGTAGAAAGAGACTACTAAAACGATTCTGTTAGGGGTGTAATGAAAATGGTGAATTATAGAAGAGATTGTAATGTATATAAATAATAGTACTTACGTGGTGCGGTAGTAGAAAGAGACTAGTAAAACGACTCTGTTAGGGGTGTAATGATAATGGTGAATTATAGAAGAGATTGTGATATATACAAATATATAGTCCTTACGAGGTGCGGTAGTAGAAAGAGACTAGTAAAACGATCAATTAGGCGTGTAATAATAATGGTGAATTATAGAAGGGATTGTGATATATATAAATATATAGTCCTTACGAGGTGCGGTAGTAGAAGGAGACTAGTAAAACGACACCTGTTAGGGGTGTAATGATAATGGTGAATTATAGAAGAGATTGTGATATATATATATATATATATATATATATATATATATATATATATATATATATATAAATATATAGTCCTTACGAGGTGCGGTAGTAGAAAAAAAATAGTAAAACGATTCTGTTAGGGGTGTAATGATAATGGTGAATTATAGAAGAGATTGTGATATATATAAATATATAGTCCTTACGAGGTGCGGTAGTAGAAAGAGACTAGTAAAACGATTCAATTAGGCGTGTAATGATAATGGTGAATTATAGAAGAGATTGTGACATATATAAATATATAGTCCTTACGAGGTGCGGTAGTAGAAAGAGAATAGTAAAACGATTCTTTTAGGGGTGTAATGATAATGGTGAATTATAGAAGAGATTATGATATATATAAATATATACTCCTTACGAGGTGCGGTACTAGAAAGAGACTAGTAAAACGATTCTGTTAGGGGTGTAATGAAAATGGTGAATTATAGAAGAGATTGTAATGTATATAAATAATAGTACTTACGTGGTGCGGTATTAGAAAGAGACTAGTAAAACGACTCTGTTAGGGGTGTATTGATAATGGTGAATTATAGAAGAGATTGTGATATATTTAAATATATAGTCCTTACGAGGTGCGGTAGTAGAAAGAGACTAGTAAAACGATTCTGTTAGGGGTGTAATGAAAATGGTGAATTATAGAAGAGATTGTAATGTATATAAATTAATAGTACTTCGAGGTGCGGTAGTAGAAAGAAACTAGTAAAATGATTCTGTTAGGGGTGTAATGATAATGGTGAATTATAGAAGAGATTGTGATATATATAAATATATAGTCCTTACGAGGTGCGGTAGTAGAAGGAGACTAGTAAAACGATCAATTAGGCGTGTAATGATAATGGTGAATTAAAGAAGAGATTGTGATATATATAAATATATAGTCCTTACGAGGTGCGGTAGTAGAAAGAGACTAGTAAAACGATTCTGTTAGGGGTGTAATGAAAATGGTGAATTTTAGAAGAGATTGTAATGTATATAAATAATAGTACTTACGTGGTGCGGTAGTAGAAAGAGACTAGTAAAACGACTCTGTTAGGGGTGTAATGATAATGGTGAATTATAGAAGAGATTGTGATATATATAAATATATAGTCCTTACGAGGTGCGGTAGTAGAAAGAGACTAGTAAAACGATTCTGTTAGGGGTGTTATGAAAATGGTGAATTAAAGGAGAGATTGTGATATATATAAATATATAGTCCTTACGAGGTGCGGTAGTAGAAAAAGACTAGTAAAACGACTCTGTTAGGGGTGTAATGATAATGGTGAATTATAGAAGAGATTGTGATATATATAAATATATAGTCCTTACGAGGTGCGGTAGTAGAAAGAGACTAGTAAAACGATCAATTAGGCGTGTAATAATAATGGTGAATTATAGAAGGGATTGTGATATATATAAATATAAAGTCCTTACGAGGTGCGGTAGTAGAAGGAGACTAGTAAAACGACCCTGTTAGGGGTGTAATGATAATGGTGAATTATAGAAGAGATTGTGATATATATATATATATATAAATATATAGTCCTTACGAGGTGCGGTAGTAACTAGTAAAACGATTCTGTTAGGGGTGTAATGATAATGGTGAATTATAGAAGAGATTGTGATATATATAAATATATAGTCCTTACGAGGTGCGGTAGTAGAAAGAGACTAGTAAAACAATTCAATTAGGCGTGTAATGATAATGGTGAATTATAGAAGAGATTGTGATATATATAAATATATAGTCCTTACGAGGTGCGGTAGTAGAAAGAGAATAGTAAAACGATTCTTTTAGGGGTGTAATGATAATGGTGAATTATAGAAGAGATTATGATATATATAAATATATACTCTTTACGAGGTGCGGTAGTAGAAAGAGACTAGTAAAACGATTCTGTTAGGGGTGTAATGAAAATGGTGAATTATAGAAGAGATTGTATTGTATATAAATAATAGTACTTACGTGGTGCGGTAGTAGAAAGAGACTAGTAAAACGATTCTGTTAGGGGTGTAATAATAATGGTGAATTATAGAAGAGATTGTGATATATATAAATATATAGTCCTTACGAGGTGCGGTGGTAGAAGGAGACTAGTAAAACGATCAATTAGGCGTGTAATGATAATGGTGAATTATAGAAGAGATTGTGATATATATAAATATATAGTCCTTACGAGGTGCGGTAGTAGAAAGAGACTAGTAAAACGATTCTGTTAGGGGTGTATTGATAATGGTGAATTATAGAAGAGATTGTGATATATATAAGTATATAGTCCTTACGAGGTGCGGTAGTAGAAAGAGACTACTAAAACGATTCTGTTAGGGGTCTAATGAAAATGGTGAATTATAGAAGAGATTGTAATGTATATAAATAATAGAATACACGTGGTGCGGTAGTAGAAAGAGACTAGTAAAACGACTCTGTTAGGGGTGTAATGATAATGGTGAATTATAGAAGAGATTGTGATATATATAAATATATAGTCCTTACGAGATGCGGTAGTAGAAAGAGACTAGTAAAACGATTCTGTTAGGGGTGTAATGAAAATGGTGAATTAAAGGAGAGATTGTGATATATATAAATATATAGTCCTTACGAGGTGCGGTAGTAGAAAGAGACTAGTAAATCGACTCTGTTAGGGGTGTAATGATAATGGTGAATTATAGAAGAGATTGTGATATATATAAATATATAGTCCTTACGAGGTGCGGTAGTAGAAAGAGACTAGTAAAACGATCAATTAGGCGTGTAATAATAATGGTGAATTATAGAAGGGATTGTGATATATATAAATATATAGTCCTTACGAGGTGCGGTAGTAGAAGGAGACTAGTAAAACGACTCTGTTAGGGGTGTAATGATAATGGTGAATTATAGAAGAGATTGTGATATATGTATATATATATATATATATAGTCCTTACGAGGTGCGGTAGTAGAAAGAGACTAGTAAAACGATTCTGTTAGGGGTGTATTGATAATGGTGAATTATAGAAGAGATTGTGATATATATAAATATATAGTCCTTACGAAGTGCGGTAGTAGAAAGAGACTAGTAAAACGATTCAATTAGGCGTGTAATGATAATGGTGAATTATAGAAGAGATTGTGATATATATAAATATATAGTCCTTACGAGGTGCGGTAGTAGAAAGAGAATAGTAAAACGATTCTTTTAGGGGTGTAATGATAATGGTGAATTATAGAAGAGATTATGATATATATAAATATATACTCCTTACGAGGTGCGGTAGTAGAAAGAGACTAGTAAAACGACTCTGTTAGGGGTGTATTGATAATGGTGAATTATAGAAGAGATTGTGATATATTTAAATATATAGTCCTTACGAGGTGCGGTAGTAGAAAGAGACTAGTAAAACGATTCTGTTAGGGGTGTAATGAAAATGGTGAATTATAGAAGAGATTGTAATGTATATAAATTAATAGTACTTTGAGGTGCGGTAGTAGAAAGAAACTAGTAAAATGATTCTGTTAGGGGTGTAATGATAATGGTGAATTATAGAAGAGATTGTGATATATATAAATATATAGTCCTTACGAGGTGCGGTAGTAGAAGGAGACTAGTAAAACGATCAATTAGGCGTGTAATGATAATGGTGAATTATAGAAGAGATTGTGATATATATAAATATATAGTCCTTACGAGGTGCGGTAGTAAAAAGAGACTAGTATAACGACTCTGATAGGGGTGTAATGAAAATGGTGAATTATAGAAGAGATTGAAATATATATAAATATATAGTCCTTACGAGGTGCTTTAGTAGAAAGAGACTAGTTAAACGATTCTGTTAGGAGTGTAATGATAATGGTGAATTATAGGAGAGATTGTGATATATATAAATATATAGTCCTTACGAGGTGCGGTAGTAGAAAGAGACTAGTAAAACGATTCTGTTAGGGGTGTAATGAAAATGGTGAATTATAGAAGAGATTGTAATGTATATAAATAATAGTACTTACGTGGTGCGGTAGTAGAAAGAGACTAGTAAAACGACTCTGTTAGGGGTGTAATGATAATGGTGAATTATAGAAGAGATTGTGATATATATAAATATATAGTCCTTACGAGGTGCGGTAGTAGAAAGAGACTAGTAAAACGATTCTGTTAGGGGTGTAATGAAAATGGTGAATTAAAGGAGAGATTGTGATATATATAAATATATAGTCCTTACGAGGTGCGGTAGTAGAAAGAGACTAGTAAAACGATCAATTAGGCGTGTAATAATAATGGTGAATTATTGAAGGGATTGTGATATATATAAATATATAGTCCTTACGAAGTGCGGTAGTAGAAAGAGACTAGAAAAACGATTCAATTAGACGTGTAATGATAATGGTGAATTATAGAAGAGATTGTGATATATATAAATATATAGTCCTTACGAGGTGCGGTAGTAGAAAGAGAATAGTAAAACGATTCTTTTAGGGGTGTAATGATAATGGTGAATTATAGAAGAGATTATGATATATATAAATATATACTCCTTACGAGGTGCGGTAGTAGAAAGATACTAGTAAAACGATATTGTTAGGGGTGTAATGAAAATGGTGAATTATAGAAGAGATTGTAATGTATATAAATAATAGTACTTACGTGGTGCGGTAGTAGAAAGAGACTAGTAAAACGACTCTGTTAGGGGTGTAATGATAATGGTGAATTATAGAAGAGATTGTGATATATATAAATATATAGTCCTTACGAGGTGCGGTAGTAGAAAGAGACTAGTAAAACGATCAATTAGGCGTGTAATAATAATGGTGAATTAATGAAGGGATTGTGATATATATAAATATATAGCCCTTACGAGGTGCGGTAGTAGAAGGAGACTAGTAAAACGACTCTGTTAGGGGTGTAATGATAATGGTGAATTATAGAAGAGATTGTGATATATATAGTCCTTACGAGGTGCGGTAGTAGAAAGAGACTAGTAAAACGATTCTGTTAGGGGTGTAATGATAATGGTGAATTATAGAAGAGATTGTGATATATATAAATATATAGTCCTTACGAGGTGCGGTAGTAGAAAGAGACTAGTAAAACGATTCAATTAGGCGTGTAATGATAATGGTGATATAGAAGAGATTGCGATATATATAAATATATAGTCCTTACGAGCTGCGGTAGTAGAAAGAGAATAGTAAAACGATTCTTTTAGGGGTGTAATGATAATGGTGAATTATAAAAGAGATTATGATATATATAAATATATACTCCTTACGAGGTGCGGTAGTAGAAAGAGACTAGTAAAACGACTCTGTTAGGGGTGTATTGATAATAGTGAATTATAGAAGAGATTGTGATATATTTAAATATATAGTCCTTAGGAGGTGCGGTAGTAGAAAGAGACTAGTAAAACGATTCTGTTAGGGGTGTAATGAAAATGGTGAATTATAGAAGAGATTGTAATGTATATAAATTAATAGTACTTCGAGGTGCGGTAGTAGAAAGAAACTAGTAAAATGATTCTGTTAGGGGTGTAATTATAATGGTGAATTATAGAAGAGATTGTGATATATATAAATATATAGTCCTTACGAGGTGCGGTAGTAGAAGGAGACTAGTAAAACGATCAATTAGGCGTGTAATGATAATGGTGAATTATAGAAGAGATTGCGATATATATAAATATATAGTCCTTACGAGGTGCGGCAGTAGAAAGAGACTACTAAAACGATTCTGTTAGGGGTGTAATGAAAATGGTGAATTATAGAAGAGATTGTAATGTATATAAATAATAGTACTTACGTGGTGCGGTAGTAGAAAGAGACTAGTAAAACGACTCTGTTAGGGGTGTAATGATAATGGTGAATTATAGAAGAGAATGTGATATATACAAATATATATTCCTTACGAGGTGCGGTAGTAGAAAGAGACTAGTAAAACGATCAATTAGGCGTGTAATAATAATGGTGAATTATAGAAGGGATTGTGATATATATAAATATATAGTCCTTACGAGATGCGGTAGTAGAAAGAAACTAGTAAAACGATTCTGTTAGGGGTGTAATGATAATGGTGAATTATAGAAGAGATTGTGATATATATAAATATATAGTCCTTACGAGGTGCGGTAGTAGAAAGAGACTAGTAAAACGATTCAATTAGGCGTGTAATGATAATGGTGAATTATAAAAGAGATTGTGATATATATAAATATATAGTCCTTACGAGGTGCGGTAGTAGAAAGAGAATAGTAAAACGATTCTTTTAGGGGTGTAATGATAATGGTGAATTATAGAAGAGATTATGATATATATAAATATATACTCCTTACGAGGTGCGGTAGTAGAAAGATACTAGTAAAACGATATTGTTAGGGGTGTAATGAAAATGGTGAATTATAGAAGAGATTGTAATGTATATAAATAATAGTACTTACGTGGTGCGGTAGTAGAAAGAGACTAGTAAAACGACTCTGTTAGGGGTGTAATGATATTGGTGAATTATAGAAGAGATTGTGATATATATAAATATATAGTCCTTACGAGGTGCGGTAGTAGAAAGAGACTAGTAAAACGATCAATTAGGCGTGTAATAATAATGGTGAATTATTGAAGGGATTGTGATATATATAAATATATAGCCCTTACGAGGTGCGGTAGTAGAAGGAGACTAGTAAAACGACTCTGTTAAGGGTGTAATGATAATGGTGAATTATAGAAGAGATTGTGATATATATATATATATATATATATATATATATATATATATATATAGTCCTTACGAGGTGCGGTAGTAGAAAGAGGCTAGTAAAACGATTCTGTTAGGGGTGTAATGATAATGGTGAATTGTAGAAGAGATTGTGATATATATAAATATATAGTCCTTACGAGGTGCGGTAGTAGAAAGAGACTAGTAAAACGATTCAATTAGGCGTGTAATGATAATGGTGAATTATAGAAGAGATTGCGATATATATAAATATATAGTCCTTACGAGGTGCGGTAGTAGAAAGAGAATAGTAAAACGATTCTTTTAGGGGTGTAATGATAATGGTGAATTATAAAAGAGATTGTGATATATATAAATATATAATCCTTACGAGGTGCGGTAGTAGAAAGAGACTAGTAAAACGATTCTGTTAGGGGTGTAATGAAAATGGTGAATTATAGAAGAGATTGTAATGTATATAAATAATAGTACTTACGTGGTGCGGTAGTAGAAAGAGACTAGTAAAAAGACTCTGTTAGGGGTGTATTGATAATAGTGAATTATAGAAGAGATTGTGATATATTTTAATATATAGTCCTTACGAGGTGCGGCAGTAGAAAGAGACTAGTAAAACGATTCTGTTAGGGGTGTAATGAAAATGGTGAATTATAGAAGAGATTGTAATGTATATAAATTAATAGTACTTCGAGGTGCGGTAGTAGAAAGAAACTAGTAAAATGATTCTGTTAGGGGTGTAATTATAATGGTGAATTATAGAAGAGATTGTGATATATATAAATATATAGTCCTTACGAGGTGCGGTTGTAGAAGGAGACTAGTAAAACGATCAATTAGGCGTGTAATGATAATGGTGAATTATAGAAGAGATTGCGATATATATAAATATATAGTCCTTACGAGGTGCGGCAGTAGAAAGAGACTAGTATAACGATTCTGTTAGGGGTGTATTGATAATGGTGAATTATAGAAGAGATTGTGATATATAAAAATATATAGTCCTTACGAGGTGCGGTAGTAGAAAGAGACTACTAAAACGATTCTGTTAGGGGTGTAATGAAAATGGTAAATTATAGAAGAGATTGTAATGTATATAAATAATAGTACTTACGTGGTGCGGTAGTAGAAAGAGACTAGTAAAACGACTCTGTTAGGGGTGTAATGATAATGGTGAATTATAGAAGAGATTGTGATATATACAAATATATAGTCCTTACGAGGTGCGGTAGTAGAAAGAGACTAGTAAAACGATCAATTAGGCGTGTAATAATAATGGTGAATTATAGAAGGGATTGTGATATATATAAATATATAGTCCTTACGAGGTGCGGTAGTAGAAGGAGACTAGTAAAACGACTCTGTTAGGGGTGTAATGATAATGGTGAATTATAGAAGAGATTGTGATATATATATATATATATATATATATATATATATATATATATATATATATATATATATATATATATATATATATATATATAGTCCTTACGAGATGCGGTAGTAGAAAGAAACTAGTAAAACGATTCTGTTAGGGGTGTAATGATAATGGTGAATTATAGAAGAGATTGTGATATATATAAATATATAGTCCTTACGAGGTGCGGTAGTAGAAAGAGACTAGTAAAACGATTCAATTAGGCGTGTAATGATAATGGTTAATTATAGAAGAGATTGTGATATATATAAATATATAGTCCTTACGAGGTGCAGTAGTAGAAAGAGAATAGTAAAACGATTCTTTTAGGGGTGTAATGATAATGGTGAAATATAGAAGAGATTATGATATATATAAATATATACTCCTTACGAGATGCGGTAGTAGAAAGAAACTAGTAAAACGATTCTGTTAGGGGTGTAATGATAATGGTGAATTATAGAAGAGATTGTGATATATATAAATATATAGTCCTTACGAGGTGCGGTAGTAGAAAGAGACTAGTAAAACGATTCAATTAGGCGTGTAATGATAATGGTGAATTATAGAAGAGATTGTGATATATATAAATATATAGTCCTTACGAGGTGCAGTAGTAGAAAGAGACTAGTAAAACGATTCTGTTAGGGGTGTAATGAAAATGGTGAATTATAGAAGAGATTGTAATGTATATAAATAATAGTACTTACGTGGTGCGGTAGTAGAAAGAGACTAGTAAAACGACTCTGTTAGGGGTGTATTGATAATGGTGAATTATAGAAGAGATTGTGATATATTTAAATATATAGTCCTTACGAGGTGCGGTAGCAGAAAGAGACTAGTAAAACGATTCTGTTAGGGGTGTAATGAAAATGGTGAATTATAGAAGAGATTGTAATGTATATAAATTAATAGTACTTCGAGGTGCGGTAGTAGAAAGAAACTAGTAAAATGATTCTGTTAGGGGTGTAATGTAAATGGTGAATTATAGAAGAGATTGTGATATATATAAATATATAGTCCTTACGAGGTGCGGTAGTAGAAGGAGACTAGTAAAACGATCAATTAGGCGTGTAATGATAATGGTGAATTATAGAAGAGATTGTGATATATATAAATATATAGTCCTTACGAGGTGCGGTAGTAAAAAGAGACTAGTAAAACGACTCTGATAGGGGTGTAATGAAAATGGTGAATTATAGAAGAGATTGAAATATATATAAATATATAGTCCTTACGAGGTGCGGTAGTAGAAAGAGACTAGTTAAACGATTCTGTTAGGAGTGTAATGATAATGGTGAATTATAGGAGAGATTGTGATATATATAAATATATAGTCCTTACGAGGTGCGGTAGTAGAAAGAGACTAGTAAAACGATTCTGTTAGGGGTGTAATGAAAATGGTGAATTATAGAAGAGATTGTAATGTATATAAATAATAGTACTTACGTGGTGCGGTAGTAGAAAGAGACTAGTAAAACGACTCTGTTAGGGGTGTAATGATAATGGTGAATTATAGAAGAGATTGTGATATATATAAATATATAGTCCTTACGAGGTGCAGTAGTAGAAAGAGACTAGTAAAACGATTCTGTTAGGGGTGTAATGAAAATGGTGAATTATAGAAGAGATTGTAATGTATATAAATAATAGTACTTACGTGGTGCGGTAGTAGAAAGAGACTAGTAAAACGATTCTGTTAGGGGTGTAATGAAAATGGTGAATTATAGAAGAGATTGTAATGTATATAAATTAATAGTACTTCGAGGTGCGGTAGTAGAAAGAAACTAGTAAAATGATTCTGTTAGGGGTGTAATGATAATGGTGAATTATAGAAGAGATTGTGATATATATAAATATATAGTCCTTACGAGGTGCGGTAGTAGAAAGAGACTAGTAAAACGATCAATTAGGCGTGTAATAATAATGGTGAATTATTGAAGGGATTGTGATATATATAAATATATAGCCCTTACGAGGTGCGGTAGTAGAAGGAGACTAGTAAAACGACTCTGTTAAGGGTGTAATGATAATGGTGAATTATAGAAGAGATTGTGATATATATATATATATATATATATATATATATATATATATATATATATATATATATAGTCCTTACGAGGTGCGGTAGTAGAAAGAGGCTAGTAAAACGATTCTGTTAGGGGTGTAATGATAATGGTGAATTGTAGAAGAGATTGTGATATATATAAATATATAGTCCTTACGAGGTGCGGTAGTAGAAAGAGACTAGTAAAACGATTCAATTAGGCGTGTAATGATAATGGTGAATTATAGAAGAGATTGCGATATATATAAATATATAGTCCTTACGAGGTGCGGTAGTAGAAAGAGAATAGTAAAACGATTCTTTTAGGGGTGTAATGATAATGGTGAATTATAAAAGAGATTGTGATATATATAAATATATAATCCTTACGAGGTGCGGTAGTAGAAAGAGACTAGTAAAACGATTCTGTTAGGGGTGTAATGAAAATGGTGAATTATAGAAGAGATTGTAATGTATATAAATAATAGTACTTACGTGGTGCGGTAGTAGAAAGAGACTAGTAAAAAGACTCTGTTAGGGGTGTATTGATAATAGTGAATTATAGAAGAGATTGTGATATATTTTAATATATAGTCCTTACGAGGTGCGGCAGTAGAAAGAGACTAGTAAAACGATTCTGTTAGGGGTGTAATGAAAATGGTGAATTATAGAAGAGATTGTAATGTATATAAATTAATAGTACTTCGAGGTGCGGTAGTAGAAAGAAACTAGTAAAATGATTCTGTTAGGGGTGTAATTATAATGGTGAATTATAGAAGAGATTGTGATATATATAAATATATAGTCCTTACGAGGTGCGGTTGTAGAAGGAGACTAGTAAAACGATCAATTAGGCGTGTAATGATAATGGTGAATTATAGAAGAGATTGCGATATATATAAATATATAGTCCTTACGAGGTGCGGCAGTAGAAAGAGACTAGTATAACGATTCTGTTAGGGGTGTATTGATAATGGTGAATTATAGAAGAGATTGTGATATATAAAAATATATAGTCCTTACGAGGTGCGGTAGTAGAAAGAGACTACTAAAACGATTCTGTTAGGGGTGTAATGAAAATGGTAAATTATAGAAGAGATTGTAATGTATATAAATAATAGTACTTACGTGGTGCGGTAGTAGAAAGAGACTAGTAAAACGACTCTGTTAGGGGTGTAATGATAATGGTGAATTATAGAAGAGATTGTGATATATACAAATATATAGTCCTTACGAGGTGCGGTAGTAGAAAGAGACTAGTAAAACGATCAATTAGGCGTGTAATAATAATGGTGAATTATAGAAGGGATTGTGATATATATAAATATATAGTCCTTACGAGGTGCGGTAGTAGAAGGAGACTAGTAAAACGACTCTGTTAGGGGTGTAATGATAATGGTGAATTATAGAAGAGATTGTGATATATATATATATATATATATATATATATATATATATATATATATATATATAGTCCTTACGAGATGCGGTAGTAGAAAGAAACTAGTAAAACGATTCTGTTAGGGGTGTAATGATAATGGTGAATTATAGAAGAGATTGTGATATATATAAATATATAGTCCTTACGAGGTGCGGTAGTAGAAAGAGACTAGTAAAACGATTCAATTAGGCGTGTAATGATAATGGTTAATTATAGAAGAGATTGTGATATATATAAATATATAGTCCTTACGAGGTGCAGTAGTAGAAAGAGAATAGTAAAACGATTCTTTTAGGGGTGTAATGATAATGGTGAAATATAGAAGAGATTATGATATATATAAATATATACTCCTTACGAGATGCGGTAGTAGAAAGAAACTAGTAAAACGATTCTGTTAGGGGTGTAATGATAATGGTGAATTATAGAAGAGATTGTGATATATATAAATATATAGTCCTTACGAGGTGCGGTAGTAGAAAGAGACTAGTAAAACGATTCAATTAGGCGTGTAATGATAATGGTGAATTATAGAAGAGATTGTGATATATATAAATATATAGTCCTTACGAGGTGCAGTAGTAGAAAGAGACTAGTAAAACGATTCTGTTAGGGGTGTAATGAAAATGGTGAATTATAGAAGAGATTGTAATGTATATAAATAATAGTACTTACGTGGTGCGGTAGTAGAAAGAGACTAGTAAAACGACTCTGTTAGGGGTGTATTGATAATGGTGAATTATAGAAGAGATTGTGATATATTTAAATATATAGTCCTTACGAGGTGCGGTAGTAGAAAGAGACTAGTAAAACGATTCTGTTAGGGGTGTAATGAAAATGGTGAATTATAGAAGAGATTGTAATGTATATAAATTAATAGTACTTCGAGGTGCGGTAGTAGAAAGAAACTAGTAAAATGATTCTGTTAGGGGTGTAATGTAAATGGTGAATTATAGAAGAGATTGTGATATATATAAATATATAGTCCTTACGAGGTGCGGTAGTAGAAGGAGACTAGTAAAACGATCAATTAGGCGTGTAATGATAATGGTGAATTATAGAAGAGATTGTGATATATATAAATATATAGTCCTTACGAGGTGCGGTAGTAAAAAGAGACTAGTAAAACGACTCTGATAGGGGTGTAATGAAAATGGTGAATTATAGAAGAGATTGAAATATATATAAATATATAGTCCTTACGAGGTGCGGTAGTAGAAAGAGACTAGTTAAACGATTCTGTTAGGAGTGTAATGATAATGGTGAATTATAGGAGAGATTGTGATATATATAAATATATAGTCCTTACGAGGTGCGGTAGTAGAAAGAGACTAGTAAAACGATTCTGTTAGGGGTGTAATGAAAATGGTGAATTATAGAAGAGATTGTAATGTATATAAATAATAGTACTTACGTGGTGCGGTAGTAGAAAGAGACTAGTAAAACGACTCTGTTAGGGGTGTAATGATAATGGTGAATTATAGAAGAGATTGTGATATATATAAATATATAGTCCTTACGAGGTGCGGTAGTAGAAAGAGACTAGTAAAACGATTCTGTTAGGGGTGTAATGAAAATGGTGAAATAAAGGAGAGATTGTGATATATATAAATATATAGTCCTTACGAGGTGCGGTAGTAGAAAGAGACTAGTAAAACGATCAATTAGGCGTGTAATAATAATGGTGAATTATAGAAGAGATTGTGATATATATAAATATATAGTCCTTACGAGGTGCAGTAGTAGAAAGAGACTAGTAAAACGATTCTGTTAGGGGTGTAATGAAAATGGTGAATTATAGAAGAGATTGTAATGTATATAAATAATAGTACTTACGTGGTGCGGTAGTAGAAAGAGACTAGTAAAACGATTCTGTTAGGGGTGTAATGAAAATGGTGAATTATAGAAGAGATTGTAATGTATATAAATTAATAGTACTTCGAGGTGCGGTAGTAGAAAGAAACTAGTAAAATGATTCTGTTAGGGGTGTAATGATAATGGTGAATTATAGAAGAGATTGTGATATATATAAATATATAGTCCTTACGAGGTGCGGTAGTAGAAGGAGACTAGTAAAACGATCAATTAGGCGTGTAATGATAATGGTGAATTATAGAAGAGATTGTGATATATATAAATATATAGTCCTTACGAGGTGCGGTAGTAGAAAGAGACTAGTAAAACGATCAATTAGGCGTGTAATAATAATGGTGAATTATTGAAGGGATTGTGATATATATAAATATATAGCCCTTACGAGGTGCGGTAGTAGAAGGAGACTAGTAAAACGATTCTGTTAGGGGTGTAATGATAATGGTGAATTATAGAAGAGATTGTGATATATATAAATATATAGTCCTTACGAGGTGCGGTAGTAGAAAGAGACTAGTAAAACGATTCAATTAGGCGTGTAATGATAATGGTGAATTATAGAAGAGATTGCGATATATATAAATATATAGTCCTTACGAGGTGCGGCAGTAGAAAGAGACTAGTATAACGATTCTGTTAGGGGTGTAATGAAAATGGTGAATTATAGAAGAGATTGTAATGTATATAAATAATAGTACTTACGTGGTGCGGTAGTAGAAAGAGACTAGTAAAAAGACTCTGTTAGGGGTGTATTGATAATAGTGAATTATAGAAGAGATTGTGATATATTTTAATATATAGTCCTTACGAGGTGCGGCAGTAGAAAGAGACTAGTAAAACGATTCTGTTAGGGGTGTAATGAAAATGGTGAATTATAGAAGAGATTGTAATGTATATAAATTAATAGTACTTCGAGGTGCGGTAGTAGAAAGAAACTAGTAAAATGATTCTGTTAGGGGTGTAATTATAATGGTGAATTATAGAAGAGATTGTGATATATATAAATATATAGTCCTTACGAGGTGCGGTTGTAGAAGGAGACTAGTAAAACGATCAATTAGGCGTGTAATGATAATGGTGAATTATAGAAGAGATTGCGATATATATAAATATATAGTCCTTACGAGGTGCGGCAGTAGAAAGAGACTAGTATAACGATTCTGTTAGGGGTGTATTGATAATGGTGAATTATAGAAGAGATTGTGATATATAAAAATATATAGTCCTTACGAGGTGCGGTAGTAGAAAGAGACTACTAAAACGATTCTGTTAGGGGTGTAATGAAAATGGTAAATTATAGAAGAGATTGTAATGTATATAAATAATAGTACTTACGTGGTGCGGTAGTAGAAAGAGACTAGTAAAACGACTCTGTTAGGGGTGTAATGATAATGGTGAATTATAGAAGAGATTGTGATATATACAAATATATAGTCCTTACGAGGTGCGGTAGTAGAAAGAGACTAGTAAAACGATCAATTAGGCGTGTAATAATAATGGTGAATTATAGAAGGGCTTGTGATATATATAAATATATAGTCCTTACGAGGTGCGGTAGTAGAAGGAGACTAGTAAAACGACTCTGTTAGGGGTGTAATGATAATGGTGAATTATAGAAGAGATTGTGATATATATATATATATATATATATAGTCCTTACGAGATGCGGTAGTAGAAAGAAACTAGTAAAACGATTCTGTTAGGGGTGTAATGATAATGGTGAATTATAGAAGAGATTGTGATATATATAAATATATAGTCCTTACGAGGTGCGGTAGTAGAAAGAGACTAGTAAAACGATTCAATTAGGCGTGTAATGATAATGGTTAATTATAGAAGAGATTGTGATATATATAAATATATAGTCCTTACGAGGTGCAGTAGTAGAAAGAGAATAGTAAAACGATTCTTTTAGGGGTGTAATGATAATGGTGAAATATAGAAGAGATTATGATATATATAAATATATACTCCTTACGAGATGCGGTAGTAGAAAGAAACTAGTAAAACGATTCTGTTAGGGGTGTAATGATAATGGTGAATTATAGAAGAGATTGTGATATATATAAATATATAGTCCTTACGAGGTGCGGTAGTAGAAAGAGAATAGTAAAACGATTCAATTAGGCGTGTAATGATAATGGTGAATTATAGAAGAGATTGTGATATATATAAATATATAGTCCTTACGAGGTGCAGTAGTAGAAAGAGACTAGTAAAACGATTCTGTTAGGGGTGTAATGAAAATGGTGAATTATAGAAGAGATTGTAATGTATATAAATAATAGTACTTACGTGGTGCGGTAGTAGAAAGAGACTAGTAAAACGACTCTGTTAGGGGTGTATTGATAATGGTGAATTATAGAAGAGATTGTGATATATTTAAATATATAGTCCTTACGAGGTGCGGTAGTAGAAAGAGACTAGTAAAACGATTCTGTTAGGGGTGTAATGAAAATGGTGAATTATAGAAGAGATTGTAATGTATATAAATTAATAGTACTTCGAGGTGCGGTAGTAGAAAGAAACTAGTAAAATGATTCTGTTAGGGGTGTAATGTAAATGGTGAATTATAGAAGAGATTGTGATATATATAAATATATAGTCCTTACGAGGTGCGGTAGTAGAAGGAGACTAGTAAAACGATCAATTAGGCGTGTAATGATAATGGTGAATTATAGAAGAGATTGTGATATATATAAATATATAGTCCTTACGAGGTGCGGTAGTAAAAAGAGACTAGTAAAACGACTCTGATAGGGGTGTAATGAAAATGGTGAATTATAGAAGAGATTGAAATATATATAAATATATAGTCCTTACGAGGTGCGGTAGTAGAAAGAGACTAGTTAAACGATTCTGTTAGGAGTGTAATGATAATGGTGAATTATAGGAGAGATTGTGATATATATAAATATATAGTCCTTACGAGGTGCGGTAGTAGAAAGAGACTAGTAAAACGATTCTGTTAGGGGTGTAATGAAAATGGTGAATTATAGAAGAGATTGTAATGTATATAAATAATAGTACTTACGTGGTGCGGTAGTAGAAAGAGACTAGTAAAACGACTCTGTTAGGGGTGTAATGATAATGGTGAATTATAGAAGAGATTGTGATATATATAAATATATAGTCCTTACGAGGTGCGGTAGTAGAAAGAGACTAGTAAAACGATTCTGTTAGGGGTGTAATGAAAATGGTGAAATAAAGGAGAGATTGTGATATATATAAATATATAGTCCTTACGAGGTGCGGTAGTAGAAAGAGACTAGTAAAACGATCAATTAGGCGTGTAATAATAATGGTGAATTATAGAAGAGATTGTGATATATATAAATATATAGTCCTTACGAGGTGCAGTAGTAGAAAGAGACTAGTAAAACGATTCTGTTAGGGGTGTAATGAAAATGGTGAATTATAGAAGAGATTGTAATGTATATAAATAATAGTACTTACGTGGTGCGGTAGTAGAAAGAGACTAGTAAAACGATTCTGTTAGGGGTGTAATGAAAATGGTGAATTATAGAAGAGATTGTAATGTATATAAATTAATAGTACTTCGAGGTGCGGTAGTAGAAAGAAACTAGTAAAATGATTCTGTTAGGGGTGTAATGATAATGGTGAATTATAGAAGAGATTGTGATATATATAAATATATAGTCCTTACGAGGTGCGGTAGTAGAAGGAGACTAGTAAAACGATCAATTAGGCGTGTAATGATAATGGTGAATTATAGAAGAGATTGTGATATATATAAATATATAGTCCTTACGAGGTGCGGTAGTAGAAAGAGACTAGTAAAACGATCAATTAGGCGTGTAATAATAATGGTGAATTATTGAAGGGATTGTGATATATATAAATATATAGCCCTTACGAGGTGCGGTAGTAGAAGGAGACTAGTAAAACGATTCTGTTAGGGGTGTAATGATAATGGTGAATTATAGAAGAGATTGTGATATATATAAATATATAGTCCTTACGAGGTGCGGTAGTAGAAAGAGACTAGTAAAACGATTCAATTAGGCGTGTAATGATAATGGTGAATTATAGAAGAGATTGCGATATATATAAATATATAGTCCTTACGAGGTGCGGCAGTAGAAAGAGACTAGTATAACGATTCTGTTAGGGGTGTAATGAAAATGGTGAATTATAGAAGAGATTGTAATGTATATAAATAATAGTACTTACGTGGTGCGGTAGTAGAAAGAGACTAGTAAAAAGACTCTGTTAGGGGTGTATTGATAATAGTGAATTATAGAAGAGATTGTGATATATTTTAATATATAGTCCTTACGAGGTGCGGCAGTAGAAAGAGACTAGTAAAACGATTCTGTTAGGGGTGTAATGAAAATGGTGAATTATAGAAGAGATTGTAATGTATATAAATTAATAGTACTTCGAGGTGCGGTAGTAGAAAGAAACTTGTAAAATGATTCTGTTAGGGGTGTAATTATAATGGTGAATTATAGAAGAGATTGTGATATATATAAATATATAGTCCTTACGAGGTGCGGTTGTAGAAGGAGACTAGTAAAACGATCAATTAGGCGTGTAATGATAATGGTGAATTATAGAAGAGATTGCGATATATATAAATATATAGTCCTTACGAGGTGCGGCAGTAGAAAGAGACTAGTATAACGATTCTGTTAGGGGTGTATTGATAATGGTGAATTATAGAAGAGATTGTGATATATAAAAATATATAGTCCTTACGAGGTGCGGTAGTAGAAAGAGACTACTAAAACGATTCTGTTAGGGGTGTAATGAAAATGGTAAATTATAGAAGAGATTGTAATGTATATAAATAATAGTACTTACGTGGTGCGGTAGTAGAAAGAGACTAGTAAAACGACTCTGTTAGGGGTGTAATGATAATGGTGAATTATAGAAGAGATTGTGATATATACAAATATATAGTCCTTACGAGGTGCGGTAGTAGAAAGAGACTAGTAAAACGATCAATTAGGCGTGTAATAATAATGGTGAATTATAGAAGGGATTGTGATATATATAAATATATAGTCCTTACGAGGTGCGGTAGTAGAAGGAGACTAGTAAAACGACTCTGTTAGGGGTGTAATGATAATGGTGAATTATAGAAGAGATTGTGATATATATAAATATATAGTCCTTACGAGGTGCGGTAGTAGAAAGAGACTAGTAAAACGATTCAATTAGGCGTGTAATGATAATGGTTAATTATAGAAGAGATTGTGATATATATAAATATATAGTCCTTACGAGGTGCAGTAGTAGAAAGAGAATAGTAAAACGATTCTTTTAGGGGTGTAATGATAATGGTGAAATATAGAAGAGATTATGATATATATAAATATATACTCCTTACGAGATGCGGTAGTAGAAAGAAACTAGTAAAACGATTCTGTTAGGGGTGTAATGATAATGGTGAATTATAGAAGAGATTGTGATATATATAAATATATAGTCCTTACGAGGTGCGGTAGTAGAAAGAGACTAGTAAAACGATTCAATTAGGCGTGTAATGATAATGGTGAATTATAGAAGAGATTGTGATATATATAAATATATAGTCCTTACGAGGTGCAGTAGTAGAAAGAGACTAGTAAAACGATTCTGTTAGGGGTGTAATGAAAATGGTGAATTATAGAAGAGATTGTAATGTATATAAATAATAGTACTTACGTGGTGCGGTAGTAGAAAGAGACTAGTAAAACGACTCTGTTAGGGGTGTATTGATAATGGTGAATTATAGAAGAGATTGTGATATATTTAAATATATAGTCCTTACGAGGTGCGGTAGTAGAAAGAGACTAGTAAAACGATTCTGTTAGGGGTGTAATGAAAATGGTGAATTATAGAAGAGATTGTAATGTATATAAATTAATAGTACTTCGAGGTGCGGTAGTAGAAAGAAACTAGTAAAATGATTCTGTTAGGGGTGTAATGTAAATGGTGAATTATAGAAGAGATTGTGATATATATAAATATATAGTCCTTACGAGGTGCGGTAGTAGAAGGAGACTAGTAAAACGATCAATTAGGCGTGTAATGATAATGGTGAATTATAGAAGAGATTGTGATATATATAAATATATAGTCCTTACGAGGTGCGGTAGTAAAAAGAGACTAGTAAAACGACTCTGATAGGGGTGTAATGAAAATGGTGAATTATAGAAGAGATTGAAATATATATAAATATATAGTCCTTACGAGGTGCGGTAGTAGAAAGAGACTAGTTAAACGATTCTGTTAGGAGTGTAATGATAATGGTGAATTATAGGAGAGATTGTGATATATATAAATATATAGTCCTTACGAGGTGCGGTAGTAGAAAGAGACTAGTAAAACGATTCTGTTAGGGGTGTAATGAAAATGGTGAATTATAGAAGAGATTGTAATGTATATAAATAATAGTACTTACGTGGTGCGGTAGTAGAAAGAGACTAGTAAAACGACTCTGTTAGGGGTGTAATGATAATGGTGAATTATAGAAGAGATTGTGATATATATAAATATATAGTCCTTACGAGGTGCGGTAGTAGAAAGAGACTAGTAAAACGATTCTGTTAGGGGTGTAATGAAAATGGTGAAATAAAGGAGAGATTGTGATATATATAAATATATAGTCCTTACGAGGTGCGGTAGTAGAAAGAGACTAGTAAAACGATCAATTAGGCGTGTAATAATAATGGTGAATTATAGAAGAGATTGTGATATATATAAATATATAGTCCTTACGAGGTGCAGTAGTAGAAAGAGACTAGTAAAACGATTCTGTTAGGGGTGTAATGAAAATGGTGAATTATAGAAGAGATTGTAATGTATATAAATAATAGTACTTACGTGGTGCGGTAGTAGAAAGAGACTAGTAAAACGATTCTGTTAGGGGTGTAATGAAAATGGTGAATTATAGAAGAGATTGTAATGTATATAAATTAATAGTACTTCGAGGTGCGGTAGTAGAAAGAAACTAGTAAAATGATTCTGTTAGGGGTGTAATGATAATGGTGAATTATAGAAGAGATTGTGATATATATAAATATATAGTCCTTACGAGGTGCGGTAGTAGAAGGAGACTAGTAAAACGATCAATTAGGCGTGTAATGATAATGGTGAATTATAGAAGAGATTGTGATATATATAAATATATAGTCCTTACGAGGTGCGGTAGTAGAAAGAGACTAGTAAAACGATCAATTAGGCGTGTAATAATAATGGTGAATTATTGAAGGGATTGTGATATATATAAATATATAGCCCTTACGAGGTGCGGTAGTAGAAGGAGACTAGTAAAACGATTCTGTTAGGGGTGTAATGATAATGGTGAATTATAGAAGAGATTGTGATATATATAAATATATAGTCCTTACGAGGTGCGGTAGTAGAAAGAGACTAGTAAAACGATTCAATTAGGCGTGTAATGATAATGGTGAATTATAGAAGAGATTGCGATATATATAAATATATAGTCCTTACGAGGTGCGGCAGTAGAAAGAGACTAGTATAACGATTCTGTTAGGGGTGTAATGAAAATGGTGAATTATAGAAGAGATTGTAATGTATATAAATAATAGTACTTACGTGGTGCGGTAGTAGAAAGAGACTAGTAAAAAGACTCTGTTAGGGGTGTATTGATAATAGTGAATTATAGAAGAGATTGTGATATATTTTAATATATAGTCCTTACGAGGTGCGGCAGTAGAAAGAGACTAGTAAAACGATTCTGTTAGGGGTGTAATGAAAATGGTGAATTATAGAAGAGATTGTAATGTATATAAATTAATAGTACTTCGAGGTGCGGTAGTAGAAAGAAACTAGTAAAATGATTCTGTTAGGGGTGTAATTATAATGGTGAATTATAGAAGAGATTGTGATATATATAAATATATAGTCCTTACGAGGTGCGGTTGTAGAAGGAGACTAGTAAAACGATCAATTAGGCGTGTAATGATAATGGTGAATTATAGAAGAGATTGCGATATATATAAATATATAGTCCTTACGAGGTGCGGCAGTAGAAAGAGACTAGTATAACGATTCTGTTAGGGGTGTATTGATAATGGTGAATTATAGAAGAGATTGTGATATATAAAAATATATAGTCCTTACGAGGTGCGGTAGTAGAAAGAGACTACTAAAACGATTCTGTTAGGGGTGTAATGAAAATGGTAAATTATAGAAGAGATTGTAATATATATAAATAATAGTACTTACGTGGTGCGGTAGTAGAAAGAGACTAGTAAAACGACTCTGTTAGGGGTGTAATGATAATGGTGAATTATAGAAGAGATTGTGATATATACAAATATATAGTCCTTACGAGGTGCGGTAGTAGAAAGAGACTAGTAAAACGATCAATTAGGCGTGTAATAATAATGGTGAATTATAAAAGGGATTGTGATATATATAAATATATAGTCCTTACGAGGTGCGGTAGTAGAAGGAGACTAGTAAAACGACTCTGTTAGGGGTGTAATGATAATGGTGAATTATAGAAGAGATTGTGATATATATATATATATATATATATATATATATATATATATATATATATATATATATAGTCCTTACGAGATGCGGTAGTAGAAAGAAACTAGTAAAACGATTCTGTTAGGGGTGTAATGATAATGGTGAATTATAGAAGAGATTGTGATATATATAAATATATAGTCCTTACGAGGTGCGGTAGTAGAAAGAGACTAGTAAAACGATTCAATTAGGCGTGTAATGATAATGGTTAATTATAGAAGAGATTGTGATATATATAAATATATAGTCCTTACGAGGTGCAGTAGTAGAAAGAGAATAGTAAAACGATTCTTTTAGGGGTGTAATGATAATGGTGAAATATAGAAGAGATTATGATATATATAAATATATACTCCTTACGAGATGCGGTAGTAGAAAGAAACTAGTAAAACGATTCTGTTAGGGGTGTAATGATAATGGTGAATTATAGAAGAGATTGTGATATATATAAATATATAGTCCTTACGAGGTGCGGTAGTAGAAAGAGACTAGTAAAACGATTCAATTAGGCGTGTAATGATAATGGTGAATTATAGAAGAGATTGTGATATATATAAATATATAGTCCTTACGAGGTGCAGTAGTAGAAAGAGACTAGTAAAACGATTCTGTTAGGGGTGTAATGAAAATGGTGAATTATAGAAGAGATTGTAATGTATATAAATAATAGTACTTACGTGGTGCGGTAGTAGAAAGAGACTAGTAAAACGACTCTGTTAGGGGTGTATTGATAATGGTGAATTATAGAAGAGATTGTGATATATTTAAATATATAGTCCTTACGAGGTGCGGTAGTAGAAAGAGACTAGTAAAACGATTCTGTTAGGGGTGTAATGAAAATGGTGAATTATAGAAGAGATTGTAATGTATATAAATTAATAGTACTTCGAGGTGCGGTAGTAGAAAGAAACTAGTAAAATGATTCTGTTAGGGGTGTAATGTAAATGGTGAATTATAGAAGAGATTGTGATATATATAAATATATAGTCCTTACGAGGTGCGGTAGTAGAAGGAGACTAGTAAAACGATCAATTAGGCGTGTAATGATAATGGTGAATTATAGAAGAGATTGTGATATATATAAATATATAGTCCTTACGAGGTGCGGTAGTAAAAAGAGACTAGTAAAACGACTCTGATAGGGGTGTAATGAAAATGGTGAATTATAGAAGAGATTGAAATATATATAAATATATAGTCCTTACGAGGTGCGGTAGTAGAAAGAGACTAGTTAAACGATTCTGTTAGGAGTGTAATGATAATGGTGAATTATAGGAGAGATTGTGATATATATAAATATATAGTCCTTACGAGGTGCGGTAGTAGAAAGAGACTAGTAAAACGATTCTGTTAGGGGTGTAATGAAAATGGTGAATTATAGAAGAGATTGTAATGTATATAAATAATAGTACTTACGTGGTGCGGTAGTAGAAAGAGACTAGTAAAACGACTCTGTTAGGGGTGTAATGATAATGGTGAATTATAGAAGAGATTGTGATATATATAAATATATAGTCCTTACGAGGTGCGGTAGTAGAAAGAGACTAGTAAAACGATTCTGTTAGGGGTGTAATGAAAATGGTGAAATAAAGGAGAGATTGTGATATATATAAATATATAGTCCTTACGAGGTGCGGTAGTAGAAAGAGACTAGTAAAACGATCAATTAGGCGTGTAATAATAATGGTGAATTATAGAAGAGATTGTGATATATATAAATATATAGTCCTTACGAGGTGCAGTAGTAGAAAGAGACTAGTAAAACGATTCTGTTAGGGGTGTAATGAAAATGGTGAATTATAGAAGAGATTGTAATGTATATAAATAATAGTACTTACGTGGTGCGGTAGTAGAAAGAGACTAGTAAAACGATTCTGTTAGGGGTGTAATGAAAATGGTGAATTATAGAAGAGATTGTAATGTATATAAATTAATAGTACTTCGAGGTGCGGTAGTAGAAAGAAACTAGTAAAATGATTCTGTTAGGGGTGTAATGATAATGGTGAATTATAGAAGAGATTGTGATATATATAAATATATAGTCCTTACGAGGTGCGGTAGTAGAAGGAGACTAGTAAAACGATCAATTAGGCGTGTAATGATAATGGTGAATTATAGAAGAGATTGTGATATATATAAATATATAGTCCTTACGAGGTGCGGTAGTAGAAAGAGACTAGTAAAACGATCAATTAGGCGTGTAATAATAATGGTGAATTATTGAAGGGATTGTGATATATATAAATATATAGCCCTTACGAGGTGCGGTAGTAGAAGGAGACTAGTAAAACGATTCTGTTAGGGGTGTAATGATAATGGTGAATTATAGAAGAGATTGTGATATATATAAATATATAGTCCTTACGAGGTGCGGTAGTAGAAAGAGACTAGTAAAACGATTCAATTAGGCGTGTAATGATAATGGTGAATTATAGAAGAGATTGCGATATATATAAATATATAGTCCTTACGAGGTGCGGCAGTAGAAAGAGACTAGTATAACGATTCTGTTAGGGGTGTAATGAAAATGGTGAATTATAGAAGAGATTGTAATGTATATAAATAATAGTACTTACGTGGTGCGGTAGTAGAAAGAGACTAGTAAAAAGACTCTGTTAGGGGTGTATTGATAATAGTGAATTATAGAAGAGATTGTGATATATTTTAATATATAGTCCTTACGAGGTGCGGCAGTAGAAAGAGACTAGTAAAACGATTCTGTTAGGGGTGTAATGAAAATGGTGAATTATAGAAGAGATTGTAATGTATATAAATTAATAGTACTTCGAGGTGCGGTAGTAGAAAGAAACTAGTAAAATGATTCTGTTAGGGGTGTAATTATAATGGTGAATTATAGAAGAGATTGTGATATATATAAATATATAGTCCTTACGAGGTGCGGTTGTAGAAGGAGACTAGTAAAACGATCAATTAGGCGTGTAATGATAATGGTGAATTATAGAAGAGATTGCGATATATATAAATATATAGTCCTTACGAGGTGCTTCAGTAGAAAGAGACTAGTATAACGATTCTGTTAGGGGTGTATTGATAATGGTGAATTATAGAAGAGATTGTGATATATAAAAATATATAGTCCTTACGAGGTGCGGTAGTAGAAAGAGACTACTAAAACGATTCTGTTAGGGGTGTAATGAAAATGGTAAATTATAGAAGAGATTGTAATGTATATAAATAATAGTACTTACGTGGTGCGGTAGTAGAAAGAGACTAGTAAAACGACTCTGTTAGGGGTGTAATGATAATGGTGAATTATAGAAGAGATTGTGATATATACAAATATATAGTCCTTACGAGGTGCGGTAGTAGAAAGAGACTAGTAAAACGATCAATTAGGCGTGTAATAATAATGGTGAATTATAGAAGGGATTGTGATATATATAAATATATAGTCCTTACGAGGTGCGGTAGTAGAAGGAGACTAGTAAAACGACTCTGTTAGGGGTGTAATGATAATGGTGAATTATAGAAGAGATTGTGATATATATATATATAGTCCTTACGAGATGCGGTAGTAGAAAGAAACTAGTAAAACGATTCTGTTAGGGGTGTAATGATAATGGTGAATTATAGAAGAGATTGTGATATATATAAATATATAGTCCTTACGAGGTGCGGTAGTAGAAAGAGACTAGTAAAACGATTCAATTAGGCGTGTAATGATAATGGTTAATTATAGAAGAGATTGTGATATATATAAATATATAGTCCTTACGAGGTGCAGTAGTAGAAAGAGAATAGTAAAACGATTCTTTTAGGGGTGTAATGATAATGGTGAAATATAGAAGAGATTATGATATATATAAATATATACTCCTTACGAGATGCGGTAGTAGAAAGAAACTAGTAAAACGATTCTGTTAGGGGTGTAATGATAATGGTGAATTATAGAAGAGATTGTGATATATATAAATATATAGTCCTTACGAGGTGCGGTAGTAGAAAGAGACTAGTAAAACGATTCAATTAGGCGTGTAATGATAATGGTGAATTATAGAAGAGATTGTGATATATATAAATATATAGTCCTTACGAGGTGCAGTAGTAGAAAGAGACTAGTAAAACGATTCTGTTAGGGGTGTAATGAAAATGGTGAATTATAGAAGAGATTGTAATGTATATAAATAATAGTACTTACGTGGTGCGGTAGTAGAAAGAGACTAGTAAAACGACTCTGTTAGGGGTGTATTGATAATGGTGAATTATAGAAGAGATTGTGATATATTTAAATATATAGTCCTTACGAGGTGCGGTAGTAGAAAGAGACTAGTAAAACGATTCTGTTAGGGGTGTAATGAAAATGGTGAATTATAGAAGAGATTGTAATGTATATAAATTAATAGTACTTCGAGGTGCGGTAGTAGAAAGAAACTAGTAAAATGATTCTGTTAGGGGTGTAATGTAAATGGTGAATTATAGAAGAGATTGTGATATATATAAATATATAGTCCTTACGAGGTGCGGTAGTAGAAGGAGACTAGTAAAACGATCAATTAGGCGTGTAATGATAATGGTGAATTATAGAAGAGATTGTGATATATATAAATATATAGTCCTTACGAGGTGCGGTAGTAAAAAGAGACTAGTAAAACGACTCTGATAGGGGTGTAATGAAAATGGTGAATTATAGAAGAGATTGAAATATATATAAATATATAGTCCTTACGAGGTGCGGTAGTAGAAAGAGACTAGTTAAACGATTCTGTTAGGAGTGTAATGATAATGGTGAATTATAGGAGAGATTGTGATATATATAAATATATAGTCCTTACGAGGTGCGGTAGTAGAAAGAGACTAGTAAAACGATTCTGTTAGGGGTGTAATGAAAATGGTGAATTATAGAAGAGATTGTAATGTATATAAATAATAGTACTTACGTGGTGCGGTAGTAGAAAGAGACTAGTAAAACGACTCTGTTAGGGGTGTAATGATAATGGTGAATTATAGAAGAGATTGTGATATATATAAATATATAGTCCTTACGAGGTGCGGTAGTAGAAAGAGACTAGTAAAACGATTCTGTTAGGGGTGTAATGAAAATGGTGAAATAAAGGAGAGATTGTGATATATATAAATATATAGTCCTTACGAGGTGCGGTAGTAGAAAGAGACTAGTAAAACGATCAATTAGGCGTGTAATAATAATGGTGAATTATAGAAGAGATTGTGATATATATAAATATATAGTCCTTACGAGGTGCAGTAGTAGAAAGAGACTAGTAAAACGATTCTGTTAGGGGTGTAATGAAAATGGTGAATTATAGAAGAGATTGTAATGTATATAAATAATAGTACTTACGTGGTGCGGTAGTAGAAAGAGACTAGTAAAACGATTCTGTTAGGGGTGTAATGAAAATGGTGAATTATAGAAGAGATTGTAATGTATATAAATTAATAGTACTTCGAGGTGCGGTAGTAGAAAGAAACTAGTAAAATGATTCTGTTAGGGGTGTAATGATAATGGTGAATTATAGAAGAGATTGTGATATATATAAATATATAGTCCTTAAGAGGTGCGGTAGTAGAAGGAGACTAGTAAAACGATCAATTAGGCGTGTAATGATAATGGTGAATTATAGAAGAGATTGTGATATATATAAATATATAGTCCTTACGAGGTGCGGTAGTAGAAAGAGACTAGTAAAACGATCAATTAGGCGTGTAATAATAATGGTGAATTATAGAAGGGATTGTGATATATATAAATATATAGTCCTTACGAGGTGCGGTAGTAGAAGGAGACTAGTAAAACGACTCTGTTAGGGGTGTAATGATAATGGTGAATTATAGAAGAGATTGTGATATATATATATATATATATATATATATATATATATATAGTCCTTACGAGATGCGGTAGTAGAAAGAAACTAGTAAAACGATTCTGTTAGGGGTGTAATGATAATGGTGAATTATAGAAGAGATTGTGATATATATAAATATATAGTCCTTACGAGGTGCGGTAGTAGAAAGAGACTAGTAAAACGATTCAATTAGGCGTGTAATGATAATGGTTAATTATAGAAGAGATTGTGATATATATAAATATATAGTCCTTACGAGGTGCAGTAGTAGAAAGAGAATAGTAAAACGATTCTTTTAGGGGTGTAATGATAATGGTGAAATATAGAAGAGATTATGATATATATAAATATATACTCCTTACGAGATGCGGTAGTAGAAAGAAACTAGTAAAACGATTCTGTTAGGGGTGTAATGATAATGGTGAATTATAGAAGAGATTGTGATATATATAAATATATAGTCCTTACGAGGTGCGGTAGTAGAAAGAGACTAGTAAAACGATTCAATTAGGCGTGTAATGATAATGGTGAATTATAGAAGAGATTGTGATATATATAAATATATAGTCCTTACGAGGTGCAGTAGTAGAAAGAGACTAGTAAAACGATTCTGTTAGGGGTGTAATGAAAATGGTGAATTATAGAAGAGATTGTAATGTATATAAATAATAGTACTTACGTGGTGCGGTAGTAGAAAGAGACTAGTAAAACGACTCTGTTAGGGGTGTATTGATAATGGTGAATTATAGAAGAGATTGTGATATATTTAAATATATAGTCCTTACGAGGTGTGGTAGTAGAAAGAGACTAGTAAAACGATTCTGTTAGGGGTGTAATGAAAATGGTGAATTATAGAAGAGATTGTAATGTATATAAATTAATAGTACTTCGAGGTGCGGTAGTAGAAAGAAACTAGTAAAATGATTCTGTTAGGGGTGTAATGTAAATGGTGAATTATAGAAGAGATTGTGATATATATAAATATATAGTCCTTACGAGGTGCGGTAGTAGAAGGAGACTAGTAAAACGATCAATTAGGCGTGTAATGATAATGGTGAATTATAGAAGAGATTGTGATATATATAAATATATAGTCCTTACGAGGTGCGGTAGTAAAAAGAGACTAGTAAAACGACTCTGATAGGGGTGTAATGAAAATGGTGAATTATAGAAGAGATTGAAATATATATAAATATATAGTCCTTACGTGGTGCGGTAGTAGAAAGAGACTAGTAAAACGATTCTGTTAGGGGTGTAATGAAAATGGTGAATTATAGAAGAGATTGTAATGTATATAAATTAATAGTACTTCGAGGTGCGGTAGTAGAAAGAAACTAGTAAAATGATTCTGTTAGGGGTGTAATGATAATGGTGAATTATAGAAGAGATTGTGATATATATAAATATATAGTCCTTACGAGGTGCGGTAGTAGAAGGAGACTAGTAAAACGATCAATTAGGCGTGTAATGATAATGGTGAATTATAGAAGAGATTGTGATATATATAAATATATAGTCCTTACGAGGTGCGGTAGTAGAAAGAGACTAGTAAAACGATCAATTAGGCATGTAATAATAATGGTGAATTATTGAAGGGATTGTGATATATATAAATATATAGCCCTTACGAGGTGCGGTAGTAGAAGGAGACTAGTAAAACGACTCTGTTAGGGGTGTAATGATAATGGTGAATTATAGAAGAGATTGTGATATATATAAATATATAGTCCTTACGAGGTGCGGTAGTAGAAAGAGAATAGTAAAACGATTCTTTTAGGGGTGTAATGATAATGGTGAATTATAGAAGAGATTATGATATATATAAATATATACTCCTTACGAGGTGCGGTAGTAGAAAGATACTAGTAAAACGATATTGTTAGGGGTGTAATGAAAATGGTGAATTATAGAAGAGATTGTAATGTATATAAATAATAGTACTTACGTGGTGCGGTAGTAGAAAGAGACTAGTAAAACGACTCTGTTAGGGGTGTAATGATAATGGTGAATTATAGAAGAGATTGTGATATATATAAATATATAGTCCTTACGAGGTGCGGTAGTAGAAAGAGACTAGTAAAACGATCAATTAGGCGTGTAATAATAATGGTGAATTATTGAAGGGATTGTGATATATATAAATATATAGCCCTTACGAGGTGCGGTAGTAGAAGGAGACTAGTAAAACGACTCTGTTAGGGGTGTAATGATAATGGTGAATTATAGAAGAGATTGTGATATATATATATATATATATATATATATATATATATATATATATATATATATATATATAGTCCTTACGAGGTGCGGTAGTAGAAAGAGACTAGTAAAACGATTCTGTTAGAGGTGTAATGATAATGGTGAATTATAGAAGAGATTGTGATATATATAAATATATAGTCCTTACGAGGTGCGGTAGTAGAAAGAGACTAGTAAAACGATTCAATTAGGCGTGTAATGATAATGGTGAATTATAGAAGAGATTGCGATATATATAAATATATAGTCCTTACGAGCTGGGGTAGTAGAAAGAGAATAGTAAAACGATTCTTTTAGGGGTGTAATGATAATGGTGAATTATAAAAGAGATTATGATATATATAAATATATACTCCTTACGAGGTGCGGTAGTAGAAAGAGACTAGTAAAACGATTCAATTAGGCGTGTAATGATAATGGTTAATTATAGAAGAGATTGTGATATATATAAATATATAGTCCTTACGAGGTGCAGTAGTAGAAAGAGAATAGCAAAACGATTCTTTTAGGGGTGTAATGATAATGGTGAAATATAGAAGAGATTATGATATATATAAATATATACTCCTTACGAGATGCGGTAGTAGAAAGAGACTAGTAAAACGATTCAATTAGGCGTGTAATGATAATGGTGAATTATAGAAGAGATTGTGATATATATAAATATATAGTCCTTACGAGGTGCGGTAGTAGAAAGAGACTAGTAAAACGATTCAATTAGGCGTGTAATGATAATGGTGAATTATAGAAGAGATTGTGATATATATAAATATATAGTCCTTACGAGGTGCAGTAGTAGAAAGAGACTAGTAAAACGATTCTGTTAGGGGTGTAATGAAAATGGTGAATTATAGAAGAGATTGTAATGTATATAAATAATAGTACTTACGTGGTGCGGTAGTAGAAAGAGACTAGTAAAACGACTCTGTTAGGGGTGTATTGATAATGGTGAATTATAGAAGAGATTGTGATATATTTAAATATATAGTCCTTACGAGGTGCGGTAGTAGAAAGAGACTAGTAAAACGATTCTGTTAGGGGTGTAATGAAAATGGTGAATTATAGAAGAGATTGTAATGTATATAAATTAATAGTACTTCGAGGTGCGGTAGTAGAAAGAAACTAGTAAAATGATTCTGTTAGGGGTGTAATGATAATGGTGAATTATAGAAGAGATTGTGATATATATAAATATATAGTCCTTACGAGGTGCGGTAGTAGAAGGAGACTAGTAAAACGATCAATTAGGCGTGTAATGATAATGGTGAATTATAGAAGAGATTGTGATATATATAAATATATAGTCCTTACGAGGTGCGGTAGTAAAAAGAGACTAGTAAAACGACTCTGATAGGGGTGTAATGAAAATGGTGAATTATAGAAGAGATTGAAATATATATAAATATATAGTCCTTACGAGGTGCGGTAGTAGAAAGAGACTAGTTAAACGATTCTGTTAGGAGTGTAATGATAATGGTGAATTATAGGAGAGATTGTGATATATATAAATATATAGTCCTTACGAGGTGCGGTAGTAGAAAGAGACTAGTAAAACGATTCTGTTAGGTGTGTAATGAAAATGGTGAATTATAGAAGAGATTGTAATGTATATAAATAATAGTACTTACGTGGTGCGGTAGTAGAAAGAGACTAGTAAAACGACTCTGTTAGGGGTGTAATGATAATGGTGAATTATAGAAGAGATTGTGATATATATAAATATATAGTCCTTACGAGGTGCGGTAGTAGAAAGAGACTAGTAAAACGATTCTGTTAGGGGTGTAATGAAAATGGTGATATAAAGGAGAGATTGTGATATATATAAGTATATAGTCCTTACGAGGTGCGGTAGTAGAAAGAGACTAGTAAAACGATCAATTAGGCGTGTAATAATAATGGTGAATTATTGAAGGGATTGTGATATATATAAATATATAGTCCTTACGAAGTGCGGTAGTAGAAAGAGACTAGTAAAACGATTCAATTAGGCGTGTAATGATAATGGTGAATTATAGAAGAGATTGTGATATATATAAATATATAGTCCTTACGAGGTGCGGTAGTAGAAAGAGAATAGTAAAACGATTATTTTAGGGGTGTAATGATAATGGTGAATTATAGAAGAGATTATGATATATATAAATATATACTCCTTACGAGGTGCGGTAGTAGAAAGATACTAGTAAAACGATATTGTTAGGGGTGTAATGAAAATGGTGAATTATAGAAGAGATTGTAATGTATATAAATAATAGTACTTACGTGGTGCGGTAGTAGAAAGAGACTAGTAAAACGACTCTGTTAGGGGTGTAATGATAATGGTGAATTATAGAAGAGATTGTGATATATATAAATATATAGTCCTTACGAGGTGCGGTAGTAGAAAGAGACTAGTAAAACGATCAATTAGGCGTGTAATAATAATGGTGAATTATTGAAGGGATTGTGATATATATAAATATATAGCCCTTACGAGGTGCGGTAGTAGAAGGAGACTAGTAAAACGACTCTGTTAGGGGTGTAATGATAATGGTGAATTATAGAAGAGATTGTGATATATATATATATATATATATATATATATATATATATATATATATATATATATATATATATAGTCCTTACGAGGTGCGGTAGTAGAAAGAGACTAGTAAAACGATTCTGTTAGAGGTGTAATGATAATGGTGAATTATAGAAGAGATTGTGATATATATAAATATATAGTCCTTACGAGGTGCGGTAGTAGAAAGAGACTAGTAAAACGATTCTGATAGGGGTGTATTGATAATGGTGAATTATAGAAGAGATTGTGATATATAAAAATATATAGTCCTTACGAGGTGCGGTAGTAGAAAGAGAATAGTAAAACGATTCTTTTAGGGGTGTAATGATAATGGTGAATTATAAAAGAGATTATGATATATATAAATATATACTCCTTACGAGGTGCGGTAGTAGAAAGAGACTAGTAAAACGACTCTGTTAGGGGTGTATTGATATTAGTGAATTATAGAAGAGATTGTGATATATTTAAATATATAGTCCTTACGAGGTGCGGTAGTAGAAAGAGACTAGTAAAACGATTCTGTTAGGGGTGTAATGAAAATGGTGAATTATAGAAGAGATTGTAATGTATATAAATTAATAGTACTTCGAGGTGCGGTAGTAGAAAGAAACTAGTAAAATGATTCTGTTAGGGGTGTAATTATAATGGTGAATTATAGAAGAGATTGTGATATATATAAATATATAGTCCTTACGAGGTGCGGTAGTAGAAGGAGACTAGTAAAACGATTCTGATAGGGGTGTATTGATAATGGTGAATTATAGAAGAGATTGTGATATATAAAAATATATAGTCCTTACGAGGTGCGGTAGTAGAAAGAGACTACTAAAACGATTCTGTTAGTGGTGTAATGAAAATGGTGAATTATAGAAGAGATTGTAATGTATATAAATAATAGTACTTACGTGGTGCGGTAGTAGAAAGAGACTAGTAAAACGACTCTGTTAGGGGTGTAATGATAATGGTGAATTATAGAAGAGAATGTGATATATACAAATATATATTCCTTACGAGGTGCGGTAGTAGAAAGAGACTAGTAAAACGATCAATTAGGCGTGTAATAATAATGGTGAATTATAGAAGGGATTGTGATATATATAAATATATAGTCCTTACGAGGTGCGGTAGTAGAAGGAGACTAGTAAAACGACTCTGTTAGGGGTGTAATGATAATGGTGAATTATAGAAGAGATTGTGATATATATATATATATATATATATATATATATATATATAAATATATAGTCCTTACGAGATGCGGTAGTAGAAAGAAACTAGTAAAACGATTCTGTTAGGGGTGTAATGATAATGGTGAATTATAGAAGAGATTGTGATATATATAAATATATAGTCCTTACGAGGTGCGGTAGTAGAAAGAGACTAGTAAAACGATTCAATTAGGCGTGTAATGATAATGGTGAATTATAGAAGAGATTGTGATATATATAAATATATAGTCCTTACGAGGTGCGGTAGTAGAAAGAGAATAGTAAAACGATTCTTTTAGGGGTGTAATGATAATGGTGAATTATAGAAGAGATTATGATATATATAAATATATACTCCTTACGAGGTGCGGTAGTAGAAAGATACTAGTAAAACGATATTGTTAGGGGTGTAATGAAAATGGTGAATTATAGAAGAGATTGTAATGTATATAAATAATAGTACTTACGTGGTGCGGTAGTAGAAAGAGACTAGTAAAACGACTCTGTTAGGGGTGTAATGATAATGGTGAATTATAGAAGAGATTGTGATATATATAAATATATAGTCCTTACGAGGTGCGGTAGTAGAAAGAGACTAGTAAAACGATCAATTAGGCGTGTAATAATAACGGTGAATTATTGAAGAGATTGTGATATATATAAATATATAGCCCTTACGAGGTGCGGTAGTAGAAGGAGACTAGTAAAACGACTCTGTTAGGGGTGTAATGATAATGGTGAATTATAGAAGAGATTGTGATATATATATATATATATTTATATATATATATATATATATATATATATATATATATATATATATATATATATATATATATATATATATATATAGTCCTTACGAGGTGCGGTAGTAGAAAGAGACTAGTAAAACGATTCTGTTAGGGGTGTAATGATAATGGTGAATTATAGAAGAGATTGTGATATATATAAATATATAGTCCTTACGAGGTGCGGTAGTAGAAAGAGACTAGTAAAACGATTCAATTAGGCGTGTAATGATAATGGTGAATTATAGAAGAGATTGCGATACATATAAATATATAGTCCTTACGAGGTGCGGTAGTAGAAAGAGAATAGTAAAACGATTCTTTTAGGGGTGTAATGATAATGGTGAATTATAAAAGAGATTATGATATATATAAATATATACTCCTTACGAGGTGCGGTAGTAGAAAGAGACTAGTAAAACGATTCTGTTAGGGGTGTAATGAAAATGGTGAATTATAGAAGAGATTGTAATGTATATAAATAATAGTACTTACGTGGTGCGGTAGTAGAAAGAGACTAGTAAAACGACTCTGTTAGGGGTGTATTGATAATAGTGAATTATAGAAGAGATTGTGATATATTTAAATATATAGTCCTTACGAGGTGCGGCAGTAGAAAGAGACTAGTAAAACGATTCTGTTAGGGGTGTAATGAAAATGGTGAATTATAGAAGAGATTGTAATGTATATAAATTAATAGTACTTCGAGGTGCGGTAGTAGAAAGAAACTAGTAAAATGATTCTGTTAGGGGTGTAAATATAATGTTGAATTATAGAAGAGATTGTGATATATATAAATATATAGTCCTTACGAGGTGCGGTAGTAGGAGACTAGTAAAACGATCAATTAGGCGTGTAATGATAATGGTGAATTATAGAAGAGATTGCGATATATATAAATATATAGTCCTTACGAGGTGCGGCAGTAGAAAGAGACTAGTATAACGATTCTGTTAGGGGTGTATTGATAATGGTGAATTATAGAAGAGATTGTGATATATAAAAATATATAGTCCTTACGAGGTGCGGTAGTAGAAAGAGACTACTAAAACGATTCTGTTAGGGGTGTAATGAAAATGGTGAATTATAGAAGAGATTGTATTGTATATAAATAATAGTACTTACGTGGTGCGGTAGTAGAAAGAGACTAGTAAAACGACTCTGTTAGGGGTGTAATGATAATGGTGAATTATAGAAGAGATTGTGATATATATAAATATATAGTCCTTACGAGGTGCGGTAGTAGAAAGAGACTAGTAAAACGATTCTGTTAGGGGTGTAATGAAAATGGTGAAATAAAGGAGAGATTGTGATATATATAAATATATAGTCCTTACGAGGTGCGGTAGTAGAAAGAGACTAGTAAAACGATCAATTAGGCGTGTAATAATAATGGTGAATTATTGAAGGGATTGTGATATATATAAATATATAGTCCTTACGAAGTGCGGTAGTAGGAAGAGTCTAGTAAAACGATTCAATTAGGCGTGTAATGATAATGGTGAATTATAGAAGAGATTGTGATATATATAAATATATAGTCCTTACGAGGTGCGGTAGTAGAAAGAGAATAGTAAAACGATTCTTTTAGGGGTGTAATGATAATGGTGAATTATAGAAGAGATTATGATATATATAAATATATACTCCTTACGAGGTGCGGTAGTAGAAAGAGACTAGTAAAACGACTCTGTTAGGGGTGTAATGATAAAGGTGAATTATAGAAGAGATTGTGATATATATATATATATATATATATATATATATATATATATATATATATATAGTCCTTACGAGATGCGGTAGTAGAAAGAAACTAGTAAAACGATTCTGTTAGGGGTGTAATGATAATGGTGAATTATAGAAGAGATTGTGATATATATAAATATATAGTCCTTACGAGGTGCGGTAGTAGAAAGAGACTAGTAAAACGATTCAATTAGGCGTGTAATGATAATGGTGAATTATAGAAGAGATTGTGATATATATAAATATATAGTCCTTACGAGGTGCAGTAGTAGAAAGAGAATAGTAAAACGATTCTTTTATGGGTGTAATGATAATGGTGAATTATAGAAGAGATTATGATATATATAAATATATACTCCTTACGAGATGCGGTAGTAGAAAGAAACTAGTAAAACGATTCTGTTAGGGGTGTAATGATAATGGTGAATTATAGAAGAGATTGTGATATATATAAATATATAGTTCTTACGAGGTGCGGTAGTAGAAAGAGACTAGTAAAACGATTCAATTAGGCGTGTAATGATAATGGTGAATTATAGAAGAGATTGTGATATATATAAATATATAGTCCTTACGAGGTGCAGTAGTAGAAAGAGACTAGTAAAACGATTCTGTTAGGGGTGTAATGAAAATGGTGAATTATAGAAGAGATTGTAATGTATATAAATAAGAGTACTTACGTGGTGCGGTAGTAGAAAGAGACTAGTAAAACGACTCTGTTAGGGGTGTATTGATAATGGTGAATTATAGAAGAGATTGTGATATATTTAAATATATAGTCCTTACGAGGTGCGGTAGTAGAAAGAGACTAGTAAAACGATTCTCTTAGGGGTGTAATGAAAATGGTGAATTATAGAAGAGATTGTAAAGTATATAAATTAATAGTACTTCGAGGTGCGGTAGTAGAAAGAAACTAGTAAAATGATTCTGTTAGGGGTGTAATTATAATGGTGAATTATAGAAGAGATTGTGATATATATAAATATATAGTCCTTACGAGGTGCGGTAGTAGAAGGAGACTAGTAAAACGATCAATTAGGCGTGTAATGATAATGGTGAATTAAAGAAGAGATTGTGATATATATAAATATATAGTCCTTACGAGGTGCGGTAGTAGAAAGAGACTAGTAAAACGATTCTGTTAGGGGTGTAATGAAAATGGTGAATTATAGAAGAGATTGTAATGTATATAAATAATAGTACTTACGTGGTGCGGTAGTAGAAAGAGACTAGTAAAACGACTCTGTTAGGGGTGTAATGATAATGGTGAATTATAGAAGAGATTGTGATATATATAAATATATAGTCCTTACGAGGTGCGGTAGTAGAAAGAGACTAGTAAAACGATTCTGTTAGGGGTGTAATGAAAATGGTGAATTAAAGGAGAGATTGTGATATATATAAATATATAGTCCTTACGAGGTGCGGTAGTAGAAAGAGACTAGTAAAACGACTCTGTTAGGGGTGTAATGATAATGGTGAATTATAGAAGAGATTGTGATATATATATAAATATATAGTCCTTACGAGGTGCGGTAGTAGAAAGAGACTAGTAAAACGATCAATTAGGCGTTTAATAATAATGGTGAATTATAGAAGGGATTGTGATATATATAAATATATAGTCCTTACGAGGTGCGGTAGTAGAAGGAGACTAGTAAAACGACTCTGTTAGGGGTGTAATGATAATGGTGAATTATAGAAGAGATTGTGATATATATATATATATATATATATATATATATATATATATATATATATAAATATATAGTCCTTACGAGGTGCGGTAGTAGAAAGAAACTAGTAAAACGATTCTGTTAGGGGTGTAATGATAATGGTGAATTATAGAAGAGATTGTGATATATATAAATATATAGTCCTTACGAGGTGCGGTAGTAGAAAGAGACTAGTAAAACAATTCAATTAGGCGTGTAATGATAATGGTGAATTATAGAAGAGATTGTGATATATATAAATATATAGTCCTTACGAGGTGCGGTAGTAGAAAGAGAATAGTAAAACGATTCTTTTAGGGGTGTAATGATAATGCTGAATTATAGAAGAGATTATGATATATATAAATATATACTCCTTACGAGGTGCGGTAGTAGAAAGAGACTAGTAAAACCATTCTGTTAGGGGTGTAATGAAAATGGTGAATTATAGAAGAGATTGTAATGTATATAAATAATAGTACTTACGTGGTGCGGTAGTAGAAAGAGACTAGTAAAACGACTCTGTTAGGGGTGTATTGATAATGGTGAATTATAGAAGAGATTGTGATATATTTAAATATATAGTCCTTACGAGGTGCGGTAGTAGAAAGAGACTAGTAAAACGATTCTCTTAGGGGTGTAATGAAAATGGTGAATTATAGAAGAGATTGTAATGTATATAAATTAATAGTACTTCGAGCTGCGGTAGTAGAACGGAACTAGTAAAATGATTCTGTTAGGGGTGTAATGATAATGGTGAATTATAGAAGAGATTGTGATATATATAAATATATAGTCCTTACGAGGTGCGGTGGTAGAAGGAGACTAGTAAAACGATCAATTAGGCGTGTAATGATAATGGTGAATTATAGAAGAGATTGTGATATATATAAATATATAGTCCTTACGAGGTGCGGTAGTAGAAAGAGACTAGTAAAACGATTCTGTTAGGGGTGTATTGATAATGGTGAATTATAGAAGAGATTGTGATATATATAAGTATATAGTCATTACGAGGTGCGGTAGTAGAAAGAGACTACTAAAACGATTCTGTTAGGGGTGTAATGAAAATGGTTAATTATAGAAGAGATTGTAATGTATATAAATAATAGTACTTACGTGGTGCGGTAGTAGAAAGAGACTAGTAAAACGACTCTGTTAGGGGTGTAATGATAATGGTGAATTATAGAAGAGATTGTGATATATATAAATATATAGTCCTTACGAGATGCGGTAGTAGAAAGAGACTAGTAAAACGATCAATTAGGCGTGTAATAATAATGGTGAATTATAGAAGAGATTGTGATATATATAAATATATAGTCCTTACGAGGTGCGGTGGTAGAAGGAGACTAGTAAAACGATCAATTAGGCGTGTAATGATAATGGTGAATTATAGAAGAGATTGTGATATATATAAATATATAGTCCTTACGAGGTGCGGTAGTAGAAAGAGACTAGGTAAACGATTCTGTTAGGGGTGTAATGAAAATGGTGAATTAAAGGAGAGATTGTGATATATATAAATATATAGTCCTTACGAGGTGCGGTAGTAGAAAGAGACTAGTAAAACGACTCTGTTAGGGGTGTAATGATAATGGTGAATTATAGAAGAGATTGTGATATATATAAATATATAGTCCTTACGAGGTGCGGTAGTAGAAAGAGACTAGTAAAACGATCAATTAGGCGTGTAATAATAATGGTGAATTATAGAAGGGATTGTGATATATATAAATATATAGTCCTTACGAGGTGCGGTAGTAGAAGGAGACTAGTAAAACGACTCTGTTAGGGGTGTATTGATAATGGTGAATTATAGAAGAGATTGTGATATATATAAATATATAGTCCTTACGAAGTGCGGTAGTAGAAAGAGACTAGTAAAACGATTCAATTAGGCGTGTAATGATAATAGTGAATTATAGAAGAGATTGTGATATATATAAATAAATAGTCCTTACGAGGTGCGGTAGTAGAAAGAGAATAGTAAAACGATTCTTTTAGGGGTGTAATGATAATGGTGAATTATAGAAGAGATTATGATATATATAAATATATACTCCTTACGAGGTGCGGTAGTAGAAGGAGACTAGTAAAACGACTCTGTTAGGGGTGTATTGATAATGGTGAATTATAGAAGAGATTGTGATATATATAAATATATAGTCCGTACGAGGTGCGGTAGTAGAAAGAGACTAGTAAAACGATCAATTAGGCGTGTAATAATAATGGTGAATTATAGAAGGGATTGTGATATATATAAATATATAGTCCTTACGAGGTGCGGTAGTAAAAAGAGACTAGTAAAACGACTCTGATAGGGGTGTAATGAAAATGGTGAATTATAGAAGAGATTGAAATATATATAAATATATAGTCCTTACGAGGTGCGGTAGTAGAAAGAGACTAGTTAAACGATCAATTAGGCGTGTAATAATAATGGTGAATTATTGAAGGGATTGTGATATATATAAATATATAGCCTTACGAAGTGTGGTAGTAGAAAGAGACTAGTAAAACAATTCAATTAGGCGTGTAATGATAATGGTGAATTATAGAAGAGATTGTGATATATATAAATATATAGTCCTTACGAGGTGCGGTAGTAGAAAGAGAATAGTAAAACGATTCTTTTAGGGGTGTAATGATAATGGTGAATTATAGAAGAGATTATGATATATATAAATATATACTCCTTACGAGGTGCGGTAGTAGAAAGATACTAGTAAAACGATATTGTTAGGGGTGTAATGAAAATGGTGAATTATAGAAGAGATTGTAATGTATATAAATAATAGTACTTACGTGGTGCGGTAGTAGAAAGAGACTAGTAAAACGACTCTGTTAGGGGTGTAATGATAATGGTGAATTATAGAAGAGATTGTGATATATATAAATATATAGCCCTTACGAGGTGCGGTAGTAGAAAGAGACTAGTAAAACGATCAATTAGGCGTGTAATAATAATGGTGAATTATTGAAGGGATTGTGATATATATAAATATATAGCCCTTACGAGGTGCGGTAGTAGAAGGAGACTAGTAAAACGACTCTGTTAGGGGTGTAATGATAATGGTGAATTATAGAAGAGATTGTAATGTATATAAATAATAGTACTTACGTGGTGCGGTATTAGAAAGAGACTAGTAAAACGACTCTGTTAGGGGTGTATTGATAATGGTGAATTATAGAAGAGATTGTGATATATTTAAATATATAGTCCTTACGAGGTGCGGTAGTAGAAAGAGACTAGTAAGACGATTCTGTTAGGGGTGTAATGAAAATGGTGAATTATAGAAGAGATTGTAATGTATATAAATTAATAGTACTTCGAGGTGCGGTAGTAGAAAGAAACTAGTAAAATGATTCTGTTAGGGGTGTAATGATAATGGTGAATTATAGAAGAGATTGTGATATATATAAATATATAGTCCTTACGAGGTGCGGTAGTAGAAAGAGAATAGTAAAACGATTCTCTTAGGGGTGTAATGATAATGGTGAATTATAGAAGAGATTATGATATATATAAATATATACTCCTTACGAGGTGCGGTAGTAGAAAGATACAAGTAAAACGATATTGTTAGGGGTGTAATGAAAATGGTGAATTATAGAAGAGATTGTAATGTATATAAATAATAGTACTTACGTGGTGCGGTAGTAGAAAGAGACTAGTAAAACGACTCTGTTAGGGGTGTATTGATAATGGTGAATTATAGAAGAGATTGTGATATATTTAAATATATAGTCCTTACGAGGTGCGGTAGTAGAAAGAGACTAGTAAAACGATTCTGTTAGGGGTGTAATGAAAATGGTGAATTATAGAAGAGATTGTAATGTATATAAATTAATAGTACATCGAGGTGCGGTAGTAGAAAGAAACTAGTAAAATGATTCTGTTAGGGGTGTAATGATAATGGTGAATTATAGAAGAGATTGTGATATATATAAATATATAGTCCTTACGAGGTGCGGTAGTAGAAAGAGACTAGTAAAACGATTCTGTTAGGGGTGTAATGAAAATAGTGAATTATAGAAGAGATTGTAATGTATATAAATAATAGTACTTACGTGGTGCGGTAGTAGAAAGAGACTAGTAAAACGACTCTGTTAGGGGTGTATTGATAATGGTGAATTATAGAAGAGATTGTGATATATATAAATATATAGTCCTTACGAGGTGTGGTAGTAGAAAAAGACTAGTATAACGACTCTGATAGGGGTGTAATGAAAATGGTGAATTATAGAAGAGATTGAAATGTATATAAATATATAGTCCTTACGAGGTGCGGTAGTAGAAAGAGACTAGTTAAACGACTCAGTTAGGGGTGTATTGATAATGGTGAATTATAGAAGAGATTGTGATATATATAAATATATAGTCCTTACGAGGTGCGGTAGTAGAAAGAGACTAGTAAAACGACTCTGTTAGGGGTGTAATGATAATGGTGAATTATAGAACAGATTGTAATGTATATAAATAATAATACTTACGAGGTTCGGTAGAAGAAAGGGACTAGTAAAACGATTCTTTTAGGGGTGTAATGATAATGGTGAATTATAGAAGAGATTATGATATATATAAATATATACTCCTTACGAGGTGCGGTAGTAGAAAGAGACTAGTAAAACGATTCTGTTAGGGGTGTAATGAAAATGGTGAATTATAGAAGAGATTGTAATGTATATAAATAATAGTACTTACATGGTGCGGTAGTAGAAAGAGACTAGTAAAACGTCTCTGTTAGGGGTGTATTGATAATGGTGAGTTATAGAAGAGATTGTGATATATTTAATTATATAGTCCTTACGAGGTGCGGTAGTAGAAAGAGACTAGTAAAACGATTCTGTTAGGGGTGTAATGAAAATGGTGAATTATAGAAGAGATTGTAATGTATATAAATTAATAGTACTTCGAGGTGCGGTAGTAGAAAGAAACTAGTAAAATGATTCTGTTAGGGGTGTAATGATAATGGAGAATTATAGAAGAGATTGTGATATATATAAATATATAGTCCTTACGAGGTGCGGTAGTAGAAGGAGACTAGTAAAACGATCAATTAGGCGTGTAATGATAATGGTGAATTATAGAAGAGATTGTAATATATATAAATATATAGTCCTTACGAGGTGCGGTAGTAAAAAGAGACTAGTTAAACGATTCTGTTAGGAGTGTAATGATAATGGTGAATTATAGGAGAGATTGTGATATATATAAATATATAGTCCTTACGAGGTGCGGTAGTAGAAAGAGACTAGTAAAACGATTCTGTTAGGGGTGTAATGAAATTGGTGAATTATAGAAGAGATTGTAATGTATATAAATAATAGTACTTACGTGGTGCGGTAGTAGAAAGAGACTAGTAAAACGACTCTGTTAGGGGTGTAATGATAATGGTGAATTTTAGAAGAGATTGTGATATATATAAATATATAGTCCTTACGAGGTGCGGTAGTAGAAAGAGACTAGTAAAACGATTCTGTTAGGGGTGTAATGAAAATGGTGAATTAAAGGAGAGATTGTGATATATATAAATATATAGTCCTTACGAGGTGCGGTAGTAGAAAGAGACTAGTAAAACGACTCTGTTAGGGGTGTAATGATAATGGTGAATTATAGAAGAGATTGTGATATATATAAATATATAGTCCTTACGAGGTGCGGTAGTAGAAAGAGACTAGTAAAACGATCAATTAGGCGTGTAATAATAATGGTGAATTATTGAAGGGATTGTGATATATATAAATATATAGTCCTTACGAGGCGCGGTAGTAGAAGGAGACTAGTAAAACGACTCTGTTAGGGGTGTAATGATAATGGTGAATTATAGAAGAGATTGTGATATATATATATATATATATATATATATATATATATATATATATATATATAGTCCTTACGAGGTGCGGTAGTAGAAAGAGACTAGTAAAACGATTCTGTTAGGGGTGTAATGATAATGGTGAATTATAGAAGAGATTGTGATATATATAAATATATAGTCCTTACGAAGTGCGGTAGTAGAAAGAGACTAGTAAAACGATTCAATTAGGCGTGTAATGATAATGGTGAATTATAGAAGAGATTGTGATATATATAAATATATAGTCCTTACGAGGTGCGGTAGTAGAAAGAGAATAGTAAAACGATTCTTTTAGGGGTGTAATGATAATGGTGAATTATAGAAGAGATTATGATATATATAAATATATACTCCTTAGGAGGTGCGGTAGTAGAAAGATACTAGTAAAACGATTCTGTTAGGGGTGTAATGAAAATGGTGAATTATAGAAGAGATTGTAATGTATATAAATAATAGTACTTACGTGGTGCGGTAGTAGAAAGAGACTAGTAAAACGTCTCTGTTAGGGGTGTATTGATAATGGTGAGTTATAGAAGAGATTGTGATATATTTAATTATATAGTCCTTACGAGGTGCGGTAGTAGAAAGAGACTAGTAAAATGATTCTGTTAGGGGTGTAATGAAAATGGTAATTTATAGAAGAGATTGTAATGTATATAAATTAATAGTACTTCGAGGTGCGGTAGTAGAAAGAAACTAGTAAAATGATTCTGTTAGGGGTGTAATGATAATGGAGAATTATAGAAGAGATTGTGATATATATAAATATATAGTCCTTACGAGGTGCGGTAGTAGAAGGAGACTAGTAAAACGATCAATTAGGCGTGTAATGATAATGGTGAATTATAGAAGAGATTGTAATATATATAAATATATAGTCCTTACGAGGTGCGGTAGTAAAAAGAGACTAGTTAAACGATTCTGTTAGGAGTGTAATGATAATGGTGAATTATAGGAGAGATTGTGATATATATAAATATATAGTCCTTACGAGGTGCGGTAGTAGAAAGAGACTAGTAAAACGATTCTGTTAGGGGTGTAATGAAATTGGTGAATTATAGAAGAGATTGTAATGTATATAAATAATAGTACTTACGTGGTGCGGTAGTAGAAAGAGACTAGTAAAACGACTCTGTTAGGGGTGTAATGATAATGGTGAATTTTTAGAAGAGATTGTGATATATATAAATATATAGTCCTTACGAGGTGCGGTAGTAGAAAGAGACTAGTAAAACGATTCTGTTAGGGGTGTAATGAAAATGGTGAATTAAAGGAGAGATTGTGATATATATAAATATATAGTCCTTACGAGGTGCGGTAGTAGAAAGAGACTAGTAAAACGACTCTGTTAGGGGTGTAATGATAATGGTGAATTATAGAAGAGATTGTGATATATATAAATATATAGTCCTTACGAGGTGCGGTAGTAGAAAGAGACTAGTAAAACGATCAATTAGGCGTGTAATAATAATGGTGAATTATTGAAGGGATTGTGATATATATAAATATATAGTCCTTACGAGGCGCGGTAGTAGAAGGAGACTAGTAAAACGACTCTGTTAGGGGTGTAATGATAATGGTGAATTATAGAAGAGATTGTGATATATATATATATATATATATATATATATATATATATATATATATATATATATATATATATAGTCCTTACGAGGTGCGGTAGTAGAAAGAGACTAGTAAAACGATTCTGTTAGGGGTGTAATGATAATGGTGAATTATAGAAGAGATTGTGATATATATAAATATATAGTCCTTACGAAGTGCGGTAGTAGAAAGAGACTAGTAAAACGATTCAATTAGGCGTGTAATGATAATGGTGAATTATAGAAGAGATTGTGATATATATAAATATATAGTCCTTACGAGGTGCGGTAGTAGAAAGAGAATAGTAAAACGATTCTTTTAGGGGTGTAATGATAATGGTGAATTATAGAAGAGATTATGATATATATAAATATATACTCCTTACGAGGTGCGGTAGTAGAAAGATACTAGTAAAACGATTCTGTTAGGGGTGTAATGAAAATGCTGAATTATAGAAGAGATTGTAATGTATATAAATAATAGTACTTACGTGGTGCGGTAGTAGAAAGAGACTAGTAAAACGACTCTGTTAGGGGTGTATTGATAATGGTGAATTATAGAAGAGATTGTGATATAATTAAATATATAGTCCTTAGGAGGTGAGGTAGTAGAAAGAGACTAGTAAAACGATTCTATTAGGGGTGTAATGAAAATGGTGAATTATAGAAGAGATTGTAATGTATATAAATTAATAGTACTTCGTGGTGCGGTAGTAGAAAGAAACTAGTAAAATGATTCTGTTAGGGGTGTAATGATAATGGTGAATTATAGAAGAGATTGTGATATATATAAAAATATAGTCCTTACGAGGTGCGGTAGTAGAAGGAGACTAGTAAAACGATCAATTAGGAGTGTAATGATAATGGTGAATTATAGAAGAGATTGTGATATATATAAATATATAGTCCTTACGAGGTGCGGTAGTAAAAAGAGACTAGTAAAACGACTCTGATAGGGGTGTAATGAAAATGGTGAATTATAGAAGAGATTGAAATGTATATAAATATATAGTCCTTACGAGGTGCGGTAGTAGAAAGAGACTAGTTAAACGATTCTGTTAGGAGTGTAATGATAATGGTGATTTATAGGAGAGATTGTGATATATATAAATATATAGTCCTTACGAGGTGCGGTAGTAGAAAGAGACTAGTAAAACGACTCTGTTAGGGGTGTAATGATAATGGTGAATTATAGAAAAGGTTGTAATGTATATAAATAATAATACTTACGAGGTTCGGTAGAAGAAAGAGACTAGTAAAACGATTCTGTTAGGGGTGTATTGTTAATGGTGAATTATAGAAGAGATTGTGATATATATAAATATATAGTCCTTACGAGGTGCGGTAGTAGAAAGAGACTACTAAAACGATTCTGTTAGGGGTGTAATGAAAATGGTGAATTATAGAAGAGATTGTAATGTATATAAATAATAGTACTTACGTGGTGCGGTAGTAGAAAGAGACTAGTAAAACGATTCTGTTAGGGGTGTAATGAAAATGGTGAATTAAAGGAGAGATTGTGATATATATAAATATATAGTCCTTACGAGGTGCGGTAGTAGAAAGAGACTAGTAAAACGACTCTGTTAGGGGTGTAATGATAATGGTGAATTATAGAAGTGATTGTGATATATATAAATATATAGTCCTTAAGAGGTGCGGTAGTAGAAAGAGACTAGTAAAACGATCAATTACGGTGTAATAATAATGGTGAATTATAGAAGGGATTGTGATATATATAAATATATAGTCCTTACGAGGTGCGGTGGTAGAAAGAGACTAGCAAAATGATTCTGTTAGGGGTGTAATGATAATGGTGAATTATAGAAGAGATTGTGATATATATAAATATATATTCCTTACGAGGTTGGGTAGTAGAAAGAGAATAGTAAAACGATTCTTTTAGGGGTGTGATGATAATGGTGAATTATAGAAGAGATTATGATATATATAAATATATACTCCTTACGAGGTGCGGTAGTAGAAAGAGACTAGTAAAACGATTCTGTTAGGGGTGTATTGTTAATGGTGAATTATAGAAGAGATTGTGATATATATAAATATATAGTCCTTACGAGGTGCGGTAGTAGAAAGAGACTACTAAAACGATTCTGTTAGGGGTGTAATGAAAATGGTGAATTATAGAAGAGATTGTAATGTATATAAATAATAGTACTTACGTGTTGCGGTAGTAGAAAGAGACTAGTAAAACGACTCTGTTAGGGGTGTAATGATAATGGTGAATTATAGAAGAGATTGTGATGTATATAAATATATAGTCCTTACGAGGTGCGGTAGTAGAAAGAGACTAGTAAAACGATTCTGTTAGGGGTGTAATGAAAATGGTGAATTAAAGGAGAGATTGTGATATATATAAATATATAGTCCTTACGAGGTGCGGTAGTAGAAAGAGACTAGTAAAACGACTCTGTTAGGGGTGTAATGATAATGGTGAATTATAGAAGTGATTGTGATATATATAAATATATAGTCCTTAAGAGGTGCGGTAGTAGAAAGAGACTAGTAAAACGATCAATTACGGTGTAATAATAATGGTGAATTATAGAAGGGATTGTGATATATATAAATATATAGTCCTTACGAGGTGCGGTGGTAGAAAGGGAATAGTAAAACGATTCTTTTAGGGGTGTAATGATAATGGTGAATTATAGAAGAGATTATGATATATATAAATATATACTCCTTACGAGGTGAGGTAGTAGAAAGAGACTAGTAAAACGATTATGTTAGGGGTGTATTGATAATGGTGAATTATAGAAGAGATTGTGATATATATAAATATATAGTCCTTACGAGGTGCGGTAGTAGAAAGAGACTAGTAAAACGACTCTGTTAGGGGTGTAATGATAATGGTGAATTATAGAAAAGATTGTAATGTATACAAATAATAATACTTACGAGTTTCGGTAGAAGAAAGGGACTAGTAAAACGATTTTGTTAGGAGTGTAATGATAATGGTGAATTATAGAAGAGATTGTGATATATATAAATATATAGTCCTTACGAGGTGCGGTAGTAGAAAGAGACTAGCAAAATGATTCTGTTAGGGGTGTAATGATAATGGTGAATTATAGAAGAGATTGTGATATATATAAATATATATTCCTTACGAGGTTGGGTAGTAGAAAGAGAATAGTAAAACGATTCTTTTAGGGGTGTGATGATAATGGTGAAAATTAGAAGAGATTATGATATATATAAATATATACTCCTTACGAGGTGCGGTAGTAGAAAGAGACTAGTAAAACGATTCTGTTAGGGGTGTATTGTTAATGGTGAATTATAGAAGAGATTGTGATATATATAAATGTATAGTCCTTACGAGGTGCGGTAGTAGAAAGAGACTACTAAAACGATTCTGTTAGGGGTGTAATGATAATGGTGAATTATAGAAGAGATTGTGATGTATATAAATATATAGTCCTTACGAGGTGCTGTAGTAGAAAGAGACTAGTAAAACGATTCTGTTAGGGGTGTAATGAAAATGGTGAATTAAAGGAGAGATTGTGATATATATAAATATATAGTCCTTACGAGGTGCGGTAGTAGAAAGAGACTAGTAAAACGACTCTGTTAGGGGTGTAATGATAATGGTGAATTATAGAAGTGATTGTGATATATATAAATATATAGTCCTTAAGAGGTGCGGTAGTAGAAAGAGACTAGTAAAACGATCAATTACGGTGTAATAATAATGGTGAATTATAGATGGGATTGTGATGTATATAAATATATAGTCCTTACGAGGTGCCGTGGTAGAAAGGGAATAGTAAAACGATTCTTTTAGGGGTGTAATGATAATGGTGAATTATAGAAGAGATTATGATATATATAAATATATACTCCTTACGAGGTGAGGTAGTAGAAAGGGACTAGTAAAACGATTATGTTAGGGGTGTATTGATAATGGTGAATTATAGAAGAGATTGATATATATATAAATATATAGTCCTTACGAGGTGCGGTAGTAGAAAGAGACTACTAAAACGATTCTGTTAGGGTTGTAATGAAAATGGTGAATTATAGAAGAGATTGTAATGTATATAAATAATAGTACTTACGTGGTGCTGTAGTAGAAAGAGACTAGTAAAACGACTCTGTTAGGGGTGTAATGATAATGGTGAATTATAGAAGAGATTGTGATATTTATAAATATATAGTCCTTACGAGGTGCGGTAGTAGAAAGAGACTAGTAAAACGATTCTGTTAGGGGTGTAATGAAAATGGTGAATTAAAGAAGAGATTGTGATATATATAAATATATAGTCCTTACGAGGTGCGGTAGTAGAAAGAGACTAGTAAAACGACTCTGTTAGGGGTGTAATGATAATGGTGAATTATAGAAGAGATTATGATATATATAAATATATACTCCTTACGAGATGCGGTAGTAGAAAGAGATTAGTAAAACGATTCTGTTAGGGGTGTAATGAAAATGGTGATTTATAGAAGAGATTGTAATGTATATAAATAATAGTACTTACGTGGTGCGGTAGTAGAAAGAGACTAGTAAAACGACTCTGTTAGGGGTGTATTGATAATGGAGAATTATAGAAGAGATTGTGATATATTTAAATATATAGTCCTTACGAGGTGCGGTAGTAGAAAGAGACTAGTAAAACGATTCTGTTAGGGGTGTAATGAAAATGGTGAATTATAGAAGAGATTGTAATGTATATAAATTAATAGTTCTTCGAGGTGCGGTAGTAGAAAGAAACTAGTAAAATGATTCTGTTAGGGGTGTAATGATAATGGTGAATTATAGAAGAGATTGTGATATATATAAATTATTAGTACTTACGCGGTGCGGTAGAAGAAAGGGACTAGTAAAACGATTCTGTTAGGCGTGTAATGATATTGGTGAAAATTAGAAGAGATTGTAATATATATAAATATATAGTCCTTATGAGGTGCGGTAGTAGAAGGAGACTAGTAAAACGAGTCTATTAGGGGTGTAAAGATAATGGTGAATTATAGAAGAGATTGTGATATATATAATTATATAGTCCTTACGAGGTGCGGTAGTAGAAAGAGAATAGTAAAACGATTCTTTTAGGGTGTAATGATAATGGTGAATTATAGAAGAGATTATGATATATATAAATATATACTCCATACGAGGTGCGGTAGTAGAAAGAGACTAGTAAAACGATTCTGTTAGGGGCGTATTGATAATGGTGAATTATAGAAGAGATTGTGATATATATAAATATATAGTCCTTACGAGGTGCGGTAGTAGAAAGAGACTAGTAAAACCATTCAATTAGGCGTTTAATGATAATGGTGAATTATAGAAGAGATTGTGATATATATAAATATATAGTACTTACGAGGTGCGGTAGTAGAAAGAGAATAGTAAAACGATTCTTTTAGGGTGTAATGATAATGGTGAATTATAGAAGAGGTTGTGATATATATAAATATATAGTCCTTACGAGTTGCGGTAGTAGAATGGGACTAGTAAAACGATTCTGTTAGGGGTGTAATGATAATGGTGAATTATAGAAGAGATTGTGATATATATATAAATATATATATATAGACTTTACGAGGTGCGGTAGTAGAAAGAGACTAGCAAAATAATTCTGTTAGGGGTGAAATGATAATGGTGAATTATAGAAGATATTGTGATATATACAAATATATAATCCTTACGAGGTGCGGTAGTAGAAAGAGACTAGTAAAACGATTCTGTTAGGGGTGTAATGAAAATGGTGAATTATAGAAGAGATTGTATTGTATATAAATAATAGTAATTACGAGGTGCGGTAGTAGAAAGAGACTAGTAAAACGATTCTGTTAGGGGTGTAATAAAAATGGTGAATTATAGAAGTGATAGTAATGTATATAAATTAATAATACTTAAGAGGTGCGGTAGTAGAAAGAGACTAGTAAAACGAGTCTGTTAGGGGTGTAATGATAATGGTGAATTAAAGAAGAGATTGTGATATATATAAATATATAGTCCTTACGAGGTGCGGTAGTAGAGAGGGACTAGTAGAACGATTCTGTTAGTGGTGTAATGATAATGGTGAATTATAGAAGAGATTGTGATATATATAAATATATAGTACTTACGAGGTGCGGTAGTAGAATGGGACTAGTAAAACGATTCTGTTAGGGGTGTAATGGAAATGGTGAATTATAGAAGAGATTGTAATGTATATAAATAATAGTAATTACGAGGTGCGGTAGTAGAAAGAGACTAGTAAAACGACTCTGTTAGTGGTGTAATGATAATGGTGAATTATAGAAGAGATTGTGATATATATATATATATATATATATATATATATATATATATATATATATATATATATATATATAGGTCTTACGAGGTGCGGTAGTAGAAAGAGACTAGTAAAACGAGTCTATTAGGGGTGTAAAGATAATGGTGAATTATAGAAAAGATTGTGATATATATAATTATATAGTCCTTACGAGGTGCGGTAGTAGAAAGAGAATAGTAAAACGATTCTGTTAGGGTGTAATGATAATGGTGAATTATAGAAGAGATTATGATATATATAAATATATACTCCCTACGAGGTGCGGTAGTAGAAAGAGACTAGTAAAACGATTCTGTTAGGGGCGTATTGATAATGGTGAATTATAGAAGAGATTGTGATATTTATAAATATATAGTCCTTACGAGGTGCGGTAGTAGAAAGAGACTAGTAAAACCATTCAATTAGGCGTTTAATGATAATGGTGAATTATAGAAGAGATTGTGATATATATAAATATATAGTACTTACGAGGTGCGGTAGTAGAAAGAGAATAGTAAAACGATTCTTTTAGGGTGTAATGATAATGGTGAATTATAGAAGAGATTATGATATTCATAAATATATACTCCCTACGAGGTGCGGTAGTAGAAAGAGACTAGTAAAACGATTCTGTTAGGGGTGTATTGATAATGGTGAATTATAGAAGAGGTTGTGATATATATAAATATATAGTCCTTACGAGTTGCGGTAGTAGAATGGGACTAGTAAAACGATTCTGTTAGGGGTGTAATGATAATGGTGAATTATAGAAGAGATTGTGATATATATATATGTATATATATAGTCTTTACGAGGTGCGGTAGTAGAAAGAGACTAGCAAAATGATTCTGTTAGGGGTGAAATGATAATGGTGAATTATAGAAGATATTGTGATATATACAAATATATAATCCTTACGAGGTGCGGTAGTAGAAAGGGATTAGTAAAACGATTCTTTTAGGGGTGTAATGATAATGGTGAATTATAGAAGAGATTGTGATATATATTAACATATACTCCTTACGAGGTGCGGTAGTAGAGAGAGATTAGTAAAACGATTCTGTTAGGGGTGTAATGAAAATGGTGAATTATAGAAGAGATTGTATTGTATATAAATAATAGTAATTACGAGGTGCGGTAGTAGAAAGAGACTAGTAAAACGAGTCTGTTAGGGGTGTAATGATAATGGTGAATTAAAGAAGAGATTGTTATATATATAAATATATAGTCCTTACGAGGTGCGGTAGTAGAGAGGGACTAGTAGAACGATTCTGTTAGTGGAGTAATGATAATGGTGAATTATAGAAGAGATTGTGATATATATAATTATATAGTACTTACGAGGTGCGGTAGTAGAATGGGACTAGTAAAACGATTCTGTTAGGGGTGTAATGATAATGGTGAATTATAGAAGAGATTCTGATATATATATATATATATATATATATATATATATATATATATATATATATATATATATATATAGCCCTTACGAGGTGCGGTAGTAGAAAGAGACTAGCAAAATGATTCTGTTAGGGGTGAAATGATAATGGTGAATTATAGAAGATATTGTGATATATATAAATATATAATCCTTACGAGGTGCGGTAGTAGAAAGAGATTAGTAAAACGATTCTTTTATGGGTGTAATGTTAATGGTGAATTATAGAAGAGATTGTAATATATATAAACATATACTCCTTACGAGGTGAGAGAGTAGAAAGAGACTAGTAAAACGATTCTGTTAGGGGTGTAATGGAAATGGTGAATTATAGAAGAGATTGTAATGTATATAAATAATAGTAATTACGAGGTGCGGTAGTAGAAAGAGACTAGTAAAACGACTCTGTTAGTGGTGTAATGATAATGGTGAATTATAGAAGAGATTGTGATATATATATATATATATATATATATATATATATATATATATATAAATATATAGGTCTTACGAGGTGCGGTAGTAGAAAGAGACTAGTAAAACGAGTCTGTTAGGTGTGTAATGATAATGGTGAATTAAATAAGAGATTGTGATATATATAAATGTATAGTCCTTACGAGTTGCGGTAGTAGAAAGGGACTAGTAAAACGATTCTCTTAGGGGTGTAATGATAATGGTGAATTATAGAAGAGATTGTGATATATATATAAATATATAGTCCTTACGAGGTGCGGTAGTAGAAAGAGACTAGCAAAATGATTCTGATAGGGGTGTAATGATAATGGTGAATTATAGAAGAGATTGTGATATATATAATTACATAATCCTTACGAGGTGCGGTAGTAGAAGGAGACTAGTAAAACGATTCTTTTAGGGGTGTAATGATAATGGTGAATTATAGAAGAGATTGTGATATATATAAACATATACTCCTCACGAGGTGCGGTAGTAGAAAGAGACTAGTAATACGATTCTGTTAGAAGTGTATTGATAATGGTGAATTATAGAAGAGATTGTGATATATATAAATATATATTTCTTACGAGGTGCGGCAGTAGAAAGAGACTAGTAAAACGATTCTGTTAGGGGTGTAATGATAATGGTGAATTATAGAAGAGATTGTGATATATATAAATTATTAGTACTTACGAGGTGCGTAGTAGAAAGAGACTAGTAAAACGATTCTGTTAAAAGTGTAATGATATTGGTGAATTATAGAAAATATTGTGATATATATAAATATATAGTCCTTACGAGGTGCGGTAGTAGAAAGAGACTAGTAAAACGAGTCTGTTAGGGGTGTAATGATATTGGTGAATTATAGAAGAGATTGTGATATATATATATATATATATATATATATATATATATATATATATATATATATATATATATATAAATATATAGTCCTTTCGAGGTGCGGTAGTAGAAAGAGGCTAGTAAAACGATTCTGTTAGGGGTGTAATAATAATGATTAAGTATAGAAGCGATTGTGATATATATATATATATATAAATATATAGTCCTTTCGAGGTGCGGTAGTAGAAAGAGGCTAGAAAAAAGATTCTGTTAGGGGTGTAATGATAATGGTGAATTATAGAAGAGATTGTAATGTATATAAATAATAGTACTTACGAGGTGCGGTAGTAGAAAGAGACTAGTAAAACGATTCGGTTAGGGATGTAATGATTATGGTAATTTATAGAAAGGATTTTGATATATATAAATATATAGCACTTATGAGGTGCGGTAGTAGAAAGAGACTAGTAAAACGATTCTGTTAGGGGTGTAATGATAATGGTGAATTATAGAAGAGATTGTGATATATATAAATTATTAGTACTTACGAGGTGCGGTAGTAGAAAGAGACTAGTAAAACGATTCTGTTAGGGGTGTAATGAAAATGGTGAATTATAGAAGAGATTGAAATGTATATAAATTATTAGTACTTACGAGGTGCGGTAGTAGAAAGAGACTAGTAAAACGATTCTGTTAAAAGTGTAATGATAATGGTGAATTATAGAAAAGATTGTGATATATATAAATATATAGTCCTTACGAGGTGCGGTAGTAGAAAGAGACTAGTAAAACGATTCTGTTAAAAGTGTAATGATATTGGTGAATTATAGAAAAGATTGTGATATATATAAATATATAGTCCTCACGAGGTGCGGTAGTAGAAAGAGACTAGTAAAACGAGTCTGTTAGGTGTGTAATGATAATGGTGAATTATAGAAGAGATTGTGATATATATAAATTATTAGTACTTACGAGGTGCGGTAGTAGAAAGAGACTAGTAAAACGATTCTGTTAAAAGTGTAATGATAATGGTGAATTATAGAAAAGATTGTGATATATATAAATATATAGTCCTTACGAGGTGCGGTAGTAGAAAGAGACTAGTAAAACGATTCTGTTAAAAGTGTAATGATATTGGTGAATTATAGAAAAGATTGTGATATATATAAATATATAGTCCTCACGAGGTGCGGTAGTAGAAAGAGACTAGTAAAACGAGTCTGTTAGGTGTGTAATGATAATGGTGAATTATAGAAGAGATTGTGATATACATAAATTATTAGTACTTACGAGGTGCGGTAGTAGAAAGAGACTAGTAAAACGATTCTGTTAAAAGTGTAATGATAATGGTGAATTATAGAAAAGATTGTGATATATATAAATATATAGTCCTTACGAGGTGCGGTAGTAGAAAGAGACTAGTAAAACGATTCTGTTAAAAGTGTAATGATATTGGTGAATTATAGAAAAGATTGTGATATATATAAATATATAGTCCTCACGAGGTGCGGTAGTAGAAAGAGACTAGTAAAACGAGTCTGTTAGGTGTGTAATGATAATGGTGAATTATAGAAGAGATTGTGATATATATAAATTATTAGTACTTACGAGGTGCGGTAGTAGAAAGAGACTAGTAAAACGATTCTGTTAAAAGTGTAATGATAATGGTGAATTATAGAAAAGATTGTGATATATATAAATATATAGTCCTTACGAGGTGCGGTAGTAGAAAGAGACTAGTAAAACGATTCTGTTAAAAGTGTAATGATATTGGTGAATTATAGAAGAGATTGTGATATATATAAATTATTAGTACTTACGAGGTGCGGTAGTAGAAAGAGACTAGTAAAACGATTCTGTTAAAAGTGTAATGATAATGGTGAATTATAGAAAAGATTGTGATATATATAAATATATAGTCCTTACAAGGTGCGGTAGTAGAAAGAGACTAGTAACGACTCAGTTAGGGGTGTAATGATAAAGGTGAATTATAGAAGAGATTGTGATATATATAAATTATTAGTACTAACGAGGTGCGGTAGAAGAACGGGACTAGTAAAATATTCTGTTAGGAGTGTAATGATAATGGTGAATTATAGAAGAGATTGTGATATATATAAATATATAGTCCTTACGAGGTGCGGTAGTAGAAAGAGACTAGTAAAACGATTCTGTTAGGGGTGTAATGATAATGGTGAATTATAGAAAAGATTGTGATATATATATAAATATATAGTCCTTACGAGGTGCGGTAGTAGAAAGAGACTAGTAAAACGATTCTGTTAGGGGTGTAATGATAATGGTGAATTATAGAAAAGATTGTGATATATATATAAATATATAGTCCTTACGAGGTGCGGTAGTAGAAAGAGACTTGTAAAACGATTATGTTAGGGCTGTAGTGATAATGGTGCTTTATCTAAGAAATTGAGATAGAGTCTCACGAGAGACTAATAAATCAATTCTGCTAGGGCTGTAATGATAATTGTGATTAATGGAAAAGATTGCGATAGACATGTAATATCCACGAGGTCTAGTAGAAGAGAGAGACTAATAAAACAATTCTGTTAGGGCTGTAATGATAATGGAGATTTATGGAAGAGATTGCGATAGATATGTAATACCCGCGACGTCTAGTAGAAGAGAGAGACTAATAAATCTATTCTGCTAGGGCTGTAATGATAATGGTGATTTATGGAAGAGATTGCGATAGATATGTAATATCCACGAGGTGTAATAGAAGAGAGAGACTAATAAATCAATTCTGTTAGTGCTGTAATGATAATGGTGATTTATGGAAGAGATTGCGATAGATATGTAATACCCGCGACGTCTAGTAGAAGAGAGAGAATAATAAATCATTTCTGCTAGGGCTGTAATGATAATGGTGATTTATGGAAGAGATTGCGATAGATATGTAATATCCACGAGGTCTAGTAGAAGAGAGAGACTAATAAAACAATTCTGTTAGGGCTGTAATGATAATGGTGATTTATGGAAGAGATTGCGATAGATATGTAATACCCGCGACGTCTAGTAGAAGAGAGAGACTAATAAATCAATTCTGCTAGGGCTGTAATGATAATGGTGATTTATGGAAGAGATTGCGATAGATATGTAATATCCACGAGGTGTAATAGAAGAGAGAGACTAATAAATCAATTCTGTTAGTGCTGTAATGATAATGGTGATTTATGGAAGAGATTGCGATAGATATGTAATACCCGCGACGTCTAGTAGAAGAGAGAGACTAATAAATCAATTCTGCTAGGGCTGTAATGATAATGGTGATTTATGGAACAGATTGCGATAGATATGTAATATCCACGAGGTGTAATAGAAGAGAGAGACTAATAAATTAATTCTGCTAGGGCTGTAATGATAATGGTGATTTATGGAAGAGATTGCGATAGATATGTAATACCCGCGACGTCTAGTAGAAGAGAGAGACTAATAAATCAATTCTGTTAGTGCTGTAATGATAATGGTGATTTATGGAAGAGATTGCGATAGATATGTAATACCCGCGACGTCTAGTAGAAGAGAGAGACTAATAAATCAATTCTGCTAGGGCTGTAATGATAATGGTGATTTATGGAAGAGATTGCGATAGATATGTAATATCCACGAAGTGTAATAGAAGAGAGAGACTAATAAATTAATTCTGCTAGGGCTGTAATGATAATGGTGATTTATGGAAGAGATTGCGATAGATATGTAATACCCGCGACGTCTAGTAGAAGAGAGAGACTAATAAATCAATTCTGTTAGTGCTGTAATGATAATGGTGATTTATGGAAGAGATTGCGATAGATATGTAATACCCGCGACGTCTAGTAGAAGAGAGAAACTAATAAATCAATTCTGCTAGAGCTGTAATGATAATGGTGATTTATGGAAGAGATTGCGATAGATATGTAATATCCACGAGGTGTAATAGAAGAGAGAGACTAATAAATCAATTCTGTTAGTGCTGTAATGATAATGGTGATTTATGGAAGAGATTGCGATAGATATGTAATATCCACGAGGTGTAATAGAAGAGAGAGACTAATAAATCAATTCTGCTAGGGCTGTAATGATAATGGTGATTTATGGAAGAGATTGCGATAGATATGTAATACCCGCGACGTCTAGTAGAAGAGAGAGACTAATAAATCAATTCTGCTAGGGCTGTAATGATAATGGTGATTTATGGAAGAGATTGCGATAGATATGTAATACCCGCGACGTCTAGTAGAAGAGAGAGACTAATAAATCAATTCTGCTAGGGCTGTAATGATAATGGTGATTTATGGAAGAGATTGCGATAGATATGTAATACCCGCGACGTCTAGTAGAAGAGAGAGACTAATAAATCAATTCTGTTAGTGCTGTAATGATAATGGTGATTTATGGAAGAGATTGCGATAGATATGTAATATCCACGAGGTGTAGTAGAAGAGAGAGACTAATAAAACAATTCTGTTAGGGCTGTAATGATAATGGTGATTTATGGAAGAGATTGCGATAGATATGTAATACCCGCGAGGTATAGTAGAAGAGAGAGACTAATAAAATAATTCTGTTAGGGCTGTAATGATAATTGTGATTTATGGAAGAGATTGCGATAGATATGTAATACCCGCGACGTCTAGTAGAATAGAGAGACTAATAAATCAATTCTGCTAGGGCTGTAATGATAATTGTGATTAATGGAAGAGATTGCGATATACATGTAATATCCACGAGGTCTAGTAGAAGAGAGACTAATAAATCAATTCTGCTAGGGCTGTAATGAAAATTGTGATTAATGGAAGAGATTGCGATAGACATGTAATATCCACGAGGTCTAGTAGAAGAGAGAGACTAATAAAACAGTTCTGTTAGGGCTGTAATGATAATGGTGATTTATGGAAGAGATTGCGATAGACATGAAATACGCACGAGGTCTAGTAGAAGAGAGATAATAATAAAACAATTCTGTTAGGGCTGTAATGATAATGGTGATTTATCTAAGAAATTGAGAACAGAGAGACTAATAGGACGATTATTTTAGGACTGTAATGATAATGGTGAATTATAGAAGAGATTGTGGTAGAAATATCGTATTTACAAGGTGCGGTCGAAGATAGAGACTAATAGGACGATTCTGTTATGGGTGTTATGATAATGGTGAATTATAGTAGTGATTGTAATAGATATTGAGCTACTCACCAGGTCTGGAAGATTTAAGAGTCTAATAGCACGTTCCCTTTAGGGGTGTAATGATAATGGTGTCATATAAAAGAGATTTTGATAGAGATTGTAATACTCACCAGGTCTGGAACAAGATAGAAACTAATAGTACTATTGTTTTAGGGTTGTAATAATAATGGTGAATTGTGAATTGTTTATGATAGATACATAATACTCACGAGGTCTGGTAGAAGAAAGAGAATAATAAAACGATTATGTTAAGGTTAATGGTAATTATGGGGTTACTGTGACTTATAGTAGGCACAAAACGTTTTAGGGTCATTGAACAATAACGCCAATGAATTCGGAATACCAAACGTAATTCACTCATCTTTCAATAATATAGGGACACTGGCATAATATCATTGTAACATTCAGCATCCGCCATTATGAGCTTTCTACTCATTCATTTTTGCGTTAGTGTCTGAATAATTCAGAAGAAATTTGAAATATATTTTTGCTTGCTTTGGAGAACCTTTTTTTAAATAGACCTCCACTCTACTCCGCTAATTAACTTTTGAGTTAAAAAGTAAACTGCTTTCGATTATTTATTTGTTGTCAGATCTTTTAAGAAGGGGAGAGCATGTCGAAAGGTCAAGTATTTTATTTGCATTAAATAGTTGCTTAATCAGGCATATTCCGGCTTGCAAGGCAGTCATCATGCACGCAAATCCCCCTCAATGCCCTTGCATTTAAAACTAGTACTTTGCCTTATCAGTCATGCCTTCTGGTTTTGCGTAGCTAACTTCATTAATGATTATAACCTTTCTCAATAGCAATGCTATAATAAATGTAACAAGGTCAAAGATTGTCGTTAAGGTCTACAGGTGTAAATTGTAGGTCAAGATTACCTTAGTTTCTTGGATAGATGAATATATACAGTGGTCATGATTTGTTAATGACATATAACTTAAAGGGTGATCAAAGAGGGTTAAACTCCAGTGCTGTAACTACAAATTAGGTGTTTTGTGGCCAAACTGGATATTGGATACTTTCTTTAGCTTTTTAAGCAGTACCCTCAAAATTAAAATTTTATTTTTATACTGATTTTTACGATAATCGGTTTGTCCGAGGGCCAGATAAGTTTTTTAAATTTGTTACCGTCAAAAGAGTGCTTTAAATTTCCTTATTGTGTAATTAATATTTACCTCTCCTAAAGAAATTCAAATATAATCCAATATTTTTACATGTAAAACGAATTGTCGTTATTAAGAGAAAGCAAGAAAACGAAAATATTATTTAACGGACAAATTAATCCGCAGTCACACATTGGTCAAAACTTTGGAAATATTACAAAGTGATAAAAAAAGAGAAAAAATCAGGAGATTACCAACGTAGTAGATAAAGTAGGTGTTAGTCTGCTAGCAAGTGTGATGAATTACTAACTAGGTCGTATATAGTAGAATTTTTTTGTAAGATATGGTCCGAGTGTTTTAAAAATTACAACTCGAATGGTATTAAAATACTACTACTTCAACATCACTTTTTAGGTTTTATTTCTTGACTCTCCTTTTAAATATAACAAAAAAATTTATTTTTCAGTTAGTGTAGTGATTTAAAACATAAAGCTGTTCAATACAAAATAATACTTCAAGTAGATGGGATTGATCCAAACCACGACACGTAGAAATATGTTGTAGAGGCTAGGAATAACAGATAGGCCTAAGAAACAAATGCTTTGAAACACATAGAATATATTTGCAGAAAATACGATACCATTATTATTTAGATTAATGTCTATTATTGTAGTGTTGTATCCGTTTGTGTATTCTACATATTTAATGGTGTCTAGTCCTTTGTTTATGTTTTCTGTGATCATTGGAACTTCTTCAAGTCTATGAAGCATGGATCTGAAGGCAACTTTTTTGTCTTGGACAGGTTGGCTTGAAGTGTTGTGGATAAGTGTGTCTGTCGTTGTAGGTTTCCTACAAATGTTGAAGCTGTGTTTTTGTGTGTGGTGAGAATGAGGAAGTTTAGGGATCGGTTGGTTTCAATCTCTGAGGTGTACTGGAGTTTTTGGTGTATTTTATTAGTATAGGTGAGGCGTTTTTCGCATTGTCGTGTGTTGCCTCTGTATAGTGTTATGATATCATCCACGTATCTGTGCCAGTAAATGATTTTGTGTGCGTGTGAATTGTTTGTATCTTAATGTTTTCTATGTGTTACAGAAAAATTTAGCTTAGGACACTGCTGATAGGACTTCCCATGGGTAGGCCATCTGGTTGTGAATAGAAATTTGAGTAGTGGGTGAAATATAATTGGTGTTGATGTGTATTAATTGGGTCCTTAGAATGTTGAAGGCTTCGGATACGGGTATGTTGGTGTACATGTTTGTTATGTCGAGTGATAGTAGTGTTGAATTGTGTGTTATGTTTATGAATTTTATTTTATTTATAAGGTTTGTTCTGTTTTTTATGTGTGAATCTGTGTTCAAGTTAATAGATTGTCTGATTATTTTGTCCATGTATTTTTCTAGTTTATGTGCAGGGACGTTTTGGTAGTTGATGATGGGTCGGATGGGGACATTGAAGTTGTGAATTTTAGGGAGAGCATGGAGGGTAGGGGCTATAGGGTGAACTTTTTTAGGTGGTATTTTTGCTGATAATGTATTTGGTTGTATTAATTAGTTTTTTGATGGTTCTGTGGTATCTCTCAGTTAAATCTATATGAAGTTGTATTATATTATTATTTATTCATTGATTTTGATGTTTAAGCTGTTTGTATTAATAATTACTGTGGTGTTGCCTTTGCTTTGGTTGATGTGATGTTTAGTTGAGCTTTTTGTTTTATGTTTGCATCGATTTTAATTTCATTGTTTACGTTTTTGTCGGTTATGTTTTTGTATTTGGTTAGATATTTTGTGTACGACGAAGTGAGTCTTGGTCTTTGGTGTCGGTTTTTTGTATGACTGCTCCAGTTTGAAGTATATTGTTTCTATTTGTTATGTTATTTTGATTTATAATGTAGGTTGTATTTAGGCCTTCGTAGATTAAATTCATTTCGTGTTGTGATAATTTGGTATTAGTGAGGTTAACTCTATGGGGATAGAATGTTTGTGTTGGTTGAGAGTATGTTTTTTTTTGTACATAATAGTTGATTTATTTTTGTGTGTGTTTAATACTTATTAGTTTATTTTTTGCCCAGTTATTAGTGTCTAGTATGATTTCTAGTGTGAGTTCGTGTCCGATCGTGACGACGAGATTTAGATGAAGTTGGTATAGCCTATGGTTTAGTGAGTCATTATTTTTGTATAATGTTTTAATGCTTTATTTTACGTAAATGATTTCCGCTTTTTGTTTAGGGATTGTAGCTGCTTTTGTGTTATTATTAATGTTTATTTTCGCGTATGTGAATGTTATGTTATTAATTAGGCATTGTTTGTTCAATTGTATGTGGGCGTGTATTTTTTTAGCCTTTAAAACCGTCGTCTTGTATTCCTGGACTGCAGCCTCTCTTGCTGTGTTAGGTTTTTATAAATTTACAAAAATTAAAGTTCGGATAGTCATAAACTACTTTAAAAATGTTTAATTAAGTTTCACCAAACGTAATGGACTACAAACTTCAAGAGATTATTTTAAAGGTTTTATAAAATATAAGTTATTCATATGGAGCTATTATAAACAGGATATAAAACTAAATAATTTAATTGTTAATTTATTTATTTTGATTTATAATCAAAACTTGCAAAAGGCATAGGTTTATAGCACATAGGGATTATTCCCAGCACTAGCACCTCATTGGTTGATAAAATAAATGTAGCAATTACACAGGACTTATTTTGTAGAAGCAAAATTCAAATTATTGACATCTATTCCAGAATGTCTAAATATATCTCATTACAATGAAAATTAAAATTGTATTCTACAACTGGGTAACAAAACAGTACAATTAAGTGCAGTTTAAAGATTTATTAATTAATACAGTATATATAACTTATACAAGACCATTTATATATTTACTGGAATGGTTCAGCATTATATAATGACTTCATACGTTTTTGGCAATATTTTATTACAAGTAACAGAAAATTCCATGAACTTTTTTTTAAATCAATAAAAAAAACTGATTATTTTATTTCATAGAAAAATAGTAATTACTAAACTGTTACTTGTTTATAGTAGAAATATGTGTATTTATTTATGTATATCAAAATATATTTATTTTACATGCATATACAATTACAGTAATCATTAATATTATTATAGGAAATAGCAGTTATAAAAATGAGTTTGTAACAATGAAAATAATATAATTTTTGAGTGTTCTCTATACTGAATAAAATACATTTTTTGTTACTTTCAAAAACTAATGTAGATGATTAATCAAAAATATATTTGTACCAAATGTACAACCCTAAGAATGAAATGGAGAAAGTTTCACAATTAATACCTATAGAAATTCCCTTCATCTTCAAACCTATACTTCGGAATTACTTATTTCTTCAGGTCCCATAGCAGGTTAGTTTTTATATTTTACTTTAAAGCAGAAATTTTATATTATTTCATATTAAACAAAAAGGTTTTAAAAACATTGTTTTATGTTTCAAGATAATTTGAGGAGAGGATAAAGGAAAAGGCAAGGCAAATCCAAAACCCCTGGTATGCGAAAGAGAAGAGGTCTAGCTAGTATAAGTAGTATGTAGTTTGGATCAATGTGATTGTCCCTGTCTTGAATAAATGTCTTAACATTTCAGACAATAAGTATACCAAGTTTCAACATTAGAAAGATAAAATCTTTGTTGGCAATGTTGAAAATTTTAATTAGGAGCTACTTTGAGATAAGAATGTCAAAACTACAGTATTGCATTTCCTTATGCCTTCCCTTTCATGCAAATCCAAATTTTTTCTATATTTTATTTTGTTGTAAATTCAGTACTGTGTTTAACCTAGTTTTTGGCTTGTAAATAACATAATAAACTTATATATTTTAATCAATAATATTCTAGTCAGACTTTACAGCTAATGTATTTCAGATCTGAGATATTACTCGTACTAAATTAGGCAAAAGTGTAAATATACATAATACTTTGGTTTAAACTAATAATTAAGACCCTCTGATGATGATAACATGTTCATCGAAATATACATAAGGGTTTCATCTTATGTAACTTGTAATATTAGTTGTGTTTTATTATTTTAGTGGTATTGAAGTTTTTGCCAATATTGCTATTGAAACTCCTACAAAAAAATAACTAAATCATATATTACAAAATTTCTTGCATTTTTCCCCACTGAATGCACTCAAATTACTAAAGTAACTGCCTACTCACTTCAATATTTATAAAATACATCATCTAAAAAAAACAATATAGACCACCTAATTGCACCTTAGAAGAATAATTCAGATACACTTAGCATGAAGTAAGACCAAGTGTTCCACTTTCTCTAAGTGTGATTTGAAAATGTTTATACTAATGATGTAGGGTATTTATTGGTTATCCTACATAAATGACATCATAATGAAAAGTTAACCTCAGGAGTAAAAATTAATATTACAAGTCCAATAATCTAATTACATAAGGACTTTCTTACATATTTCAGATACTTTATATACCAAAATAAAATTATATCCCAATATAAATACAAATTGTCCAATTAGGATAGGTTTATTTACAGAAAATATAACAATGGTTCTTGATGTAAGGTTTGTAATTGATGGAAGAAATGCGCTCTAGCTTGATATGTGAACTGAACATGTCATAGGCCCGTATATTGTATTACACATAAAATTGAGGTGTTTTCACACAACTTTATTATTATTTTTGTATATATAAAACCATCTTATCCTGATACTTTGTGGCTGTATTGTAGTATAAGTACATATTATTGTAGATAACACAGCGTTATATTTATAAAACCTTAAGTGTATAAAGTTTTGTTTGTGCTTCTAAAGTGAACTGGTTTCGTTTATAAATTGTTTGGTGCCAACAAGTATTTTTCCCATATTCCTGCTTACGGCCAAATAAAATTGTTGCTGGAACATCATTTACCTGGAAAGAAGCAATAAATACAAATGGTACTTTTTCTTTTAAAGCGGTATTAAAACTACTTAGAGCTAAATGTGATATTCTGGGTTTAAAGATGTATTTTATACATCTTTATTTTCAGAGAGTTATGTTGTGATTCTATTTGATCCAACAAACGGTAATAAGATGATTTAAAGTTATTATTTATTGAAAAACTGAGTTCAAAAAAATTGTTTTATTCATATAGTTTACTTTCTATCGAGTATTTTTTTATTTTATTTGCTGGAACTTCAGACATTTTTTAATTTGTAGAATTGAATCTAAAATGGGACTTCATTTGGTCGCGCGCAACATGTTCAATTAATATAATTTTTAAAAACCTGTTTTTCTGGCAACTGAAGAAAAATCATGTATTTTGTCACCTATTGGAAGATCATTAAAATCAAGATGCAATCAATAGATTTCTAGATTATACCTAAAATCAAATTTTTCTCTTCTATATCATTCCAACACTTATTGGAAAATGTTTAAACTACAAAGACCAATGAGAATGCTTCTATACGACCTTGAGTGCTTTTATACGCTCTTGTTATTATCCGTGAAATGATCATCCAATTCAAATAAAATCTTTGCAAGAATAACAGACTACACGCAAGAAAACAAATTGTTTAAACATTCCAAATTACAATCAGCACTCAGAGTATTGCCTTTCTACTAAAGACATGTTGATGAAAATCCGCCACTAACTACAAAATTTGTAGTAAACGATAACAGAAGTTACTCAAATTTTAAAATGAAAAAAAATCCTTCATATGAGGTTAAGAAAAAAAGATGTTTATCTATGTTTACGTACGTTAGTCCAGATTTGAACACAACAATTACATTTTATAAAATACTGTCCCTCACATATTGTCTTGGGAAGAGTAGATGGTAGATATCGTTGTTTAACGCCAGTAGAAAGCTTATCTATTTTATCTACTTCAGGTAAGTGCCATTACCGATTTTCTTCTATTTCAATATTTTAAATAAACAACCGCAATTTTCTTCTACTCCCATCTCTAAGAGATTATTATAACCTTTCTTTCATCCTACTTTTACACCACCTCAACGTTTTCCTACACATTTCCATGTCTCCAATAGAAAATAGATGAACTTTAGACATTTAAACTTAGACATGTGAGTAATAATCATTCACAACTTTCCCTAATATAAATTGTGGTGGGAGGGCTAGGTCCTTGCATTAACTCTGTTTTCCTCGTTCTTATCATTTATTTTGACTGATAATCTAACCAAAAATTAAATTAAATTAAATTCTTTAAAAAGTTACTTATTGGAGCTAAACAAAATTGCCATATATCTTAGGAAGTATTTTTTATATTAGGAAATATACAAATGAAATTTTATATTTCGCATTCCAATAATGTTATAATTTTAGTTAAACTAGTTCAAACAATTATATTTGTTAACTTCAAATAATTTAGTAAAAAAATTTATTCTGTGACTTAGAGGCTTAAGGAATTGTACAAGTTTATTTGTTTTATCTGTTTTTTTTATTAATAATTTATTCTGTGGAAGTTTAATTGAAAATTGTCTTAATAATTCTGTATTTTATTATGAATGAGCTGCTAAAATTCACATACCATATGTATTTAATCTAAATACAAAATCTGAAGAAACACAAAATTGAATCACATTATCAAAATATACCAATAGAATCAACCTTCCTTTTAAAGTGAAAAATAATTTATTAAATCAAAATTATTCATACGTAAAATTTGAAGTTTTAAATAAATCACAAGAATTTCAAAACAATATACTAATTTTAAGTAGACCCTACAGTATAGGGTTTAGTTTTCGCTTAGTAGGCGAATGAAGCAGATGCACGTACCAAGACATTCGTACATCATGCAGATGAAACAGATGTGCATAGCAAAATAACGGATCTATATCTGGATAAAACATATGCCCCTAACAAGACACCGGAACTACACACGAATGAAGCAAAGTCCCGTTCTAAGGTCTCAGCACCGAATGTGAATGATACAGATGCGTCTACCAACCCCACAGAAACACTGGCACTCCATGCGGATGAAGCATATTCTACTTACCAGGTTACAAGCACTGCACGTGGGTGAAACGGATGCGTGTACCAAGATATCTGCACTTCATACGGATGAAGCAGATGCCTCTACCAACCCCACGGACACACCGGCACTCCATGCGGATGAAGCATATTCTACTTACCAGGTTACAAGCACTGCACGTGGATGAAACGGATGCGCGTACCAAGCCCACGAAAACACTTGCACTACATGCGGATGAAGCATATTCTATTTACCAAGTTACAAGTACTGCACGTGGGTAAAACGGATGCGCTTACCAAGATATCTTCACTTCATACGGGTGAAGCAGATGCCTCTACCAACCCCACGAAAACACTGGCACTACATGTGGATGAAGCATATGCTACTTACCAAGTTACAAGCACTGCACGTGAATGAAGTGGGTGCGCGTACCAAGATACCGGCACTTCATACGGATGAAGCAGATGCGTGTACCAAGCCCACGAAAACACCTGCACTACATGCGGATGAAGCAGATGCGTGTACCAAGCCCACGAAAACACCTGCACTACATGCGGATGAAGCAGATGCGTGTACCAAGCCCGCAAAAACGGCACTTCATACGGATGAAGCAGATGCGTGTACCAAGCCCACGAAAACACCGGCACTACATGCAGATGAAGCAGATGCGTGTACCAAGCCCACAAAAACACCGGCTCTTCATACGGATGAAGCATATGCTACTTACCAAGTTGCAAGCACTGTACGTGAATGAAGTGGGTGCGCGTACCAAGATACCGACACTACATACGGATGAAGCAGATGCGTGTACCAAGCCCACGAAAACACCGGCACTACATGCGGATAAAGCATATGCTACTTACCAAGTTACAGGCACTGCACGCGGATGGAGCGGATGCGCGTACCAAGATACAAGCACTACATGCGAATAAAACTGGTGCGTGTACCAAGACTCCAGCAGATCGCAGATGAAGCAAATAAATGTAATATGATACCGGCATTAAACAGAGTTGAAGAGTATCCGCTTACTATGACACCGCAGTACCACAGATAACCAGCATCGTGAGACTGATCTTCATGCTGCTAAAACACTCACATGAACTGACTGATATATGTAGCCGATAGAGGATTTAAACAGTTTAATATAGCTAGCGATTGTAGGGTCACTAGCACCTCACGTGACAGCTACCTGTTGTCTATAGCGCCATTCCATCATCGTGTGATTTGAGAATTAACCTTTTGACATATTCACTAAAAGTGATAAATATATAAATCAATCAATATTACCTTGATAAATGGATGTAGGGCATTATAAGTAGCAAACAGGGTTTCAGACAGGAAAGTTGATATTGTGTAGCGAGGCACTCCAAAGAGGGATTGGAACTGTCACCAGTTGCCAGGAATCTCTGAGTAATTTATAGTTGTTTTATATGGTATTGCTTGCTTTGTGTTGGTATCAGTGGCGTGCCTTGAAATTTGAGGCCTGGGGTGGTAGTTATAGGCGGTAGTTTATAATTGAAATAATAATATGAAATTAAAATAATATTATTAGGGCATAAAATAGTTAAATGTTTATAATTAAGTAATAATAATAACACTTAATACAAAAAACCACGCATAAAAATACAAATAATTAGTATTAGAGAATTATTACATATTTCAGTCCGGATTTTTGTATATACAACCGCCACATGTAAGCTGTTGTTTTTCGGAAAAAAATTCTTAAAGGGAGGTTTATTATATTTTGTAAAAATAAAAATTAACGATGAAGATTTTTTTAAGGAGTAATGCGTTCGCATTTCTTTTAAATTTTATGGTAATTTATGCAAGTAAAGCGAATGTCAAAATTTTACACTTTTTCAAACTTTTTCTTAGAAATAATTGTCAGATTATGTAGGAATTAGGTATGAATAATATAAATTCAATTACGGAGGGCCTATAACTATTATATTTATAAATTTCTATTTGAAACAATAGCAAACTAAATACTAAAGTAATTTAGTACTTACTACGAGTACTATTTGTTATATTTTCCATAATTAATATGCACACACACAAACACACCACACACACACACAAACACACCTACGAAATCACAGCCTTCTTCAACCATTGTTTTCAAAACAAGTGAATGAATAAGGAAATCATAAATGTGATGGCTTTAGAATAAAATTTAAAGAAAAATCAATTCTGTTCTTCTTCACTTTTGGCTAAAGAAATGTGGAAGCAGAAACTCAAACAAAACCTTTTGTGTTTTTCAAGCATTCACTGAAACGAAATCTTTGATCCCACTGTAATAATCACCACACTCTTCTAGGACAGAGAATAGAAACGTAACATAGTGTGCTACTATCACAGCCATGTTAGTTCTTTTGACAACATTTATTGATTTGTGGTGCCTCGAGATTAGCGATTCTAGAATCAAGTAATTGAACTATCACCCAAACAATTACATTGGGCTGACGATGTGTGTTTTCATTAAACACTTACAACTTACCTATAGTAGCACTTACTTATATTTGTTGAGGATGGGTTTCGAGAAATGTGTCTGAGTTGACAATGGGACACATCTCCCGAAACGGCCTTCCTCAATAAATATAAGTAAGTGCTACTATAGGCAAGTTGTAAATATTACAAGTGTATAGCGAAAACTAGTAGCTCACTTGAAGATGAAATCAACAAATAATGTGTGTTATGTTTCCATTCTCTGTGCGCCTAAGGTGGTTCATTAAGCCCCTCTTTGAGCCATCAAGATGTTACAAGTTGTAACTAGGTTTGTTTTCAATAGCTGTTAAAATATCCTATTAGTTTACAGACAAAGATTTTTTTTCTTATTTTGTACAGATCTTTCACTTTTCTTAGTACAAGCACTTACTGAATTTTAAGTAATTGACCAGTATTCATCAGAATCAGTAGGAATAATTTTATTTATAATTTTAATAACTAAGATTATGCTTTGACCACAAGGAGTGGGTATTAAGTTTTTTTTACTTGTTACAGTGTTTCAGTGAAAACCAATGCTGTGGTGACCTGCTTTGCTTGGGAGCATTGTCTTCAATATGTCTGTCTTTGTAAAATGAATAAACAGTAATTCAGAAACTATTTTTTACTTCATTTCTTCTTTCCTGAAAATTAGTTCTATTTTAGCTTTTTAAGCAGTACCCTCCCATTAAAACGTTTTTTTATACTGATATTATTTCGGGCTATAAATATATTTAGTCAAATATTTTAATTTCTTCACCATTAGTTTGGTTGTTGGTCTCCAACTTAAGTTTTTAGCTGCAACTTTGGTAGTTGAGACACTGTTAAACCCACCCTCCGAAGTTTTTCTAAACTTTTATCATGAAAAAAGTACTTAAACACCTATACCAAAACACCAGCCTCACAGGCACTAAGGAAAATTTATTTATATGATTGTGGCTACCCTGGGTGAGTGGCAGTGCTGACCTTTACAATAGCTACTTTCCAACCGCTCCCCTTGTACATGCTCGATGGTCGTTTAGTTTGGTTTGAGCCTCAGACCTTGACGTGTCGTCTGTCAAAATCCTACCGGCCTGTGAGACCGTGTGTTTCTATTGACGTATTTTGCGTAGTGCTCTGAGGTACCAGGTGTTTCGGTTACCGCATATAGGGGTATATGAGACCGGTGTTTTGGCTGATGTATTCTTTATTATATTTCCTTTTACTGTTTATTGTTGCTAGTTAAAGTGGTAAAATGGCTCGCTAGAATTTTTGCACAAAGGATCCCGACTTTAGCGACAAAATTAATGGACTGTAAACAAAGACGAAAGTGATGTTATTGATGATCCAAGTAATAGTGAAATAGACGACTCGGATGTTGATCCCGATTGTGTAGTCTGGACAGTAATGTAGTGATAGCGATCCGGGTAACTTGGATGATGATAAAGACCTTCTTTTACAGGAAGTACATGAAAACGTTTTACCAGATACTGGACGTGACGACTTGTGTGAGTATTTCATAAAAAGAAGGAAAAAACGGAACATGGTCCTCCCAATGCTTGGGAAAGCAAGCCTACTACAAATTTAGTCAGAACCCTAAGCAGGTAATATTATTCATACTGGCTTACCAGGAATAAGAGGCTGTACCAGGCAATAAGGTGACAACCCTTTCAAAACAGATGTATGGAAGCTTTTGCTTGACGACGAAATTATGTTGATAATAGTAGAGAATACTAGTAGCAGTAAAGCTCCAAAATGTACGGTCACAGCTCAGTGATAAAATTTTAAAAAAGTAATTACAGGGATACTTCCATTGAAGAGGTAAACGCTCTTATAGGTATGTATGTTTTATCATCGGTGTTATGATCTAATAACGAAAAGATTTAGTCACTGTTTACCAAAAACTCTTGCAGCCGCCCAATACTTCCTGCTGCAATGTCTGAAAAGCGTTATGAAATCCTCATGTCTTGCCTGAGATTTGATGATTGCATCAAGGGAGAAAACAAGAAAAGATTCTTTATTTTATATTCTTTATTTTTAACTTTTAGAATATATTAAAGTATTTGTAATCTTTTTTTTTACATTTTAAAATTGAAAATTCCATTTTTTACATTTTAAAGAGCGTACTTGCAGTTTTTATTATTCAAGATTTTTTTAATTCGTCATTATATAAGTTTATATTAGTTATGCATGTATTTTATTTTGTGAAAAGTCAATGCCATTTACATAGTAAACCATTTCTAGAGACATCTGTCTGTTATTGCACCTTAAATTCTCAATGTAAACGAACTGGGTAAAATAGCGGGGTCTCTGAGACCTGGTGTCTCAGTTAGTGTTATAAAAATGATGTTTCGGTATAAGTGTTAAATTGGCTAATAGTGAAATAAATTTTAATCTCACCTAAAGAAATTCATGTAAAATGAATAGTCATGATTAAGAGTAAGCAGGAAAATAAAAATATTATTAACGAGCAAATTAACCCGCAGTCACACATTGATCATAACTTGGAAAATTTTATGAAAAGATTCAGAAAAAAGCTCAAGAGATTACCAAATAAATAGAGAAAGTAGTTGTCAGACTAACAATTGTGATAAATTACTAACTGGGACATTTATACTAGAATCTTTCTGTAAAATATGATCTGAGTATATCAAACTTGTAACTCTAATGGTATTAAAATAAGAATAAAACTATATCAAAAATCAATTTTATTTTTTGTTTCTCATTTTAAATACAGTACAAATTTTTATTTTTTAGAGGTTGTTCATATGTTTTGTTACGATGTATGTTGACTTCCACATTTCATGTTTTTGAGACACATTTTAACCCCTAATAATAATATCTCTTTGGAGAAACTGTTCTCCTACAATTATCAAGGCTCTTCAGTGACAGTTGATACAAAGGAATCTCAGATTTCCAGTTTTCATACTTAAAATTTGAAAATTATTCATCCAAGCAGCATTATTTAAAACTCATTTTTTTAACATTTTTAGAAACACATTTACATTTTCTAACATTTTGATGTCAAACAAGAGAACAAAGCAAAAGTATTCTTCTTTGGACTGTTTTGCCATTTTCACCCTTTCAAAATTAAACAAAACTGATAAGTATTTTTCATTCAATCGCTAATTTATGTTTTGTATTTCAATATATGAACTCTCAGCAGCAGGACTATATTTTATAACAATTGTTTTATAGGGATTTAATAAACATGTGATTAACTCATGACCAATTTTTGTTTGAATTCTTTTACATCACAAATATTACTTAAAAGTTTTATATAACATATAGGTTATTCATATGGTGTTATTGTAAACAGCATATAAAAAACTAAATAATTAAATTGTTAAAAACTGATTTATAATCAAAACTTGCCAAAAGGCATAATTTTATAGTACATAAGGATTGTTCTCAGTAGTAGTACTTTATTGGTTGATAAAATAAATGTAGCAATTACACAGGACTTTATTTTGTAGAATCAAAATTCAAATTATTGACATCTATTCCAGAATGTCTAAATATATCTCATTACAATGAAAACTAAAATTGTATTTTACAACTGGGTAACAAAACAGTACAATCAAGTGCAGTTGAAAGCTTTATTAATTAGATACAGTATATACAACTTATACAAGACCATTTATATATTTACTGGAATGGTTCAGCATTATATAATGACTTCATACGTTTTTGGCAATATTTTATTACAAGTAACAGAAAATTCTACGAACTTTTTTTTAAATCAATAATAATAAAACCACTAATTATTTTATTTCATAGAAAAATAGTAATTACTGAACTGTTACTTGTTTATAGTAGAAATATGTGTATTAATTTATGTATATCAAAATATATTTATTTTACATGCATATACAATTACAGTAATCATTAATATCATTATAGGAAATAGCAGTTATAAAAATAAGTTTGTAACAATGAAAATAATATAATTTTTGAGTGTTCTCTATACTGAATAAAATACATTTTTTGTTACTTTCAAAAACTAATGTAGATGATTAATCAAAAATATATTTGTACCAAATGTACAACCCTAAGAATGAAATGGAGAAAGTTTCACAATTAATACCTATAGAAATTCCCTTCATCTTCAAACCTATACTTCGGAATTACTTATTTCTTCAGTCCCATAGCAGGTTAGTTTTTATATTTTACTTTAAAGCAGAAATTTTATATTATTTCATATTAAACAAAAAGGTTTTTAAAACATTGTTTTATGTTTCAAGATAATTTGAGTAGAGGATAAAGGAAAAGGCAAGGCAAATCCAAAACCCCTGGTATGGGAAAGAGAAGAGGTCTGGCTAGTATAACTAGTATGTAGTTTGGATCAATGTGATTGTCCCTGTCTTGAATAAATGTCTTAACATTTCAGACAATAAGTATACCAAGTTTCAACATTAGATATATAAAATCCTTGTTGGCAATGTTGAAAATTTTAATCAGGAGCTACTTTGAGATAAGAATGTCAAAGCTACAGTATTGCATTTCCTTTTGCCTTCCTTTTCATGCAAATCCAAATTTTTTTTCTATATTTTATTTTGTTGTAAATTCAGTACTGCGTTTAACATACTTTTTGGCTTGTAAATAACATAATAAACTTATATATTTTAATCAATAATATTCTAGTCAGACTTTACAGCTAATGTATTTCAATATCAGATATATTACTAAACAAGGCAAAAGTATACACATAATACTTTGGTTGAAACTCCTAGTTTAGTCTAGTATGTGAATTATTGTATTCTAGATTGTAATTTTGTATTAAGACCCTCTGATGATGATGACATTATTAAAATGTAAACTTTCAGCAGATATGGGACTGGGAAACTGCCAGATTACTCGAGGATCCATATAAAACATAATGCATATTATTTATGTGCATTGCCCAAAATAAAGAAAACAGGAAAATAGTCCTGCACAGTAGCCCTACTATAGATGATAAAACAAGAATGAATGTACTGGTTTATATTTTACAATAAAAGATTACCTTACCCTTAAAGTTAAATAAGTTTCCATTTATACTGCACTTCAGTAAGTCATTGTATAAAACTACTGCACCAACATACGGCTCGAAATAGTTTTTATATCAAGAGCTACATAACTAGAACTTGTGTGTGAAGGTCATTTGGTTACCAACATCGATATGCAGTGAAAAATATACAAGTTGTGTTTACATATTGATTATGTTTACATCTTCCGTTCTGTTCTTGAGGAAAACGCCGGATTACTGGAGTGGCCGAATAGGTGAAGGGACGGATTATAAAGAGTTTACTATAACTGCCTACTCACTTCAATACTTATAAAATACATCATCTAAAAAAACAATATAGACTACCTAATTGCACCTTAGAATAATAATTCAGATACACTTAACATAAAGTAAGACAAAGTGTTCCACTTTCTCTAAGTGTGATTTGAAAATGTTTATACTATTGATGTAGGGTATTTATTGGTTATCCTACATAAATGTCATCATAATGAAAAATTGACCTCAGGAGTAAAAATTAATATTACAAGTCCAATAATCTAATTACATAAGGACTTTCTTACATATTTCAAATACTTTATATACCAAAATAAAATTATATCCCAATATAAATACAAAATGTCCAATTAGGATAGGTTTATTTACAGAAAGTATAATAAAAGTTCTTGATGTAAGGTTTGTAATTGATGGTGATGGAAGAAACGCCCTCTCGCTTGATAGGTGAACTGAACATGTCATAGGCCCCTATATTGTATTACACATAAAATTGAGGCCTTTTCACACAACTTTATTATTATTCTTGTATATAAAAAACCATCTTATCCTTATACTTTGTAGCTGTATTGTAGTATAAGTACATATTATAGTAGATAACACAGTGATATATTTTATAAAACCTCAAGTGTATAAAGTATTTTTTGTTTGTGATTCTAAAGTGAACTGGTTTTGTTTCTAAATTGGTGTCAACAAGTATTTTTCCCATATAACAAATATAATTGTTATTGATGTATCATTTATCTTGAGAGAACTAATAAATATATTTCGTATTGTTTTCTTTGAATTCAGTACTAAAACATCTGGAATCTAAATTAAATATTGTTAGTGTTGAGATGATTATTTTATATTTCTTTTGTTTTCATAAAGCTATGTTGTGATTCTATTTGATCCAACAAATAAAAATATTATTAGGAAGGCACCCAAACTCTTCAAAGTAGTACTCCTGAGTTAATACATAGAATTACTCCCTACATAGGTTTAGTAAAGATGATGTGTTTCACAAAGTTTATTCAAGTGTTATGCTTTGCGAGTGCTTATATACTTTCCTGTTCAATTTTATGCATTTTTAATTCAAATAAAAGGTATGCAAAGATACCAGACTCTACACAAAAACATTTTAATTTACAATAACACACATACTTGACATTAAAAATGTTGACTCTCTGCTAAAGAAATGTTCATGTAAATCTGCCAGAAACTGGAAAATTTTCAGTAAATGATTACAAAAGTTACTGAAATTTGAAAATAAAAAAAATGTTTTTCCTTCACATGAGATTTTGAAGAATAAAGTTATACATATTTAGGTACATTAATCCCTATTTGAACACAACAAACACATTTTGTTAGCAAAATACTGTCAATATCATATTTTCTTGGGAAAAGAAGATGGTAGACATCCTTTCCCAACCCCAGTAGAGAAAATATCTTCTTCAGGTAAGTGACATTACAGATTTTCTTCTATTTTAGATTAACAACCACAACTGTCTACTCCCAATACCAAGAGATTATTATAAACTTTCTTTAATCCCACTTTTACAACACCTAAACCTATTCCTTCACATATCTATGTCCAAAATAGAAAATATGTTTAAAAAGAACATTCCCTGTGTGTTTTAAAATTAGATACAAAATAGGATCTTAAAAAACAAGGAATTTTGTTGAAATGTTGTACCAAGTTACAGCCTATATTAAAGTACTTGCTGCGTTGAGCAACTACCTTCAGCAAACACCAATGTATCAGAGGCACCCTGTGTAAATATAACTTCTGCTAGTATAAAAGTACTGGAACAACTTTATTAAAAGCACTCCTTGAAACTTTATTTAATTGTCTACTTGATGGACATCCTGAATCAGTACATTATAAATGACAGATGACACCGCTCACTCCATTCATTATTGCGGAAGTTTGCATTGCCTTATCTTAAGTCCCTAACCCATTTCTCCATTTGAACTGCACAATGTAGTGAAAAACTGTGGTAATTTTTCTCTGTAGAATACCACCAGAAGTAGCCACTCAGTGCATATAGGTAGGGCACATGCTAAAGCATTGATGAGGTTACATATTGGAACTGCGCTTACTTAAAAAAAAGTCTGTTATTATGAACATTTGTTACAGTATAAATGGAAAACATTAGTTAAATAACATGACAATATCCACATAGAATAAAAGAACCTTCAGCTTTTTTTTCAAATTCTTATATCTATATATCGCAGCTAAAAAAAAATTATTAACGGGATTGTCATTAACGAATGCCAACTTACATTAATCAAAATAGAACTGGAAAAAATATATTTGTGCTTGTAATGTCTAGTCTAGTTAGACATATTATCAATTTCCTTTTTTTTTGCTTGATCTGTCTCAACACACATTAGTTCAGATTTAAATTTTAAAACCATAACTATTCATAAAACCAACATACCTGTTACAATTGTACACGATTACAATAATAAACCTTTAAGACTAAACTATAAATAATTACTGAATGATATATTTACAACTTAGATCAATAATTCTAAAGGCACTCAAGAAAGTTTTACAGTTTATATTAAATTTTAACCCTGTTGTAACACATGAAATACAATTTTTATTCTAACTTCGCCATCTGATTCAGAATCTAATCAGTTTTAGAACTTTTTAAAGGTTCACAGATCTATTAATATTTTGTGTTTATTACTTCAACAATTTGCTTCTAGGGTTAAAATTTCTAAGCTTGAATAAAAAATATAATGAGAAAACAATGGCAGGGTGTCTTTATGAAAAAATCAATAGCTGGTAAAAATGTGTCAGTAAAAATCAATATTATGAAAACAAATGCATAATTCTATGTGTATATACTATTATATGAGGCCTGAGAAACTTGCCACTATGCATTACATTCATAAGACTGTAGAAACTACTATTAAAGATTTTATACTTTGGTCATGTCAAAATATGTTGCCTTGGTGAATTGCATTCATTAATGTCAATGTCAGAAGAAAGTTAGAGCTTAAATTATAACTTGCAGTTTTTGTGTTGTTGTTGTGTTGTGTTGTTGTGCAGTTTTTGTGTTGTACATCTTGAGGTTTTTCTATAATTACACTTTTTGTATTAACTTGGCAAAAAAACCACTACTTACTGATTTTTTCATGAGACACGATTCGCACTAGGTCAACGTATTATTCAATGCTGTGAGCTCACTGACAAGACTTGCACAGTGACTTACAGCATTGAATAATGGATTGACCTAATGTGAATTGAGTTTGCTGAAAAATTTAGTAGGTAGTGGTTTTTTTGCAGTTTATACCAAAAAATGTACTTAAATTTTAATGAAAGCATTACAAATCATATTGAAGATTCTTTTTTAAAAAATGAAAGACCATTGTAATGTAAATGAAAATTTGCATTAAACCACACAAAAAAAATGCTGTCTGTTCATATTAGGCTGATTGAATATTGAGGAACAGTGGTAGTATCTGCTAGACTGCAATGGTTCATGTCTAATCGCAGCATATTTTAATTATGAATGATATATAAATACTGTGAATGTAAAAATTTTCTCTAGGGTGATAATTTTGGAAATTAAATGAAAATGAAAGCATGATTTATGCTTTTCATTTTCCCCAGCAAAAGACAACACATATGAAAAATATTATTTGATTCCATCCTCGTGTGATGTACCAGTTTTAATTAAGCCACTTGTACACATGTTAGTATGTTACACTTGCCAAAAGTAGCACTTACTTTTATAACGCGAGAGCTAAGACTGACTGAGACTCAATGCTGCCGCAGTGAATTTATTACTTATAAGAAATAACAGGTAATAGAAATTTTAGTTTATTAGTTGGATCTAAAAGTTGTTCTGGTGGTGTTACTTGCAGGATTTTAAAATTTTAACTCTTAAAATACTCCAACATTCTTTAATTATAAGCATCAACTTGAGTACAATAAGTCCCTACAGTTAAACTATGTCCATCTGCTTTTGAACTTTACATCTAGCTCTGCTGAGAAAATCGCAACACATCTTTAGACCACCGAAAGGCAGTTCACCCTCTGAATTATGGATCGATTTGCCTGTAATTTTGGTAGTAAGTAGAAAATAGCTCAACAAACAATTTACCTGTGGTGACATGCGTTTTTATCCTGGGGGTGGTTATGTTTTTTTGATTTATATATGAGTATTTATTGGTTGTCCATTTCTCTTTGAAAAAAGCATGTTTTTAAACAAAAATCGATGAATCACTTAAAAACTGTATGTTATATAAAAAAAAATATTACAAACATAAATTTAGCTAAACAAAAAACGAAACCATTGGTTTTTGTTTTCTACTATAGACCCAATACAGAGTTATAGCTTGTTGAAAATAGATTTTAAATCATCATATGAATAATTTTAAACATTCAACTTTTCATAGCTAAAACACTATCAATTACGGGGAAAATGCACACCATATTTTTCACAATACTCACAAATACCTTCAAAATGTGTTTTTTGAAAAGTCTCTAACATAAAAACTACGAGAGCAGCGACAAAAGAAAAGTCAGTTCTTTTTTTGGAGATAAAAATGAATAAAGATACCCCTGGGATTCCCACTGTAATTGAAACTGACCGTTACCATTTATAATTGAGTTTATTTGAATAAACAGTACTGTAATCCAGAAGGTTAATTGGTTTTAAGTACTTATTTTTAGCATAAAAATTGTGATTAAAAATTTTTTTTAATTTTTAAAAAAATTGGCTATTATCAAAATAACAAAAAATAATGAAGAAACTGCATGCAAAAAAATTATTAAGTTTTTTTGTAATAATTTTTTATTTATTTCTGTAGCGTCAAAATTAAATGAGATATTGTCATTCAAAGTTTACATTTGTGTGCAAATAGTACTTTCTCAGTAATAATTTTACTGAGAAATCTCCTTCCTCAGTAATGTTTACTGATCATTTTCACTCTCCTTTAAAAAAAGAAGGGTGAACAAAATTGAATAGACCTTGTAGATTTTAAAATTCCCTATAAAACGGTTTTTTGACAAATAGGCTAGTTTAAATTATTATAATAATAATAAATAGGTTAATGGAAGAATTAGAAAAGAGATTCAAAAGTTATCAAGAAAGAGGCGAAGCTATTGAATTAACAGTTTAAATAGCCATGCAAGATGAGTCGATATTACAGAAAATTATTGTAGCAGAAGATGTTGATATACTAGTAATTTTACTGTGAGAGCTAAAATCGAGACATTTATTTTCTAAAACTAGGTAAAAAATTTGTTCCTTCAATAATGATATACTCATCCATAAGTTTTGAAATTGACTACCTAAACAGCACTAAATAATTAGCATTTTCTCCTGCTTTCACTAGCTGTAATACCAAATCTGCATTTCATAATAAGAGTAAAAGGAAATTTTTCAATCGTATAGAAAAAACTGATTTAAGACAACAGGCAGAAATATTTTACAGTACTACTTCCGAAGTAGAAGGAATTCTAAAAAGCAGTAGGTACTGTGCAACAATGTTATACGGAATTGCTAAAGATATACAGTTAAATAAATTGGAAAATATTGAAGATTTTAATATCTTCAGCAGATTCGATATGAATCTTTCATTAAGGCTACCATTAAAATGAATGCCATGAAATTACCATCCCTTGTTCCTACAGTGGATGCTTTGTTTGAGTATATTAAAAGGAGTTATTAGCAGATTCAAGTGTGACTTGGGAACAAAAACATTATACCAACTGATTAGAGATGTATGTTATTGAGGGATCCTTGAAACCCATGAAAATTCAGAAAATGCCTGCACCATAAAAACTGTGGTAAATGGTATTCTGCAATTGCAAAAAAAAAGGATCAGTTGCATCATGTAAATGCTGTAGAGTTGGGCTATTTTGCAACTCAACTTGTGGATGTTCCGATGAAAACTGCCTAAATAGTGCTCTCATGACAAACCAAGAAGAAGAGGAGATCCATATCAATGATAGTTCTACAGATGATTTCTAATTTTAAATTTATGTTGTTATAAAATATTTCAAATAAGTTTATGTACATAAATCAAAATAATTCATGTATAGAATATTTTTATTTAAAACCTACATTTTAAACGTTTATTTATCCCTAAGAATCCTATTAAGGATAGTTTGCAAGAGTTAAAAAGCTAATTGAAAATTAAATATGTTTTAAAGGATAAAAAGGTATGAATTAAATTGTATTCAGAATTACATGGAAGTATGATTGCACGATTTTTTAAAATTGTAAAACAATATTGGTGGTTTGTAAGAGTTGAAACATTGTGATAAATCATAAATAATGACCCAAAGCATCAAACGATCATCACTCAACATTACATTAACGTATTAAATGCTTAAATTACAATTTTATTAAAATTTTCCAATGATGGGCAGTTTATACCCCTAAGAATCAAAAATGCATGTTGTCTTAAGGTAGATTTTAAAGTAAAGGGCAAGTCTTAACCCAAAATTTTCATGGAAATCGATGCATAAGAATGGAATTCAGACGTAACACCCTATTACACCTTCATTGGCTGGACTACTTTTCATTGCTTGGTAAACACCGGTCAAACCATAGTGAATTAAAGAAAAGCAAGTACAATAAACTCTTTATAATCCAGCCCTTCACCTCTATCTGGCCTCTTCAGTAATCTGGTGTTTTATTCAAGGACAGAAGATGTAAACATGATTTGTATATTGTTTCACTGTATGTCAATGTCAGTGACTGAGTGACCTTCAAGTCTTTCGGTTCTAGTTGTGTACCTTGTGATATACAAACAATTTCGAGCCCTTTATTGTTGCAGTAGTTATGCACAGTGATTGTTACTGAAGTGCAAGTGAACAACGCCCTTACAGTGTAAATGGAAAGACTTTGATTGTAAAATACAGACCAGTACATTAAATCTCGTTTCATAATTTCAAGTACAGTACATGTCTATTTTCCTATGTTTTCTTTATTTTTGGGTAATACACATAAATATTGTTCAATAAGCCATGTGTTTTTAATGGACCCTTCAGTAATCTGGCAGTATCTCAACCCTGTATCTGCCATATTACTGAAAGTTTACTGTAATAATAAACTTATATTTCATATTAAACACAGAAATCTCCTACAAATTTTTAGAGAAGCTTCTTTACTCTACTATAGCTATTTTATTGGCAAATGTTGAGCAGCAACGTAAGCCACAATAGGTACTTTTAAATCAAAACTTTGGATTATATTTGTCAACTATAATTATGATAAAAGTAATTATTGCATAACTGAGTGGATACTTTAGAACTTATGTGCTGACACATTTCGAAACAATTGTTTGATTTACGAAGCTAACCGTCTACTCTTGGGTCTATAATATTCTTTGACTCCAGAATACGCAAGTTCTAAAGTATTCACTTATTCAATAATGCAATAATTACTTATAGTTTAACCACTGAATTAAGGATGATTACAACAAGAAAATTTATCATTATGATGATTATTTAAAGTGTGAGAACTTTAAACTTGTGCGGGCAAAGCCGCAACAGGGGGAGCTAGTTATTTATAAATATTTACTGCATATGTTACTTATAGTTTTTTTTTTATGTCACAATGTTTTATTTTTCATGTCAACATTTAGATTAGTGACAACAGTGTGAAAAAACTTTGGAAATTCTAATTAATAATGACTATGAGGCAAAATATTGAGATGTGTGCTGTCCGTTTACATAATTTTAACCTATTATCATTGTCTGTTTTGTATATTATTTTATTTCTATTCTTTTATTTATATTTGTTGCATTTTATGGTATAATGTTTTAGCTGTCGTCCTCTTTTTAGTATTTAAATTTGATAAAACCCTAGGGGCTACTTGAGGGCACATTTTGTAGGTTATCTTTATATTCATTATATTTCAATAGATTTTGTGTGTGTTTCATTAATCTATTACAAAGTATTTCTGAATTTCAAAGTTTAAGTTTTAGTTAATTATTTTCCTAATTGTTATATATAGTCTGGTAGTGTCATTACTTTGTATTTTATATACAAATGTTTGTAAATCATTGCAATACATTTATAATAACTAAATAGGTACAGAAATGCTGTTAAGGAAATGTTGATTAGAGAAGATATAATTTTGGGCCTTGTAATCAATATTTAAGAAACACAGATGGATTATTATAACATTTAAACAAAAAAAAATAAAAATACAAATAAAATTAAATCTACTTTCTACAATTAAAAATATTTTCAGCAAAAAAAAATACCAACATTAATGAATACACATCTACCAGAAAAACTGTTTGTTAATGTAGCTATAAAGTATAGATACCAATGTTATAAAAGTGTCTAAATAGCATTGCCCAAATGAGTGCAATGTGGCATTTTCAGAACTTTATTGTTACTTTCAATGTATTGGTGTAATTACAGTAAACTCCCGATTATCTGTGGAGTTAGCCCGGCAACGCCAGATAACGAATTCCCTGGATAATCCACTATGAACAAAGAATACGCAAAACGATCGATAATCGATTATTATGCCATAAGTTTACACAAATAATGACCCCGGTTAATGCAATTCACAAATAATCTTCAGAGGACAAAATAAATATAGAAAATAATTTAAAATGTCGATGCATTTCACAGATTATAACATCTACATTTATATATCTAACTATTTACAATACGTACATAAATATATGTCAAAAGTAAGTATGTATGTACACATGTAATTTTCTTTACACATAATACTTTCACTTTTTAACAAAAAAATCTGTCACTTTCGTCTGCTTTTTTGTGAGCATTGATTTAGCTTTAATGTGCGATCTACGCTTCTTGAGAACCATTTTGTTGCACAGTGTCTACTTGTGTCACAAAATCATAAAGATCGATAATGTATATGACAGACATGGATAATGCATATGTCACGTCCTAGACTATTTATGGCCGAGATTAGCTGACAGTTGTTTACAACCTTATGATACACATTAGGTTTTCGGACGTCCAAGCATTTTGTCATTGTCTCTTATATACAGTAGTCTGCTCGCTCCTTTTATTTCGCTGATCCGCGCCGGGATGCTTCCCTTTCAATGTAAAAATTAGTACATACATATTTACATATCTATTCCCTTCATCTTAACTTCTATTAAGCCTCATATGTAATTACGTCGTAATTCACCGTTTGGAAATTTAAACACATGAATCTGATTGGAATAAAAATTGGATATTTGTAAAACAATGGCAGACCCTGGATAATCCGCCCACGGATGATCGGGAGTTAACTGTACTATACTAATTAGAGATTTATATCACCTTAAAAGTAAAATACTAATGAAAAATAAAGAGATATCATTCAAATATTAGAGATAATCTGTTTTTATAAGCATGGTAACAACAGATACTCAAATATTTTGTTCAGCAACATGCTAATATACTTAATTTTTACTTCTTAAAAAACTATTTTTACAATTACAGTATGATCAGAATGCTCTACATTTATCATTATACACAGATATGACTTTTTTGGTTCACTGAATCAAAAAATTAAAAACAAACCATTTGTTTTTGAGTGTGGCAAGTTTGTGCATCAAGACAATTTTGTTTTATTCAACATTGGTTTGTTTCATTATCATTATTTAAAATAAAACCACATTTGGTGTTACAATTATTTGAAAAAATAATTTACATAATTACTGGTTAACAAGACAATTTATTGTCACATATATTTACAAAAAAATTAAACATTGAGCTTCATTTTATCTTAATTTACTTTCATACATAACTATTCAAAACTAATCATAATCGTACATAAAAGTTATTCACAAGGATCATGAAGATAAGCGATATGCTTTGGAGAAACAGAATATTATTTTATGTTCATACAGTGCAAATAAGTAATGGTAATCTTACCAACATAACCTTCGCATATCATTTTAAAAACAAAAAGAAATACTGTTCTCATAGTTAGATGTCTTTATAGCTATCTTGGCCTTTAGTTCCAATTTAGTAAAATCTGGTTTCCACATCGTTCTATTGTGGGAGATAGTTGTCTTAATTATCAACAATGCTCAATCATACAATTTCTTAAAAGATATAAATAGCCCATGAAGTAAGGAGATATTTAATAATTTTAAGTGCTGTATAAAGATGCTAATTTACCTCTGTTAGTGAACCTCCTCCCACTACACTCCATATACCACTATCTTTTCAAGTTTTACAGACCCACATACACTATAGGTAATAAAAAAAACTATCAGAAGTAGGCATTCGTGCATGAAGACATCAAGGAGTTTGAAAATACACAGCAAGAAAACGTGCAAAAAAATGGCACAGGAGAAAATAGAGTAATTTAAAAGAATCAAATGAAGGCTCACTGGTCAAAACTTATCAACACAAAAACATACTAAACACTTGAAATTAATGTGGCAGTTTGCTTCCCTTGCAAAAATAAGAAGTTATATTTAGATGTCAATTTATAAAATAAATATATTAGTAAATAATATAATAAATTACCTTATTGATAATACTATTTATTTACTTATAAAGTAAATTTATTTTATTTATAATTCGTAACTAACGAAGTAGGCCTGGCAGACACTCTCCTTTATTTAAGACTCCAAAAAGTATTAAATAAACTTTGAACCCTACCAAAATTAACCTTAAAAATTATATATATAACTTCCCAACTCTGTTTTCTTGTATTCACTTATCAATTACACTATAATGTACTTAAACAAGAATCTTATCACAAACTAAAAATATTTCCACATTGCAGTGAATCCGAAAATAGAACAGTACCAGTATACAACGTGACATCCCACACACCTGGCAATCTACTACAAGTACTCAGTTTCAGTTGATGCTCAAGAATGAAGATAACGTAATTAATCTTCGAAAGATAACTTGCATATATACCAAGTAAAATTCTTGTTCAAGTTTATATATATATATGTATATATTGTAACATTTTGGAATAGCAAGTAGGAAAGGCACTATGTATAATATAATATAAATATGTGTAAGTAAATTCAAACCATAAAATAACCAAATTATGAAACAAAAAAAAAAGAATGTAAACATAACCTAAACTAGGTTATGAAGAAGAATGCACATGGCAAAATCGTAACATGTAATCACAAGTTTAGAACAATAACCACTATAAAAACAATATAATAGAAACAATTTAATATGTAACAGTTTGGAAAAAACACTAAAACCATGTAAGTAAAAGTAAAAGCCTTTAAGTATTAAGAAGGTAAAACATTTTAGATTGCACGAATTAACCAAAGCAAGATGGCGAACATGTATTGGTAGATGGCTAACATATTCAGTGAGGTGCGCGCGCATGTGAAGGCAACAGCTGATAGTTCGAATACGGTCGGAAAAATAATATTTAAATGCAGTTACCTGCAAAGAAATTAAATTGCAGTTATTAAGAAGGTGAAATGTACCAAAGGCAGTGAATACAGCATCCGTAAAGCCGGTAAGAACAATTTTAAAAAAAAGAAAATAGATCGTTTAGCCATTTTAAATGCTTAGCTTGGCGTCTCATCAGTTGTACAAACCTACTGAAACGAGGCAGACGTACCACAATTGGCCAATAAAATTTCATGAATTTAAACTTAGTGCGGGAGTGTTAGTCTCGAATTCAATTAACAGTACAAAATACTTTCAAGTAAATTAATTGAAACTATTTATTTAGAAAGATTTTATTAAATATTTTAATAAAGGCCGAAAAGTGGAATCTACAATCTACAGCACTTAAGTATCTAGGCTATCCATTACTACACTTTGGAAATTTTGCAATCAGACATTTATAAAAAAAAAAAAAGAAACCAGTGAATTTATTATAAAATCAAACTATAAGAAACATTTAAAAAGAATATTAAGGGACAATTTTACCTAGAAATAAATAAATTTGTAACATAATTTATAAGATTTTATAGCTTAGATTTTTTTTTGCTCTTATACTTTAGAGTGCCAAATAAGTTTTCATTATTCAAAATTTAAAACCTACCAGATAACCTGGAAAAAATATTAATTTGAAAGTTACAATTGCCACTGCAAATAACCTAAAGAAGTTGCTAGGGAACCATAAAAACACCATACCTAATGAAGAAAAGTCAGGAATCTACTGCCTGAAGTGTAGCAAGTGTCCACTGAAATAATAGGTCAAACAAAAAGAAATATTAAAACTAGGGCTAAAGAACATTTTCCCCGTGTTAAATATAACAGACCTGAAAAATCTGAGATGGCGAAACATTGTTTAGAGGAAGAGCACGAATTTTAAGAAGACGATATAATCTTGTTAAAAAACGTTGTAAAGTGTAGTGAATTGGATGCGAGGGAAACTCTCTATATTAATAGGAATAAAAATAATATTGTAAATAATAAGTAAGGCCCTATTCAAAATTCTATATTATTGTAATTAGTGTGGCACAAGAAAATTTTATTGTAACGTTTAGGTTAAAATCTTGAAATAATAATAAACTGTGATATTAATTATCTATTTTGTTTGTACGTAATTATGTTGTATGGTTAAAAATTTTATTGTAATTATTGAGTTAGGTATAAAATTTCTATTCGAAGTGTCATGTTTAAAGTAGGGTTAATAATTGTTGTTTTACCAGGTGGACATGGCAACACCTACTGTATAAATATGAAAATGTAACCTTAATTTCACCCCAGTTGTAAGTTAGAGTTTGTAGTAGTAACACTCACTGATGATGATGACCTTGTCATTGAAACCGGTATGAGTAATAAATGATTAATTTGTGAGTTTTGTGTATGCCTTTATTTGTTTCAGGTAAATGTTGTTTGGTACCTTGAGCAAGAAAAAATATTAAAATAAAGCTTAGACTAAAGCTAAAGCTAAGGCTAAGCTAGAGCTAAAATGTCTTCAAAATGTATCACTAATAGAAAATATGTTCAGTCAACTCCTAATAATCATCATCAATTCATGCAAGAACTTTCCGTATTACTGAATTTGTGAATCATCTGCAAAAATCTATTCATTAATTATAAACATCAGGAAAGAGGCTCTAGTACATGTTTTATAGATTTACTGAAATAAATAACCTACAAAATGAATTGCAAACAAGTTACCGAATATTTGAAAATTTACAAAAAGATTAATAAAATAATGTTTGGGTTGCTTTGAAAAAAAATGTTTAGGCTTAACTATAAAATCTGTCACTTTCAATGTTTCTGTACTTCTTTTTCATTTTCTTACAATAGATTGTAAATTTCTTAAATGCAGAATGTCTGTAAATGAAAATTCATTGTGATTTTAAACATATGACAGGATGGAGCTAACAGCTTTGATGCATAAGCTGACAAAACTGTTGATTTATCTCTTTTTCCTACATCGCCATGTAGCTGTAGTATACACTCACACACACACACACACACACACACCACTTATATATATATATATATATATATATATATATATATATATATATATATATATATATATAATGATAAACTATATATACTGTACTATATGTATATGTGTGCGAGTGTTCTTTAAAAAAAAAAAAATATATATATATATATATATATATATATATAATGGTGGATAAAATTACTTACAATAGTAATATATTAACTTCATATATATATATATATATATATATATATATATATATATATATATATATTCTTGATATTTAACGTTATCCATTGTTTTTCCGTTGCACTGACTTTATGAAGTTAATATATTACTATTGTAAGTAATTTTATCCACCATTAAGTGCAATAATTTTACCTTGAGTGATGAGGCACCTTTCGGTCAATTGACCATTGTCGAATCACAACAGAAAAACATCAGTGATTCGACAATGGTCAATTGACCGAAAGGTGCCTCATCACTCAAGGTAAAATTATTGCACTTAATGGTGGATAAAATTACTTACAATAGTAATATATTAACTTCATATATATATATATATATACCTTTTTTTCCTAAACTTTGTGACAAATTATTAGGAGCTGGCTGTATTTCTGGAAGTGGTGGAAATTGGATTATTAACCTGTTTTTTTACCAGCAAAATAATCAAAATAAACCAACTAGAGCGTAATAAAACTCCTCTTACTGTATTCAAATATAAATTTACAGGCTATGAACAAATGTCTATCAAATGAAAATATATTAAAAATTACAATTATTGCTTATGTTTTTTTTTAATGATATACACATTTTGTATATCACTCACAATGAAATATAAACATTATTTTATTCTAATCACAATATCAAGTAAATAATGAGACATTTGTATTTCTTAATACAAATTTTATGTACAAATTGTGTATATAATAATGGAATATTTTGGTCAGTAATATCAGTTCATTATTTTATTAAAAATCGACACGTATATTTTTTTAGAGTGAAATTAAGCCACTTTTTATGCACTAAAACTTTACAAGTATAAAATATTTGTGATAAATATATACTTCTAAAATACCTTAATGTTATTACTGATAAAGAAACTATGCCCTGATATAAGGCATCTCAAACAATATTCTAGTACGTAACCAACTTAGAATGCAAATTCCATAACTAATTTATACAAATTCTAAAATTAATTAAAGTAAATTATAAAATCAATTTATGCAAATCTGAAAGTAACATAATATTTATGCATCTTTTACTTATACTAGGCTCAGTCAATTATTACATTCTTCAATTCCCAACATGAAACAAACTATATAATTTATTTATAATATTTTTAATGCTGTAGACATTTATAATAAAGTATATGAATTCCCATAAAAATATAGCTTAACATATGAAAATATAAATATATGTTACTGTTTATTCACTATTTTTAGGAAATTATGGTGAATTAATAAAACTAAGCGTCTTCAAGCCACAATTAATGAACAACATTAATTAGCTGCATTTAACCTGAAATACATTTCAAGCAATCGTCTTCAAAATACAGATGCTTCCTGTGAGAATGGCTTGTTTCAACTGAAATGTACTAAAAGTTGAAATATATAATGCGACGTACTATAAATGTAATTGTGGTTAGACATTATTTTTATTTATTTATTATAATGTCTATTTTATGACATCAAAGTTTACAAGGTCAATCCAACAACTGTAATTCAGTACATTTGGGTTCTCTGTACTTTCAAATATTCTGTATAATAAGCTCATTCCTTTTAGACATTAATGACCTTCAAATAATTTAGTTAGTACAACATGGAACTTTAAAGTTAATATAAAGCATATATTATAACTTTAAAACAAAATCCAAGCATTATTTATTTTTCTTAGGTGATTAATCTTCGGACAAAGTTAGACAGAACTCTATAACTTGACAATTGGTCAGTCATCAAGTGATGTCCAAAACTGCTCATGCCAGACATTATTATTACGATTTTTTGTTGGATCTTGAATAACCTACGTTAACTGTAGAAATTTACCTAGACTTTACTCCTATTTAATAATAATATTATAATACTAATATTTATGCTCAATATATTATATAAAATTTATATTACACTATATATAACACTATAATAATACATACTTTTATGCACTGGAATATGAATGATGTGAAGACACTGGCCAGAAATGTCTTGACATCAATCTTTAAGCTTCAAGCAGCAAGTTACATTTTACAAAATAGACTCTAACAAATTAATTTTTTATTATTTCAAAAATTGTTTAGCATGTGCTTTGCAATTTTTGGCACATTCTTATATTCTGTAATTTATTACTTTTTAAAAATATATACCAAGTTTTAATTTGAAAAATTCTTGGAACAGCAATTAATTGTGAATTTTTAAAAGCCTGCTTAAAAAAAGTTAGCCATTAGATAAAAATGCGACTTCTACAGTTATTGATCATGTCACATTCCTATCCACTGACTTTTTAACAACAGCCTTCAACTTAAATAAATTTATTATCCTTATAAAATTAACATCACAGAGCTGTAAAGATTTAAATTCATTAAATATCAGAACATAATTTTTAAAATATTATGAATTAAATCAAAGATAGAAACGATAATTTAATACAAGTTCAAAAGGTGCACATTTCTGAAATAAATGAAAATAAATAAATACATCATGCATAATTACAATAAACATAAGGAAATGAGTTGACATACATCATGTAGATTCATTCTTCAAACTTAGATAGGGCAGTTTCTAAATTAGTTACAATCTGAAATCAAATTAATCACATTGTTAAAAATAATTTTAAAAATATATTCATGTATGGTGTTGGAAGAACTGTACACATATAAAATAGTAAATAGTGTTTAATTACTACAAAAACAAAAAACTGTAAATAGAATGCAATTTTTCATATGAATAGGATAGTTTTGGAATTAGAGGTTAAAATAATTTATGTATTCTGAAAAGCTGTTTGATGACAACTGTCTTTCAATTTTTTTGAAACTCAATTTTTCATTTAATTATGGGAAATAATTTTGAAATTTTAGAATTAGTTCAGAATATTCGGTAATCTAATTTCTGTAAGTAAAATATGAATAAAATTCACTCTTGCACATCTAAATTAAATGTAGATGCTGTATGAATCATATGCATTTTTTATGATGTAGAGCAATTGAAAAAGTGTTGACTTTTTACAAAATGTGTTGTAGAGGTAAAACACTTGTCTTTTCCTAAAATAACACCACAAAGTGATTTAATACAAGTAAAAAATGACATGAAAAACAAATTATAAAAACTATAAATAATCCTGAAAAGCTATTCTCAATGTAAATATTTGGGAAAACTATAGACTGCATAGCTATGAAATTAATTAGTGCTACATTTAATGATCTGCCCACTAACTTTTATTTGTATACCCGTCTTTTTGAGATGCCACAGTAACAGCTATGTGTGCATATGCTTGTGTGTGTGTGTTGCAACGGGCTAAAATGTCACATTTTACTGTTCCAAGCACAATTGTAAATTTCATAAATTTTAAGAGGTTTTTCAGTCAAAATAGCGAGGCCAAAACAAAAAAATGCCTTAGGCATAATGTAATGTTAATTTAACGAGTTTAAGGGATAGAAAAGAAGCCATTTTCGGGATAAGTTGATTTTTCCAGATTTGAAAAGAGGGGAAATGTTTAAAATCCCCTTAGAGAGACCATCGACATTCGAGGGGATGCAAAATGAAGAAAGAAGAATAAAGTGAAGACACGAAAAACCAGATAGGAGTTAAACCCGAAAGAGTTAAATGAGCATTAAAAAATTCGTGAATATTTCAACAACAGGTGAGAGATCATGGGAATTCGCAAGACGAATGTAAGCTAGACAAAGCTTCCAGTCCCACCACGATTTGGATACGTGTTATTGGTTTAAAGCAGCCGGGATGGGTTGACAATGCCTGAGAACTTCCAAAATTATGTTGGTGTTACTTTGGACAATGAAAAGAACGGTTGTGTGTGAGTGCGCTCCGTTTTGTTCAACTCTTACAGTGTTTTAAACCGATAAGTTAATTGAGAAAATGCAGGGCTAAGAGCGAGAGTGATATCGTTGAGATGTAGTGCCACGTGTTTTAAAACCCTTTTGGGGAGGAAACACTCCAAAAGAGGTTTTTGTCGTTTAACAACAATATCGTAGCGTCCTCGAGAAAATTTGTTGCAGAAAAGTAGGCCGAAAAACAGTTTGAGTCAGTGGTAATATAAAAAAAATAAACAATGACTAAAATCGAAGTGTTTAAACAATTTATAGTTAAAAGTAACTAAATTCACCTATAAAATTTAATTTTGAGTAAAATTAATTTCCGAAATTATAGAGACAGTGATGAAGAAGTATAAAAAGACTAGATCCAGGACTTTAAATTAAAAATATAAATAAAGATGTATAATTTCTTGCAAAAAAGCATATCATTTTGTTTCGAACAAACGGCAACAAGGAAAGCGAGGAGGCACGGTGATGCCAAGTTGGACAAGTACAAGATTCAAGATGGCCAGCTGAGACGAAGCAAAAACGCAAACAGCTTGCGGAGCGATGACGAAAAGTTCCAGGAGGAGAAAAGTCGCTGTAAGGTCAGATTTTAGCTTCTCTCTCTCAAATGAATTAAAAATTTTATTTTGAATATTTGGGGAACTTTTTGAAATTTTAAAGTTTAAATTTAAATAAATTTTGCAAAAATTGAAAATGCATTTAAGAGGAGTGGCTTTGTTTCAGAAAGAAAGCTACCTCGAACTTATTACCTCGTGGCTTGTTTTGGTAGCTACCTCAAACTAAAATGGCTACCCTCTCTTTGTAGACTGAAAAGGTACAATCCAAAATGTTTGGAAATAAATTTTTGAAAGGTAAAATTAATGTAAAAGACAGTTTCAAACATAAAATAAGTAAATAAAAATTTAAAAGTGAATGTAGTTAAATGCAAATAAATAATTAGTAGAAAAAAATTTAAATTTTTGGTCAATTAAGTTCAAATTGATTATCACTTTGTTGAAGCCAGGAAACATGACAATTTTGTAACGTAACTTGTGTAGAGTAGAGGTTTACCCGAGAAAACAGGTATATGAAAAAAAAAAATTAGTTTTCAAAATTATTTAAGAATTTTATAAAGATTTTAAAATAGAAAAATCATTACAAAAGTGACACTGAACTTTTCATTACAAAAATTGCAAAGTAAATTATGTTGAGTTTTGACAGAACGATTTAAAATAAGAAAGTAAAATTTGGGAAAAAGAATATGTGGATCCGAGGAAGTAAATATAAGTCTTAAAATATAAAATGTTTAAATACATTTCAGGTCTAGAAATAAGCTATGTTAGAGATAAAGACTGTGAGAAATTTAAATTGTTCTCATGTGGGTTTAAAATTAATTGTTGTAAAATTTGATATAAAATATTTCAAAATGTTTGTTGGAAAGAATTTGAGTTCTTAAAATGTCTGTTTTTTTATATTTGGTTAAGGTACCAAAGTACAATGAAAGGGTTGTGTAAATAAGTTAAATTAAAATGAAGTCTTGGAAAACAAAGTAAAATCTTGTACAGAAAAGTAAAGTAGAATTTTTGCAAATTAAATTTAAAGTTTTAAATTGAAAAAACAATTAAGTAATAAATTTTGAGTTTTAAATATTAACAAAGAAAGGATTAATTTTTATCTTAAATTAAATTTAAAATTTTAGTAAATTTTAGAAAAGAAAGAAGGTAAGAAAAGGTGATAAAAAACCTTGTTTGTTTCCAAAAGTTACCAAGTTTATAATGAAAGAAAAGAATTTTGTCTTGTAAATGTCAGTTGTTTTTTATATTTGGTTTAAGATACCAAAGTCAAATGAAAGGATTGATTAAATAAATAAATAGTAACGAAGTTTGGAAAATAAATTAAAATCTTATAGAGAAATTTAAAGTAATTTTTGTAATTAAAATAAAAGTTCTAAATTGAAGAAAAAATTTTAAAATAAATTTTGAGAATTTAAATTATTAACCTAGAAAGGATAAATTTAGTTCTTAAAGAAAATATAAAATATCCTAAATTTTTAAAAAGAAATAAGGTAAGAAGAAGGTGATACAGAAATTATGTGTTTACTAAAGGCGTTATACAATAGGTTTATTTAGATGTATACAAAAGGTTAAAGAAATGTTAGATGATTAATTACAGTTTTAGAGATATAAAAATAATTACAATCTGTGCTGTAATATAAATTTAATTTAAAATAAATAAAAACCAAAGTTTTTTTATTAACTTGCAACAAAACAGAGATTATATTTATTTAAACAAATTTCTTACACAATCCTAAACCAAAATGGCCAGTTAGTCATATTATGCCTTCAAATAAACTCATTCCCCGGGAACGGATACCCAAAGGGTTAAGTCTCAGTGAGTTAGATTTTTAAATAAAGTCCAGTGATTGGTTCTCTGACAAATTTTGGCGAGCATTGCACAGGGTTCTGGCCGTAGGCCATACCGGTTCGTTTCCAAATTTTTACATAGCGGCGGACAGTAAAGAGCTGGTGACGGCGCTTGACAAAAAGGTTGCGTGCGTTGAGTCGTTAGGCTGGTCCGTTGCAGTGTGTGTGTGTATGTTGCCGCAGCCAAACAGGAGCGTTCATCAAACACATTTCCCAACACGTTCAGCCTACACTAACAGTAACTGTATTTATACGTGTTTCACAGGATGTTTTGTTCAGGTTGATGATGGCTACTATAGGTCTAAAATCCACCAAATCAACTGCGGTAAAAATATGATCCTACCCAAGTTACTAGATCCTGGTACCTGTGGTTCGTCGAGCGCGATCTGCCAGTGGATAAAATACTGGACTTTATGTAAAAACCAAACCAAATGTTCAATCAGAACTATGTAATAATCTATTTAGTAATTATTGTTTACTTGTAATATTAATTTACTAATTTGCTATTGCAGAAATACTATTTTTAAAAAAATCTTTGTTCTAACTTGATTTGAACTTTTAACTTCTGCTCTTGTTAATGGTTAGAAAAATTTAGAAATTTTATTTAGTTGGTTAGCACAAGATATTTATATAACTTTGAATATTGATTTTTTTACAATCTTGATTTAACTAAATAGAAATTAAAATATAGAAATAAAATCTTCTCTTTGTAATATGTTATAAAAGTTTATAATAGTTTTACTAAACATTTACTTAATTTTACACAATTTTCTTTTATAATTTTGACATGTTGCTAGTTAATTTGAATAAAACTTTCAAATTTAGAATGCTGGCAGTAAGTTCATTAATTACATTGTTGAGACTATTATTTAAAGTTCTTTAGCATTTGTTGTTATTTGACAACATTTTATATAAAATTTAAATATAACAAGTTGATAATTAATAAAAATCAATTTTGTGTCCATAAGTATATTTCTAGAAGTATTGGGTGACATTACTTATTAGTGATTTTAATAGAAATTATTTTTGTGTGCCCAAACATAAATCTCAAGCGTTACTCTTTCGTATTCTTATTTTTACAAAAACCAATTTTATATTGATTTCACTTTTATATTAATTGAATCCTGAATGATTAATATATTACATATGAACACAAAATTTGTTATATGAGCTAAAGTAGCTGCTAAATAACTATTAATTTTCTTTATGATTTTTCATTCTATTCCCCTCTACTGCAATAAAAATAAAATTATTCCCTTATACTGAAAACCTTTTCTTTACAACTAAGACTAGAACAGCAATGTTTGTTTACATAAACCTGATAAGGGGCCTGAAACCTTTGGCTTTGCTCTCATCTACAATTACACAGCTTCCAGCTGATTTATTTTAGAAACTTAAATAATATTCAATAATTTTGTGTTTTATGCAAAATCTGATACTTTGAGACTGATTTCTCAGTGCAAGTGAGCACACGCACATGCACATGCACACGCACGCACACACACACACACACACACACACACACACAAAACACAAACACACTCATCTAAGAAACCATCCTGTCAAAGATTATTATTTTAGAAAATACATTATATTTATATATAGTGGGTACAAAAACTTACACGTTGGTAGAATTTGACCTGTTCCTCCAGGAACCTTTTCATCGACTTCCTAATTTCAGTAGTTCTTTCATTATGGAAATGATTAATTTCAGCCAACAATGCATAGGATACCACATCAGTCCTTCGTGTTACCTCATGCATTTGAGAAGACTCCATTTTATGATCAAAAGTTAGCTTCTCACAATCTTTACGTTTTTGTAGGGCTCCCTGTAGTTAATTTACAAACACATAAGAACATACTTTTATCTATCAATAACAAAATAAATACAACGGAAATTTAAACTTAATGTAATCAGTTTATACAGATAACAGCCAGGAATATATTATCAACAGTTCGCTAATTTTATATAAATGGAGAAATATTTAATATTCTGATACTCTTTATTATACCAAGGGGATGCTAGACACTTCCCTCATGAATAGTGGGCTAGGCTTGTGCTGGTTACTATAGCATAATGAAGACATGTAAGCAGTGATTGTATCGATTAAAGCTTCTACAGAGTCTAGATTCAAGTTTTGTATAGTGCTGTCCTTGAGTATGAACATGTAGTAGTTTATGTTATATTATAGAGTGGTGTGCACTGTTCATTCTTTAACTTTGTGTTAGTTTGCAACCTTTTGAGTATAAACAGTATGTTAATACAAAAGTTTATTCTTATTAATACCAAACTAGTGAAATTCACAATGATTTTAAAGCCTAGTGGTTTAAGTAATATATTTAGTAAATTATGTTTTCTCGGGCTTATGCTAATTCAAACTTTGTGTATGTTCACACTCCCTTCATATAAACTAGCGACAGTTCCAACAGTGCTAGTTTTATTAATTTTGTGACAGTATTGTTTAATTTTATTTGTCTTGTGTTGAATTATTGGCAGCTTTTGTATTCTTTTTTGAATTGACAGCCTTCTTCTTTTAACAGGCATCCAGCTGCTAACCCAATAGAGGTGAGATTGCTCACAGGGGTAATCTCCTAACAGGTGTTCCGTGTATACTGCCTCTGCCAGTGTCCAGTATGAGCGGGTTTTCAGGATGTGTCCAGTTCATTGGTCTTCCCTCGGAGTATATCCCTGGCCAGTAAAGGTGCCCTATCATTCTAAGAACACAATAAGGATGGATATAAATATCTTTCATTACGGTGACAGTTTTGAGAGGTAAAAACAATTGCTTACACATGAGAAATGTGTTACACATGTTGTCTAAATCATGAAGACCATAACACATTGACAAGGGTTAAGCAAATTAACACATTCAGCACAGCGGCGATATTGGAGATCTCATCAAACTACTGTCTGTTTTTTCGTTAACTTCTACGTATGACGGCAGTGGAAATATTGAAATGCTATGCGAGTTGCATAGCTTGTCGTTGCATCTAATTACCGTCTCCGTTGTTTTCATCTCAATAATTTTATTTCTACTCTATACAGGTTTATTGGGGACATTAAAACAGTGTATTAGACATTAAAATATTATTTTATTTATCAGATCACAATTAAGAAAAAGAAATACAAATGATAATATACTGTATGACAAATATTAAAACTCAATAAAAAAGACAGAGAAAAAAGATAATTTACATAAAAATCTAAAGTACGCTACTAAAATATAACTACATACTAAAATTAACCACTCAATGTTTAACTCGGAATGTTTGTTTCTGTTTCTGTCATGTGTTTCACAAAGCGATAGAGATCGATAATGTAAACACAGACATAGATAATGCATATGTCACGTCTGAGACTATTTATAGCCGAGATTAGCTGATATTTGTTTACTACAATCTTATGATGACACATTAGGTTTGTGGGCGTCCAAGCATTTTGTCAATGACTCATATTTACAGTAGTGTGTTCCCACCTCAAGTAGATTCATTCACTCTAATAGGATAGTTATTGTTTATTCTTGCGTTAGTTCAGAAAGCTTAGCCAATTTTTATGATCGTGGTTTTTACTGGATATTTTGCAGCATTAAGTGGTTAAAAGTTAAAAAACATTAAAATATAAAATTTGTACCAAATTGAAAATGTTCATAAAACTCCCTGAAGCATTGTTTCAATAGAAGCATCAAAAACGTAACTTGGCAGTGCTTCGCAGGGAAACCCAGAGAGTGCCGGTATGCTAGCCGTCCTGAACATGTTAAACATTCAACAACAATAACAATTTTATTAAAGCAAATACAAAAACCAATATCCAGAAACCCTCACCCGTACCAGCTAACCTTAACCATGTTGGGTTAAAAGAAAGGCGTAAATTGTTAAATCACGAGTAATTTTAAAACAAATAAAAATCTGTTGACACATTTGTTCCAGGTGCCTTGAAATAAAGAACATTTTCTGTTCCATAAAACAATTATAAACACTCAATTCATTAGTAATATAATTATTTGTAATATTTTTACTTTATATATAAAATACACTATTTACAGTTCCTTGCTACTATAAAAGGACATCCCATTTAATAGGGTCTGTTTTAATAAAGTTTGACTGTATGCTATAATTCCATATTACTAAATTAGTAACTGCTACAATAATATACCAACTATTGTTATGCATGGTTGAAGTACAATTTTTTTTTCATTTATATACTACCAGTATGTTTAGTAAACATGTTAAAGGATTAATCATATTGTGCTAATATTATGTTTTTACGTTTTCAACACTCTATTTGGTGTTAGAAAACTATAGTTTATAGAATATTTTATTTTAATATTAAATTGAGGATGGAGAGGTGAGTATGATGAAAAAAATGTATGTACAACATATCTTGAACGCTTTGGCAAATTTGAGGTTAAATGTAATTAATGAAAAAACTGTTTGTAAAATTATGACTAACTCAAAAACTTCAAACAATATTTAAAAAACTGGGAACACTTTTGTACCTGTGATACATTCTGCGCTATTTGAAGTATTCAAAAAAAATTTTATTTTCTGAAAAACTTGACAAAAAAACATGAAACAGTGTTCATGATATATTTTAGAGAAAAATAATAAATTATTTAAGCTTAATCTTGTGTATTACAGCAATTTCAAAATTTTGAGAAGTTAGTAATTATGTTTCAATGAGTACCCAAAATTGATATTTCCTGACCCAAAACATTCGTTCCTTTTACAAAGCTAACCCTCTACTCATTATTATTACAATAATTACGTATTCACTTAGTTAAGTATTTTTAAAATTAGTTTAATCAGTGAATTCAAGATGATTACACCAAGCAACTTCAACTTTAAAAAAAATAATACTCTCAAAGATGATCAAAAGATACAACTAAAATTTGACACCCCAAATATGACTTTTATATTGGTGATAGGATTTTAGCAAAACTTAATTACAACTATGGCTGGGCTGGAAAGTAACAATTTTTCATACTTTTATGTCCCTTCATTGATTCACTGAATCTACTTTTATTTTTATCCATTGAACTACCATAAAAACCCAAAAACTAAAATATTTTGATACTTCTTGGATCAACCAGATTTATGTGTAAGTATCCGAAATGGTAAATAGCAATATTTTATTTGTAAAAATTAATGTCAGGTTTGACAAAAAAGTGATATAGGACTGCATCAGCTTAGGTTCATTTGCAATATACATATTTCAGTGATCTTCACAAGACTTTTATGTATACAACAGTACATTTTGTGTTTTTGTATTATCATGTACAGCAAATGTTTACATATTTAGTAAATCATACCTGTTATATTAAGGTCAGAAACCAATTTCAATATTTATCTTTAATTCACAATAGTATCTACACTTCCAAGTAACACCGAAAAAAAATCATTTGTTCTGTCATTTTATAATCATTGAGTTGCGTATTTGTGGGTTTTATAATGATTTCATTACTCAAGTTTATAAACCCTAGTTTGATTTTAAAATATCTAACCCATTGAGGAATAAATTATTAGTGTTCCATATGGCTCAACAGAATCGAATTGATTCAGAATTTATTTAAATTAATTGTTTTGCGCTAATTTATTATTTTTTAATTGTTTATTTGTAATCATTATTATTTAAAAAATAATAATTATGAATTAAAATATATAAAATAATAATTATGTAAATAAAATTAATGAAAAGCTACTTATGGTAACACAAGAGCCTCGATTTTTAGTGTCAGTGCTCTACGCTCTCACTGCAGTCTCTAAGGCACAACTAAATAATTAAGTGATAAAAGACTAGAGCAAGAGGTTGATCTCAATGGCCAGCTGACAAGTTAATTATTAACATTATGAAAACCCTACTACAAGTTTTCTATCATTCCGAGAGCCCATAAGGACAGACATAAGTATCTTTCATTAAGGTGACCGTTTCGAAAGCCAAAAAAAATTCTTTAGAAATGAGAAATGTGCTTATCTGAAGCATGGAGACAATATAACTCATTAATAAGGGTCAAGCATACTATAAACGTTCAACAACAACAAAAAAACAACATAGTTCCTTGAAGCCGTCGAAAATCACAGGAATGACATAGTTTCGTTTGTGTGAGGTAATGAGTTAATTGAATATCTATTTACAATTTCCCAAACAAATTATTGACAACAAACATGAAATTCACTGAAATCTGTTTTATCGCTATAAAATCGGAAAAAAACTCTTTTCATCATTGTAATTTTGTTATGTTAGTTATCCACATCAATTTCACACTCATCAGTTTTATTTTAATAGTTTATTTGTTGCTCCTGATTTTTATTAAATATGAATATTTTATTTATTTTCTCTTGAGATTATTTTTCTTGATAAATAATTAATCCTACTAGAATGTTAGTGATTATGCTACGGACAATGCACTTAATGCAAATTTTGAAATTATGATAACAATAGAACTATAGTACAAGTATTCTATTTAAAATTGGACATAGTGGTGGCAATACAGTATTTAAACTAGTGATGGGTTGACTATTCCAAAAGTTGATTCCGCTGATTCTGAACACTAGAATGGGATTCATGAATCAATCACAAGAGTCGACTATGTAGCCGCTCATATTTTTGTGGATTTTTTATTCACAAAACCTATTATTCTCGGTTTATAAAACCTTTAGGTTAGTAATCATTAAGAATCTTATTTTTGAATAAATAAAATCTGTACAATTATTTAGCCCAAATTTGTTTGCTTAGGTATTTTTTGACTGAGAATAAAAACTTCAATTACTATTTCTAATTGTGCAATCACAGTGGAGCTAGAACACAAATGATAAAGAGATTTACATCCCTCATACGGCTGCTTGTCCCAATGTCAGCTAGAGCTATCTATCGACAAACCACAGAACATCAATTTTATAACCAAAATGACGACGACATTACGAAAACGACATTGAGTTAATTTCAAACACCTAACATCGATATGGAAAATATTAACTTGCATACAAAATATTGGTTTAATTTTGCAAATGAACCAGCAAATACCGGGTACTATAGTTAGAAACATCGCCTATTCATTTTATTTCATTAAAATCAAAACAACTTCTCTGAAAACATCTCTATTAAAATTTTATAACAGGAACTTTTTCCCTATTCTGTGTGATATTTGGAATCAGGAATAGATTTCTTGGTATCCGCATCAGTAAATTTTTTAAATTTACCCAACCCTGATTTTAACTTGTATTATTTTTAATAACATGAAGAAAGGAATTAAATAACTTTTTAGAGACTATATAAAATGACAAATGATATGAAAAGTAAACATTTTTCTGTATATTTTTAGAAACTACAGAAGAACACTTATTTTCAAATTGGACACAGAACTGGCAATAATAGTTTACAATTGATGTTTACAATTTGAATATAAACATTCAAACCATGTATACTGAACCAAGAAAATTGTCCTGATATGTTCCATTTATGAGACTTGTTAAAACCTGTAGACCATATTATTGTGGCATACAACTCTTCCAATTGGCTATTACTTAATGCAACAGGGCCTTTTTGGTACATTTTTATAACTATAAAATTATGCATATGTAGGTTTAAATTTTGAATAAATTATTTCATGTTTTGTGAGTTTTTTTAATAAAAGAGGGTATTCAGCATCCCCCTAAAGGCACTGTTCTAGTTTATATTATTAAAATTAAAGGTTTGTAAAATTTTACATGTATTTTGTTCGGTTGTTTTTTGACATTTATAAATGCCGGAAGCAAAAGTGAAAAAAAAAGTTTTACTGTGATTTTTAGGCTTTTCTGCATCACCAAATAACAATTCTCATCAACTAGCATTGGTGTGTGCAGTTCCTTTATAGTAACAGAACTTTTTGTTTTCAAGTTTCTGCCATACATACTATCAGTGACATAGTAGAAAATTGTCCTGATATGTTCCATTTATGAGACTTGTTAAAACCTGTAGACCATATTATTGTGGCATACAACTCTTCCAATTGGCTATTACTTAATGCAACAGGGCCTTTTTGGTACATTTTTATAACTATAAAATTATGCATATGTAGGTTTGAATTTTGAATAAATTATTTCATGTTTTGTGAGTTTTTTTAATAAAAGAGGGTATTCAGCATCCCCCTAAAGGCACTGTTCTAGTTTATATTATTAAAATTAAAGGTTTGTAAAATTTTACATGTATTTTGTTCGGTTGTTTTTTGACATTTATAAATGTCGGAAGCAAAAGCGAAAAAAAAAGTTTTACTGTGATTTTTAGGCTTTTCTGCATCACCAAATAACAATTCTCATCAACTAGCATTGGTGTGTGCAGTTCCTTTATAGTAACAGAACTTTTTGTTTTCAAGTTTCTGCCATACATACTATCAGTGACATACATTTATAGCAAGGACATACTACACTACCTACTTACAACTACAATAAATTTTCACATTTAACCTGTATGAGTTTTATTTAATAGCTACATTTAATTTAATAAATACAATTATAAATGAATTTCTTCAATATTCTGTTTTATAATACTATCTATTTAATGAAATAAAAACTTATTTCATCAGATAATTTCCATGTGAATTTTATTGTTCAAGAGGATTGGCAAATTTTTTATGCTTAAACGTTCATGCCTTGCGAATCAAGGATCAAACTTCTATCACTGTGTGATGATAATTAGCACAAATTTTGTCTTTTAGGAATCCCTAAAGAAAATAATGAAATGGATTCAAATCAGTACTGCTTGGCATGCCAATTTTGATAAATAAAATTTTACATTTGTTTGCAAGTTTTGTGCAGTAAGTCTAGAGCAACAATCACTGTGTGTGATCTGGCCCCATTATTCATGAAATACTTGTACTCTAATTGGAACCCTTTAGGAACAAAATTATTACTTTAAATATCATCACCTTTTAACCGTTTGCACACTACGTAAGGAATTGCAAATTTCACTTAGGCGCCTAATTTAATGAATAAAATTTTTCACAATAAACTAAAGTTATATTTTTTTTAGTTTTACAGTGTATTAGTCAAAAATACTTGTGGTTAAAAAAACCACATTATTGTCAATAAAATAACATTAGAAAAACATTACAATTTAGACAAAACAAGAAGGGAATGTTTATTATTCATGGGAATATTCATAATATAAATCAATAACCTTTTGAAATTATTAAAATACAAGCAAAAACAAGTAATATGAAAAAAAATGTCAAAGTCAATTTCTACCTAGGCCATCAGAAAAAAAATTTATTTTAGTTACTTTTTAATAAATAATTACAATTAATATAAATATGTATATATATAACAGAATCAAAATATTAAGTGACAAAAAAATATTAATTATTAAAATTAATTAGTGAATTTTTTTTAAAAAACTCTATTAACATCAAATATCATCCACTAAAAGTTTTAAAAACATGTATTGGAACTTGATTAGATGAATAAAAAATATTTTATTAACAATTGAAATTTTGAATAAGATATATACGTAAATATATATAGGGAGAGTGTCAACTAAGAGTAAACATTGAAAAAGGGAATAAAAACACTATACATAATATAAAATAAATATGTAGGTCAATTGGTAAGCAAAAAACTTCAACTGCTTTCTGCCGCATAAGGGAGCAAATATACCCGCTTGCTCCATACAGATCTCCCACTGAATGACTGCGCATATGATACACCTAAGCAAAACTCAACTGATCATAGCTGAAATGAGTCATAAAACTAACAATATGATTCCCAAACACTAAAGAAACATTCTCATGCATTTTATTGACGTTTTTCTGAACTTTACTTGATTTAATGTTTTCTTATAAATAACAGCAAAATATTCTGCTTAGCAACATGAACGAATATTTACGATCGACAGAATATTCTCCTTATTATGAATGAAATGTTAAATTTGTTGAAAAAAAAATTGTCTATTGTCTCATAACTTGAAATAGTGACTCGTAATATAATTCATGAACTATAGTGAACATTTTCATGGAGCATCTGTGGATTTTCTTAAGCCAAAAAACCATACAATTTGTTTATTGGCCTCATTGAGATGAAAATGAGCTTCTGACAACCAAAAACTGTCTACCAATATATACTGATTCACTCTCTATTCAGTGAATGGCACTCTTCGATTTTTGTTATCAATCATTAGTTTTGGCAGCACTTTTATTTTTGTAAGGATATAAATGTAAATCACAAGCTCTTTTCCTGCTGTTCTTGCTGTCTTTCCTGGGATCCTAAGCAACGCTGCCTTGGCACCTTTAACATTCTCTGTAGGATAAACAATGGATGGCCATTTATGTCCACTCTAAATTTCTGAACTAACAGCTCTTCTGAACTAACGTTGTTTAGATACTCACGGAACAGTTTTTAAATAACCACCGACATTTTGTTTTACTAAAAAACCAGAGTTATTTGTAAATATACCGCTGAAGATGATTACTTTGTAATCGAAATGTACATAAGGTCAAATAAAATTTATTGAATTTGTGGTGAGAGGTTGTTTTAATTAATATAAAAAACCAGTCTTTATTCGATGTTAAACAGTAAGTCTATTTTTGTTTGTAATTTTCAAATGATGAACACGTAATGCCCATGGAAAGAGAAGGAACTAACTGAACATGTACTGCGGTTACTTCTCCCAAGATACGAAGGTGGTATCTAACAATATTCAAGAATGTTATTGTAAAAAGCAGAAAACTGTGCATACATCCTAATGCTCTTCATAATCTACAAAGGTCACCTCCAACTTATATGCTATTACCACATCATTTTTGCCCAATTTTAGAAGCTTTCCTAGAAGTTAGCAGACTGAAGGGTGTTTAGGAACCAGTTGCTATTCCACTTAGATCTCTTCAATGGAATTACAATGCTCTCTTTTCAACAGGATTTTTATCCTAGGGAACAGAAAGAAGTCACACGAAGCTAGGTCATGAGAATAGAAAGGGTGTGGGATTATTGCAGAAATTCCCTCACAATGAACAATGTGTATGCAAGTGTGTTGTGGTTGATCAGCCAGCGTTTCATTTTCCACAAGTGTGGTTGTTTCCACCAAACATTCTCAGACTCTTCAAAACTCTGCAATAAAACGTCTCACTGACATTCTGGCTAAGTGGATCAAACACTTTATTTATAATTTCTTGAAAATAAAAAAAAATATCATCAACATCAACTTGATGTTGCTGTGAGCTTGTTGAGCTTTATTGACCTTGGAGAGGATGGCCTCTTCCATTGTGATAACTGCTGTTTCACATAACTAGAAGTTATATAATACATAACTATAGTTTGTTTCTGGGTTATAACTATAAGCCTAGGATTTCTCACCTGTAATGACTCTGGAAAAAATGTTTGAACAATCTCAAAGTGTTGCAACTCAAGGCATATCTGAATCCTAAAGTTTTCTTGTTAATGCTAAGAAGGCAAAGGGACAAAATTTGCTGCAATTTCTTTAATGATCAATTTATCAATAAATGATACACACAACCTCTAATTACAAATATTTATATGTCTTGTCATATCTCTGTATGTATTATTCAATTTATCAATAAATGATACACACAACCTCTAACTACAAATATTTATATGTCTTGTCATATCTCTGTATGTATTATTCAATTTATCAGATGGAATTTGTTGGCATGTACTGTATGACAGTCAAATGTATTTCACAAACCTTTCAATTGTCTGCTTTAAGTCTTCATGAATCACTTCATGCACTTTCATAATCATTTTCAGTATTGTGCATGTTGATGGTTGACCAGAGTTTCATCTTCCACAGATTGTTGGCTTTCCTTCAAACACTTAAACCGCTCTAATGTTCTTGCTTGGCTCAGTGAGCTCACACCAAATGACTCTTTTGTCGTGTGATTGGCTTGAAGTACCGTTTTCTCCCACTTAAAATAGAACTTGATACAAATCCATTGCTTCTTAACGTCAGCCATTTCAAAAACCACAGGAGCACTCATCACTAACAACTGAATGTGCCAAGTATGACACAACTTTACATTGCAATAGATAAGATAGAGGCATCTAGCAGTGGAATATCATTTAGCTACATAATGGTTTGAGGACTAACATTCAATTTTTAGATATTCTGGTTAGAACTTTGGGAAATTCAGTAATAGCTAATAACTATTGAATCATTACTAAAATAAAATTATTCATTATGTTTTTCACCACCTGTTTATCTTTGTTTGTCCTCATTTAAAAAAAATAATGTGAAGAAAAACTGTAGCACCATAGCTACACTTGAAATATTTTTATCAATGAATAAAAAACATTTAGTGTGACTGAGAATTCAAAATAAACATTAGAAATCAAACATTTAAAAAACTAGAAAGTGCATTAACCACAAGTTGACTTCTTTTAATATAATCATTCAAATGCTTAGGCTATCTCCAACTGACTTAGAAAATGTTGTCCTAAGAATACAATAAGCAGGCGGTCTGAAAAGTTCACGGCCTCATCAAGAGAGTGCAGCACTAGTGGGATGATGTTTCCCCACCATGTTGGTACAACTGTTATTAGACTCCTTGCACAATACTGTGCCATTCTATCCAGCAGTTGTGAGTAGGCAGTCCTTTCATTCAATGGCCGTATGTGTGTTGTTGAAAATGGAAAAAATCGAGTATCGTATAGTGGTTAAATTCTTCGTAAAAAAAGGTTTAAAGCCGACAGAAATTGATTCGAGGTTTGTAAATATATATGGTAACTCTTCTACTTCATTTTCCACTGTAAAGAAATGGGTAGCCAAATTTAAACGTAGCTGTGAAAGTGTGCAACATGATCCGCAAGAAGGTTGGCGTAGTGTATGCGCATAGTGTATGGCGCATTTTACTGAAAACAAAAGTGACTTTTTGCTTCTATTTGTGACAAGAAATTCTGCAAATATTTGTAAAAATAGACCTGGCCGCCGTACAGAAAAAAAATCATCTTCTATTAGGACAATACACCCGCTCACAAAACTCTTTTGGCGATGGGAAAATTGAGGGATTCGCATTATGAATTGCTGGACTATCCACTATATTCTCCAGATTTAGCTCCCTCGGACTACCATCTTTTCCCAAAGTTGAAAATCTTCCTCAGTGGTCAACGTTTTTCTTCCGATAAAGAAGTGATTAGAGCTGTAGATAGGTACTTTGCAGGACTTCCAGAAGAACACTACAAGTCTGGGAAAATAGCACTGGAACACCACTGAATGAAATGAATTAACATTAAAGGAGATTATGTTGAAAAATAAATAAGTATTGAAACGATAAATTGTTATTTTCTTTATTAGGCCTAGAACATTTTATACCACTCTTGTAGTTAATCAGTTAACTGGTTACTCACTGAAAGATGATTAGTGTTAGTCATAAAGTAACTGTGGTTACTTCTTACATGATACAAAGCGAACTGATTCCAATTAAAATTGAATCTCAGAAGAACAAAATATCAGAATCATATTTGTTGCTGCTACACTTGCATCATTTAATAACTGTGCTAAATTCATTTTAAACCACAGTGTAATTTTTGCTATTTAATTTCTTTTACTTACCTTATGAACAGTCAGAATATCCGGGAATGCTGACAATATTCCTTTAAAAATATGCAGTGTGTCTCCTAAAGGCTCCCAATCTAATTTTGGTTGTTCTTCAAACATTTTCCCAATTTCATTGTAAGTATCACCAACATCCTTAATTGCATTAGTTAAGGCTGAAGATGAATTGCCTAAAGTAAATCAAATTAATAAAAAAAAACATCAAAAAATTAAAAATAAAATAAATTATAAAACAAATCTATAAAGCATTTCAAAAACAAAACTAAATTAGAAAGCACCATAAATAAATTTATGTATATAATTACAATATATAAGAGAATAATTATTTGTTTAGTGTGAGAAATACTTCAATCAACCTAATAATATAATTTCTTAATAATTATAAAATTACTAACTTTACCCTGCCACACTTTGCTGTGGCATATTGTGGTGGCATGGATGAGTAATGAGGAGCAAACTAAAGTTTACATTTTATAGAAATTTAATATTGCAAAACATTGGAGGCTAAAGCAATAAAGAGTTAAGGCTTTGTTAGTTTTTGATCCAACCGTTGCCAGAATTAATCTGATAAGAATTAATTAATGCACCTCCTGGTGCATCGAATAAGTTCCCCCAGATACTACCATTTATCATTTGTATTTTGCGATCACAAATGGCCTTTTGTTCATTCGTTAATTTGGGCATGCTTGATTGGACATATAACTGGAGATCAGCAGTGTTGCAACTCTGTTCATGGCGCAAATCCACATCAAATGAAACAGTCACAGCCCTGGTGGGGGCTGGCATTCCCAAATAACTAAAAAGCAACTCAATCACAACATTATTCACAGAAAAGTACCTCGAATAATGTGAATATTTAATTCAGATTGTATAGTAGTCTGAATGGGACACAAGCTGATACGTTTGTTTTTTAAATAATGAATGTAATTGGGGAAATGTAATGTTTCACATGTGATAGTGGTTGCCGTTAGCTAGTAGGGAAAATGATCCCCTCACTTCCCGCAGATCATGCTGTTGATGGTATACAGCTGACCAAGAAAAGGGTTTTTCTTATGGTCGCAGGTGTGTCACTGATGCAAAATATAGATAAAACAATCATGCAGCAAGTTGAATCTCGTGTTAAAATTTGAGCTCAATTTCTGCAGAACCTTTAGAGTTTTTAAAGCATACACAAACCAATGTAAAATTTTTATATATAAAGATTTCTGTCATATAAAACGCTGCATTAAACTTTTATTTATAAAACCAAAACAGAAGTTTAATTAGGTAATTTCCTTAACTAAATGTAACACAGGGTGTATCTTGTTAAATCAAAATTAATTAATAATACATTTCCATTACTTAATAGATCTATAAATCATGGATAGAATCTGTTATACTCTTAGTAACTTATAATCTTTGAAAATTTAACTAACATTATCAACAATAATTCAAATAATGATGAAAAAGTCATGTTTACAGTAACAGACATGCCTATTTATACTGAAAAGGTCATTGTATCAGAGACAGGATATGTTTACAATTTAGATATAAATTTAAAAAAATTTCTTTAGAAAATATAATACAAATCATAAATGAAAATAATTTCATAACTGATGAAAAACTGCTTAATACTAACAACATTTTTGCTTTTTAGTCACATTTTTGTATTATAGAACTATTAAGATGATATACTTAAAGAGTAAATATATCACTTGAAATAGTATTACGAGGAATATAGTCACCATTATATCTAAGAAAAATAGAACTATAAGTAGCACAAAAATAGAGTTAAAAAAACATAAAATATTTATACTATTAATAGTAAGATAAACAATATGAGCCTCATCAAGTATTTTATAATATACAATACCCAAAAAAATATGAGCAAATTAGTATGATAAGAGCTCTCGAAAATCAATTAGTGTTAATATATAAAAAAGTATACTTTGTATTATAATAATATAATATAATTTTGTTTAGTTTAAAATTTTGTATGAAACTGGTTCAGGTAACGTAGTTTTTCTCTAGAGGGTTTACATGTTATTGTCAAAAACTATGTAAACTTTTTTATTTTAATTAAATAGATCAAATAAAAATAAACACAATAAATTGCAAAAAAATTAATAATGAAATTTTTAATACACTTATCTACATTTCTGTTAGGAATATTTCTATATATTTAAGTACAGTTTTCTGCCTTCAATAACATTACAATATTTTCCTCTGCTGACACGTTTCAGAGTGATTCTATTTTCCAAATTTAAATCGTAATGTTCGTCCAAACTTTGAGTAGGCAAGAATAGGGGTGCATAGGAAGCAAGGTCTGCAAGTGGTATGGATAATAGTATATAAAGACAAACTCAAAGTTTGGGTGAATAGTACGATTTAAGTTTTGAAAATGGAGTCAATCCGAAACGTTTCAACAGAGGTAGATATTGTAATGTTAGGAAAGGAAGAAAACTGTACTCAAATATACATAATAATGAATTTTAAATAAATATGTTTTGAAATGTTAAAATATATAATTAATTGGTCGAAAAGATAAAGATTATCAGAGAGCTGAACATTAAACATGATGAGGAAAAATTATAATAGTGAGAAAGATTTTGAGTTGTTTAGATAATAAAAGGAAGCTATGTACGGAAAATTAAATTAAATATTTTGAAATGAAAGGACTTAGTTACGTTTGAATTGCCAGATCAAAAAGAAATGTAAAATTATAGAAAGGCTATAATGAAAATCTCAACTAAATACAATAACTCGATCTTAGATTTTTAAAAAATTACTTTTTTTAGATATGAGGTTGAAAGTAGCAAGTAATAGCCTTCAGAGCTTCATTTCTGAAGTATGTGCATAGATCAGACATTGAAACTATAAAATAAAAATTCTTAATATAATCATTTTCACTTTTGTTAGGAATATTTGTATACATTTGAGTACATTTTTCTATTTTCCTAACATAATTTTTTTATCACACGTTTCAGATAACAAAATACATATTTTTCTTAATCCCAAGAAACATATTTTAATGTTAGGAAAGGCTGAAAATTATGCTCAAATGTATACAAAATAAAAGTTAATTACACAACTCACAGTTAAGAACAAAATGCAGTTGTATAAACATGTGTTGATACGAAAATTAACTTATGAGTAATAAATGTAGGTGTGTACTAAGAAAACATACTAAGAAACTACACAAACATTTTAGAACAAAGTGCATAGAAGTACTTTGTTACTGAAAAGTTAATAAAGAATTAGTATATTTGTTAATGTTCCCTGGTGGACTAATAAATGAATACATACAGTAAGCTCAACACAGAATATTTTATTATAGGAATATTTTATTATAATAGGAATAAGATTTGCAATATAATAGTATTTAAAATTATGTAATTTAAACAAAATTCGAAATAGATGAAGTTAGGGATAAGTTGCAACAAATTAAGAGAATCAAACCACATGATCTGATTTCACAATTATAACAGTGTAGATTTGCAAGCATTTATATGGGAGAAAGCAATTCGCAAAACTACCTTGGGATCAACCACTGAGCTTTAGTCCGATACTTGAGCCATACATGAATATGCTTGCTCAGCTGTGGCATTAAGGAAAGAGTACTTAGAGAAGTAGAGTCGCGCTTTTTGTAACAACTCCTACCTATCACTGAAAAGAAAATTGATACTAAATATAAGTGCCATAGCAAAAGAGATTTTAGATAAATTAAAAATCTAAAATATGGGTTTAATATATTATATTTAAGGTGAAAAGTTTTACCAAATACATGAACTCAGGCCATAAACAAAATCTCTGAGTACAGCAATGGTGCCATATGATTTATTAGACCAACTTTTCACTTGAAAAAGGTTTTACAAAAGTATAGCATCATAATCAAATAAAAAAAATAATAATGATTTTCTTCCATTAAAATAATTATTTAAATCGTTAAATAAAATGAATTAATTTTAATTCATTCAAATCAATTAATATTTTCTTATCTAGAATTTTTCCTACATAAAATTCTTATATTTTAGAGGCATTATTATAACCAATAATAATCATGAATTAGTGATTTAGTGGAGAATGATTTAAATTTATTAATATTAACATGTTTCATGGAAATTTTTGTTTAAAAAAAATTGATTTGAATACCACCATATATTTCTGAATTGAAAGTATAAACAAAATTATTGAAGAAAAATATAACTGTATCTGTGGAATCAGTGACTCTGTAAAGTTTACAAACTACTAGCAGAGTGCACGTCCTTTGTACGGGGTTGACTGTACAAGGTTGTATTGATTTAATTTGTATTTGTATTTGGGTTGAATTTAATTTACTGAAATTAAATCCCAATAAATATATCAAACAAGAGTTAAACTTACTGATTATTGTCTTGAAAACCAAGAGAAGGCAAAGCTTCTGCTTGTAACATGACATTTGTAAAGTATAACTAACCTTCAAAGATAAATAACAACAAACATTTACTTTCACCTGTTTAATTGTGTTTAAATTAACTATCACAGGTGATTACAAACACATTTATTATCAGGTGATTAAGCCAAGTATATAATGAAGTATAGTTAATTGAGTATTAAGGGAATTTTCAAGGCCAGTGAGGCGGCGCCCTGAAGGAGCCTAAATAAAAATAGGCCTATATGTTGACCAGGGACGATAAGAATGTCCATGAAAAATATTAGCTCAATCGGTCCAGTAGTTTTTACGTGATTGAGTAACACACACACACACACCATTAGATTTGTATATAATAGTATAGATAGCAGTGGCTCCCAAGCTTTTTCATTTCGCATACCCCTAAAAATGTTTTCCCAATGAAAAGTATCTCGACATGGTTAAGACAAAGAGTAGTTGCCTGGATGCCTTATAAGTAATGGGTGTATACGATATATTTGTGTGGACATCATGAAAGACGATTCTCTGAAAGTTTCCTATCATCAAATTGTAGAACCATTCCTGCCTTTTTATTGTTCACCTAAATCTGAAATAGATGTTTCCCATCACTATTATATTCTGTGCTTTCAGTCGCACACAAACATACAAGCTCCTGCTGCTTTTTGATTACCAACTCATCAACATCTTGTGAACTAATAGTGTAACCTCGTGAACTTCACATCCAAAGTGTGAAATATTGAAGACCGCCACTATTGGTATTATTTTCAAGTACCCTCCATAGGCTTCTATGTATCCCTGGGGTATGTATACCACAGGTTCGGAGCCACTAAACTATAGTGATATAAATTTTGTGGGATTGCTGTAGTAAAGCATTTTCAGAATACTGTTTCTAGTTTTTACCAGTCCAACAAACTCTAAAAGGTTTTAAATTACAGAAAAAAAACAATATAAGAATAATTGCTAACTAAAAAATTATTTTAAATAAACAAAACCTCTTGGGCTACAAATACTTTTTTTATATCCTGATGTATATTTCAGTAAAAAAAGATTTGTTTGTGGTTTAAGAGGTTTTATTTATAATTAAAAACTACACCACAGTTGCTCCAAGTTATGAAAAAATATAAGTTTAAATACTTTCTCAGCTGAAACGTTCATGTTTATAGATTACACTAAAATGCATAAACCTAAGTACTGTAAAACCTCATTATAATGGCTGGGGCTCATTATAATAAACTGTCCGTTTTAATAAAAGCCCTTTATTAAGAAAAAAGTTCTTGCAAAGAGGCTAAATTATTAAGAAAAGAAATAAATTCCTTTAAAGAGTAAATGAAAAGAAATATACCTAAGACAATCTAAGTTAAGAAAACATACCTAAAAACATTTTATTGCCATTTAAGAACTAAGCCAAGATGGGAACGTGGTGTATATTAAGTTGGTTAGAGGTTTGGGCACCATTTATCTTCTGACACAGTCTATTATAAGCAAAATCCAGTTTAATAAAGTCTATTGTAATGATGTTTTACTGTATTATTAGAATTGAAGTGATTATAGTTTATTAATTTTATCAGTGTAATAAACAATTATTTTTGTTCTGTGTTGTTCTCTGCAATTACGTTTTAGCTATTTATAGTTTTTAGTCAATAAATATATAAAAAATAATGTTTATTATTAAAATTTATAAAGTAGACACATTCATATGACCCTGATATAGCCACATCTATAGTAGGAGATAATAAGCACCATAAAAACCCATTACATTACAACAAATTATAATACAATGTGCACAATACAATATTATCACTGTTATTACTCCATTTATATAGCCTTTATATCCATTTTGCTTTATTTTACTGATGTGACTTAAAGAAGATTCAGTTTCATGAACTGAAGATGTAAGAGTAAAAAAAACTTTGGTATATCAAAACAAAAACTACAGAAGCATACAAAGTGATTAAGATATTGATCGAGTTTAAAGAACTCATAATTCTACAGACTAAAACACAATAATAAAAGTTGGTCAAAGAACTTTCAAAACTGTTGAACCTGTCAAACAACTGTGTAGAATTTAATGCGTTCTTTTAAAAATATCAATTTATTTGATATTTTGAATCCTTTACTTCAGAATACTTTTATCTTGTATGCTGATTAACATATTGGGTAAAAACAACTCCTTCCCACTTTTAGTGGTATTTTCTATTTATGCGAGTCAACATTCAGCTTTATAACAAACAAATGTACGAAAAGTCAAAACTCGTTGAAGGGAAATACTTTTTATGGATATCTCACAATAAAGTGACTTGAATGAATATTAAATAAAATATCTCAATAAAAAGAAAAACAAACCATGACATATAAGCCATTTAACTGAAACTACATTGGATCAAAAAAAAAGATATAGGTTATATGGAAATGTTTAGATTTATCAAACTGAAACAGTAATATTTATTTAACGAGAAAATGAGTTTTCTTAATAGAAGAACAATTAAAATGATCGATACAATAATGGAACATTGGTGGTAAAAGTTAAGTACTTTTTCAGTAAACCCACAGTTTTCTGAAATGATTTAAGGGGAGCAACGTTCACTATGTTCGGCCATGTTAACTTAGGTACATTTATCTCATGAACCACTAAAGATAGAACTATCAAATGTTGCACAGTTCTTATATGGTTCTTTGTACATGTCTTTAACAGAAGATATTTTAAAATAATGTTTTGGTCATGAGATATGATTTTTTTTCTAAACCCTTTTTAAATTGTAATGTTTTTATGTATAAAAATATTTATAACCAAAAAAATATTAAGATTTTAGGAAAACCCTCGGGTCTGTTTGTTTACAATACATATTAAAATATGTTTGCCAAATTGTATCATTGTAGCTAGAATGGTTCCTTAGAAAAGTGTACCTAAAGTTTAAAAAACAGGGGTTTCGGGAACCGCGGAAATAAAATTAGACATGCACTGAACAAGTAAGTTACATACTTTTAATAATGTCCTGCTGCATATGAGGGGTTGTCTAGTCCTTCCTTCTCCTCGAATTCATCTTCCAATTGTCTCCTTTTCAAACTTAATTCTTGTCTGCACTTTTTTCAATTCGTCAATTGCTTTATCTGCATTCTTTACACGCCTTATGTGAAACACCTTCATTGCTTTTACACAATTTTCACCAGCTTGTAAGCCCATAAGTTTGAACACAAAGCACTTTGAAATGTTCCCCTTGTTGTAATAAGCAATTGCATCATATACACCAAGTTTTAGTGTGTTGATCCTCACAAAAACTCTTTTTGGGATGCGCTCCAAATTACGTTATTGAGGGACTCACTTATATTCTGAGTTCCACCATGCGCTCACTTATTCAACGGAATGAGGATTGATAGATCTTTGCATACCTGTTTGATTTCAAGCAAAACAGCTTTTGGTAGGTGAGTTTGTTCTGCATGTTTATATGGAACACCATCTCTTACTGACTGTTTGTATTTACACCAGGAATTCTCATCTTTTGGACATAAGCTATGTTGCGGTTCTAAATCAGTTGAGCCTAAGTGGAAGTATTCTGCCCATATGGCTTGCCTCATTGCTCCCACACCTATTTTACAATTTCTTCTTATAGCAAAGCCATAGTACAGTTTTATGGTGTTTATAGCTGCCTCTGTAAGCCTTCCCCGGCCACCAATAGTTTAGCCGTCAGAAAATTGTTTTTAGAATTTCTCAATTTCTATGCTCTAAGACGAGTCCCCATCCGTTTTTAAACATAACCCACACATTCCATTTTTTTAACTACAAAGTTTGGGCCATATGGTTTTGATTCAGAAACTGTTTTCTCTTGGATATCTTGTTCAAAGATCTTGTTCATATATTAGGATGTACATGCTTTTACACAGAGTGTAGCAGGAGCTCAAATTTTGTCACGCAAAACTTTCATGAACGCCCGAATATATATTTTTATTACATAACGAAGGAACAATACAAATTATGCATGTTGTATATCATTTTAAAGAGTAAATTCTAAACTATGTTTTAATGTAAAAACCCAAAAATTGATTTTTTTTCATCATGTTACTCCCCTTTAGTAATATTGATTTATTCAACTGTATTTTTTCATACCTTTTGATTCTTCCATCCCAAATACCTGCCCAAAGGTATAGAAGGCTTGTCCCACTTTCTGATATTCTCTCTTGTAAGGGCCTTGGTGTTTTTTTGTCTGGTCCATTGAACAGGCCATTAAATTCTTCACAGCTCCATCCATACTATGTACAAACCTTGAACAGGCTTCTGTTTCTTGTTCTCTACATCAAAGAATCTAATGATAACACAAATTCTCTAATCATTAATTTACAAAAAGCCAAATAAAAAAAAACTAATGATAAAGTAGGTACAGTAGAACCTCTCAAACTCGATTCCCGAAAACTCGACATTCCGTAAAACTCGACAGGACTGGTGAATTAATAATTTGTGTACACCACCAATAACGTAAAACTTTCCATCAGTATATAGGTCGCCCGAGAGCGCTAGAGGCTCAGACTAGGTTACTGGGTTTTCCAAGGTCGTTCAACGCACCCTTTACCTGCCCAGCTGGGGCTGGCTATTGTTTGCACATGTTCGGGGATTTCTGTGGCGACTTTCCTTATCGTGAGACCGCGCGTTGACCTGGGATTATCGGGCAGGTTATAAACTACCCTCGCTACATTGTCGTCACTGGGCATTCAGTTTAGTGTTTGTTGAGACACAGTTGTGGTTAGTTGCTTTTGTTCGAGAGTGGTTGACAATTGTTTAAACGAGTTTTGTGCTGGAATATAGAGCGACAGTATGGCGGAGAAGAAGAGGAAACAAGTGTCAGTGTCAATGGAAGCAAAGTTTGATGCCCTAAAAAGACTTGAGCGTGGTGAAAGCGTAAATAAAATAGCGTTAGACTTGAACATCGGTAGGTCTACAGTCTTGGTTGGAAGAAAAATAAATCTGAAATTGAATCGTGGTGTTTGTAAAGACAGTGTACAGAATCCATCGCGGAATAAAAAATAATGAGAAGTGCAGAGTTCGAAAAAGTCGGCGAAACCCTTTACCAATGGTTCCGTGTGCACAGGGAGAAGGGTACGCCTATATCTGGACCCATCCTGCAAGAGAAAGCTCTTCAGTTTTATGAACAATTTAAGGACGAAGGAGAGCCTGGGTTTACAGCGAGCAATGGTTGGTTGTCAAGGTGGAAACAACGATATGGAATCAAGCTGCTCAGTATCTGCGGGGAAAAACTGTCAGCTGACCCTAACAACGTGAGTGACTTCAAGACCAAACTACAAGAGTTTACTGAAAAAGAAGGACTGTCAGGTGATCAAATCTACAATGCAGATGAGACCGGACTAAACTTTCGAATGCTTCCTACTAAAAGTTTAGCTCTGAGAGATGAAAAAGCTGCACCAGGAGAAAGTACAGACGTAAGCTTTTGTTATCTTTGGTGTTGTACTTTGAATCGGGTGAGAAGCTAATGGCTAAACTAAAGAAGATCGATTTATTAGATGTCATTGGATGGGTCTCTCAATCTTGGATCGAGCTTGAGACCATAACCCTCATTCGTTCTTGGAGGAAACTTCTAGATCACCCAGGCAATGATTTGTCGCGCGACGATGGATTCAATTCTGAAAATAGCGGCTTGATTGAACTCATGATAAAAATTCCAGGGTGTGAAGAGTCTTCAAGCAATGATGTCAATGAATGGATGGATCTCGACAGAGCATCAGAACCATTAGGAGAAGATGAAATCATCGCAGCTGTAAAAGGGCGTGACGTAGAAGGGGACGATTCGGAAGAAGAAGTGCAAGAGAACCATCGACAAGAGAGAAAAGTTAGCCACAGTGAGGTTGTGAAATTTATTGACGGGACATTGCAGTACTTAGAGCAGCAAAATGCGACTGGAATGGAGATTCTGTTCCTCAGGCGACTCAGTGATCAAGCTGCAAGATGGCCGTGTGGAGACAATCAATCACAGGCTTTTTCAAACGACTTCAGTAAGTTTACTTTTACACTTTTCTTCTAGTGTTCAGAAAACTTCCCATAACTAACCTTGATGGACTTTTTATAAACAGCATAAACAACATCAGTAATAATTGTAATGAACACTGTATTTTCAGATTCTACTAGGCCTTTTGTCTCAATTTTTTTAAATTTGTTTATTATAAGTTATAAATGTTGACATAAATATATAATTGTATATAACAAATCAATAAATGTACAATTTTAATTCTCTAAATAAGCGTTTTTATTCAACTCCTAGTTATTTTTATTCAAGTTCCCTAAAACTCGACAACCTTTAAGTCCACATTGTGTCGAGTTTGAGAGGTTCTACTGTAACACCTTCAGAATGGGCTACAGTATTGGGAACACTTCAAAACAAATATTTTTAAAATGTTTAAAGTTACAAACAGCACTAACCTCACATATTTGTTATTAACAAAAAATTTAATTAATTAAAATGCATACAATTTTGAAAATACCCCTTAAAACTAGAGCGTTTGATACCATCTAAAAATTCAGCTGAAAATAGATAGACAGAGCGAGTAAGAGTTTTTTTTAATAGAATATTAAAAAACCGAACAAGTAGTATATGGGTATTTAAAACAAATGTAATCACAGAATATTAATTTATTACAGATGTTTTTACCTATATTGCATAATACAGAGCATATCAATTACGTACACCTTGTTAAGGGTGTATTATTGAGCGACATTTTCAATGTCAAAGAAGAAACAACTATTATGTTTCTAATAACAAAGAATAACAGAGTATTATTTGTCTATTTTAAGAGGACCATCTTAGCTAATTAAAACTAATCTCATATGCTAAAATTCAACCAAGAGCACCAGAGCATGAATTTCTATGACAAAAATTACTACAACACAATTTTTATATAACTATTAATATAGATGTAGAAATAAACGTATTTCACCTACTCAGAGATACTAGTTAATAAATTATTTGTATTTATCTCTGCTACTTCATTTGTTTCAGCTAATTAATGATTTAATTTTAAAACCTTTTCTGCTCAGAATAGTCACTATAATGTAGAATATCGGTGAAAAATATACAAATGGCTATAATTTAGTCTCACAGTTACTATAACCAAATATCTAATTTTCAAATTTGACAGCTCTATAACAAAACAAATAAAGTTATAGAAAATAGAGCCCTAATGTTGGTACAAACTCCAATTGATTCAGTTAAAGTCATCCTTTGTTTATTTTGTAATACCACTATAAAAACTAATTAAACAATATACTGGATTACATATAGTTATTACTACTACCAGACTAGTTTGCATTAGAACATGATTTAGAAAGTTAAAATTAAATTTAAAAATAACCAACTTTTCAATTATTTCTGAAGCAATTGGTTAAAATATTTTGGTCCAATATATTCTTAGTAGCATCTCAAAAAATAAATTTCTTCACTTTAGGAGTACAAAAACATGCTCCTAAAGTATATACATTTACATTTCTAGTACTATAAGCCAGATCAACAACTGTTCCTGTGTTGCTACTTCTATTGTAAAAAGTTCTCAAACTAAAAAAAAGAAAGAGTTGAATTGATAGTATTTTTAATTGGCAAAACAATAGATCATTTCTTTTCTATTCCCTTTAAAATAATTCTGACAAAACGAATTTGAGGGGTTCGCAATTTCACCAAGTTTTTCATGAAACCCAACATTTAATATCAACATTCTGTAATGCACTAATGTGCAATATAAATTTTTCATTAAATATACAGCTCAAATGTTCAAAAAATAAAAATAATTTATACTGAATTAAAATTTATTTTTATACATAGTAAAAATTTAGTGTTTTTCCATTCAATTTTTTTGTAAGAAAAATACCAATATATTAAAACAGGCTCAATACTTAACTAGGCTCAATTACTGTTACCAACATGACAGCCTCAGTCATATTTCAATTTCAGTTAAAAAATGCAACCTTTCCAAAGAAAATTATTACGTTGTTCTACTAACACTTGTAACACTAACACATATAACAGAGACTGTAGCTCTGATATTATGTCTCCAGCTTCTTAAAAATTTGTAAATCTTGTGAAATTGCTCTCCAAAGAGACTGACTATTTTTTACAGAATATAAGAATTCATGTCATCTGCAAATGTGCTTGGATATGTAAAATTCTTTTTTTTTCAGTAAATCATTTATAAAATTAATTAATGAGTTGCCGAACTATTTACTTGAAAAGAGTTTTTATTATGTTACTCAATAAAATTTCAGCTTTGTGGATCCTCTGCACTAACAGGGAGTTGCGAGCTATATAGAGTTTTTATTTGTACTTGCTGTTTTCTGCCAGTTAAAAAGTTTTAAACCAATTCAGTGCTGTTTCTATTATAACAATAACTCCTATTTCTTCTAGAAGGGTTAAATGATTTACCAAGTCAAAAGCTTGTTACTTGTTAATAGTGCATTTCAGTTGATTTCAAACTCTGAAGCCATATTGGTTGTTACTTAAGAATGGTCTTTGTCTAACTATTTAATAAGCTGAAACATTCCTTTAATTTTAGAAAAAATTGGCAGAAGATTAACAGGCCTCAGGTTTTCATGTTTTAATGAAGTTTCTTTTTGATTAATTGGTACTTAAACACTGATCATTAGTTTTTTAGGAAAAATATCATTCAAGTTCAAATTAATAATGTGTTGAAAGCAGAGTAATTTCATAAACAATTTGTTTTATGTAAAAAAATATTCAAACAATCAAAACTTATAGATTTTTTGTTTCCAAGCCTTTTATAACTACATTTACATAATTTTAAATGATCAGTACAATGAAAGACAAATTAATATTGTTTATAAGTTTATATGCCCCTTGAATTTTGTTTCTAAAAGATTGGGTCGAGATGCAACAAAATATGTGTTTATTTCTTCTGTCACCATTTCTAAATAAAAGATTTTCATTATTATCTATTTCTCGACATCATTATGTGCCCCTCTGGCACTCAAACGATTTAATAATTTCCAGTCCAATGCAAAGTCCCCTTGACAGTTTTTGAAATGCTTGTTATAAAACTTATTTTTTGTTTCATTTATTTATTGTAATTTGTTATTTTTGTTTTACATGTTGTTTTATCACAAAACTGTTCGAAGTAATTATTGAAATGCATGTAATATGGGCTTTTCTTATATGTTATATAAAGTTTTCTTTCCTTTTTCCAATTTTAATACAGTTCCTCATTAATCCACAGACTAGGTGAAAGCACCTTTCTTAACTTTTTTTTGGTGAATATAATTTTTAAAGCTATTTACATTATCTATAATAACCTCGTGAAACATAATATTAGCTAATTGCACTTTGTTATTTGTGTAATGATTCTATTCTAATACCCATTAAGTAATGGTCTGTTGACTGTGCATACAAAAATTGTCACTTTTAAAAATTACTCAGACATCTACAAAAGATCCTACCTTTTAAAAATATGATCAAAACAAAAGATTATCTACAAACTGGAAGAAACCATAACTATGTAAGATATTTAAGTAATTGTGCCCTATCTGATTATTGCTTTACATATTAATATTTATATCCCCTGTTAAAATTGTATTAAAACTACCCAGTTCCAATCTTCCCTAAGCAATATAGAGTATACTGTTTACAATTTTAACATTAAACAGAAATTTTACAATCAATTGTTTTTGACCCATTTTTGCATTCTATAGACGAAATATGCTTGTCATGACATATTAGTGATAGAGATAATACAGATGTCATTAGCTTGTCATGAATGGCATAGCTGTTTGTTTTCTTTAAAGGAGTTCATTTATTATTGCGTTTGTTGAGAGAGATATTTGTTGCATAGAAGTCTAGACTTCTGTGCTGCCTAAGGGATATATATCATCTCTCGAAACTACCAGCATAGATAAGGATAGATAATTATAGCCTAAAGTTTTTCTAGACATTCTAGACCCGTAAGTTTTTATGACAAATGGTCTTTCTTGCTCAGTATAGTTTTTACTCGATGTAGTAGGTCAGTAGCTTATTTTTGTTATGTGTCGTACATTGTATGGAAAATTTGTGGTAGTCAGCAGGATTCTCCTAAATTTAAAAATCCTTAGTGTAAATGACAAATATGTTTATAATTAGTGTATTTGTGTGTACATCCAAAGTGAACAATAATAGTGGAAACCTAGAAGCTTTAAGCAAAGGTACCTTTAAATTTGTTTTTACTAAATAATAATCAAATAACAAATAATAAACTAATTAAGGTAGAAAATAATTAATAAAAATGCACCCCTATACAATATGTAGTATTGTGCGCTTTATAAGTGAGAATACTTTTGCAGGAAAATAAAACTGAATTGATGGAAATACTTGAGTTACTTGTAAGACAAATCATTTAATCTGGAATCAATTAAATGATAGATCTTTATTACTGATATCTTATTATGCAGATTAATTGAATTTATGCTTTAACTTCAATCTTGGAATAAAAACAAAATACAACAGCTGGTAAACATTGGCTCTATAGTTGATGTATAATGTTTAGAAGTGTAATTTATATAAAATTATTTTAATTTCATTAACAAATTTTCTTTGTGATATAAATTTTTTTATTTGCAAATGATGGAAGAACTTACTGTTTTATTCAGGTTAAAAATAGAAATTAACAGAGCACATTTCTTCGTTTATCGTTTTTTTGACACATTTGAATAACTTATAGTATCCCTTGAAATTACAAAAATTTTATCATATTGCCAAATGCACCTCCCCTACTAAAGATCCTAGAACAACTAACCAAGATAAGAATGGTGGGAGCTGGTACAAGATTTCTGTGATAGAAGTTACTTGGGTCAAGCGCTATTTCCTGCAAAACAATGGCATAAAATTTTACCACTTCATGGGAGCATTAGTAATTAAAACTCTCCTCTGCAATGTTTGGTTATACACAACTTTTCCACTAGCATCCAGTTATGTTGCATCATCAAGACAATGTGCTAAATACCATACTTTATCATTTTCTTAAGAACTCAAATCCTAAAGCATGAACTTTCTTTTAGATGTAACCTACAGCTTGAGGAAATAGATATTTTAACCTTATTCCTGTTAAATGAACAACAATAGGATCTCCTAAACCTTTCAAGAAATTACTCCTAGTAACCAAAAACCACCTGGAAAAATTGACAAAGCCAAACCAAAATTGTTCCTTACTCTTGTAGAACATATTTCCATTCAATTATCTTCTGAAGAACAATTCATCTCTTTAACTTTTTAATCACTTATCTCAAATCCACCATCATATTAGGAAGGAATACACTAAAAGAGACCAAATCAGCCTCAACATTAATCCTGGCTTTCCTTGGGACTAACGGGGGCCTAGATAATTTTTCCCAGGTAAGCCTAAATGAATAATTGATAGCCTTCATAGGGTCCATTTTCTCATACTACGAAATAAATTCCCCAAAACTTTAAAATAACTTCATTCTTTTGAAAAGGAATTAATGATTCTCTCAACCACATGTCAACAGTGGCAGGACGAAGACACGTTTTCTCTTCTTGCTCACACCAAAATATTCATTCTACATAGAGATTTCATTATATTCCAAAACTTTTTCTAGAAAGTCAAAAAATCATCTTAGCCATATAACCAGCCACGGTAATATCATTTATAAATCCCAACAGTGTTGGAATTGCAACCCCCTTCTTCATGCAATAACTATTTGTTGGAACATTTTGCAGTGTCTTGAATGACAAATTTGAACATACGGCATTATGTGACGCCAGGCCCTGAACTAATCTCTCGGTTGATAAAACCTTTGATTGGACTAAAAAGCAAAGAAGATTTTAGTAAGAAAATATAATTATCAGAAAGCAAAGCTACAATTATCTAATCATGCATGTACACTGACAGGCTACATCTAGTTACACAGTTTTTAAATTGTATTTTTTTAACATACCCTTTTAAAGTCTCAAGATAATGCCCTACATGTCAGGAAAAAGTTCAGAATAATGTTAAAACTGTCTTAAGCCTATTTACACAAACACTGAAATGAGAAAATGTTAACAGTTACTTACAATTGAAATGGAATGATAGGATTCTCTGGCGCCTGAAGAGCTAAAAAATAATGTGCTCCAACAAGCTCATCCTTTTCTGCTTTTCTTTTACCTGGTTTCCATCTTTTTTCATCTGTACATGTCATGAAATGTTCCCAAACTGAGCAACGGGATAACACGGGATGTCTACAAACATAGTCAACAAAAGCTTGAAGTTGGTTTTTTCTATGCTCAATAAATTGTTCCTCGTACCGACCTACAAACAAACATTAAATAAGCTCCATATATCTTAATACATTATCAATATATTTAAAACATAGCTGGTAATTTCCTTGAGAGTCAATAAAAAAAAGAATATATTTCTTACCAAATATAAAGAATGATTAGTAATATTATGTAACAACTATCATATTTGCGTGAAACCATTATAGGAAAGAACATAACTACAGGCTAGAAATTAGAAATTACTTACACTAATAGTTTTTAAACAGCTTCAAATTATCCTATTGTGTTTTAATACCACAATCTTACACATATATTTAGTATAGTAGTTTGCCTTTCTTAGTCAAGTAATCTTCATTGTAATTTGCTGATATGTAGTCTACCTAACTTGTTCTAACTGGCAACAAGAGACCAGATTAGCAACTTCACACTTCTACTGTAATTTGCTGGTATGTAGTCTTCCTAACTTGTTCTATGTGGCAACAAGAGACCAGATTAGTAACTTCACAATTCTAATGTAATTTGCTGATATGTAGTCTTCCTAACTTGTTCTATGTGGCAACAAGAGATCCGATTAGTAACTTCACAGTTCTAATGTAATTTGCTGATATGTAGTCTTCCTAACTTGTTCTATGTGGCAACAAGAGACCCAATTAGTACCTTCACAGTTCTACTGTAATTTGCTGGTATGTAGTCTTCCTAACTTGTTCTAACTGGCAACAAGAGACCCGATTACTAACTTCACACTTCTACTGTAATTTGCTGGTATGTAGTCTTCCTAACTTGTTCTAACTGGCAACAAGAGACCCGATTAGTAACTTCACACTTCTACTGTAATTTGCTGGTATGTAGTCCACCTAACTTGTTCTAACTGGCAATAAGAGACCAGATTAGTACCTTCACAGTTCTACTGTAATTTGCTGGTATGTAGTCTACCTAACTTGTTCTATGTGGCAACAAGAGACCCGATTAGTAACTTCACAGTTCTACTGTAATTTGCTGGTATGTAGTCTACCTAACTTGTTCTAATTGGCAACAAGAGACCCGATTAGTAACTTCACAGTTCTACTGTAATTTGCTGTTATTTAGTCTACCTAACTTGTTCTATGTGGCAACAAGAGGCCCGATTAGTAACTTCACAGTTCTACTGTAATTTGCTGATATGTAGTCTTCCTAACTTGTTCTATGTGGCAATAAGAGACCCGATTAGTACCTTCACAGTTCTACTGTGATTTGCTGATATGTAGTCTACCTAACTTGTTCTAACTTTCAACAAGAGACCAGATTAGTACCTTCACAGTTCTACTGTAATTTGCTGATATGTAGTCTACCTAACTTGTTCTAACTGGCAATAAGAGACCAGATTATTACCTTCACAGTTCTACTGTAATTTGCTGGTATGTAGTCTTCCTAACTTGTTCTAACTGGCAACAAGAGACCCGATTAGTAACTTCACATTTCTACTGTAATTTGTTGGTATGTAGTCTACCTAACTTGTTCTAACTGGCAATAAGAGACCAGATTAGTACCTTCACAGTTCTACTGTATTTTGCTAGTATGTAGTCTACCTAACTTGTTCTATGTGGCAACAAGAGACCAGATTAGTACCTTCACAGTTTTGCCCATTATAATTCTACTTGACCTATTCTAATAATCCACTTATCATAAATATCATTTCTAGTCGTTAAGCAAAATATTTTGCTCTTGTATTACATCAAGTTAAGTGCAGAAAACAACAATAGAATGTGTTGGTTTCGTTAGTGATTGGGAATCATGTTGTTAGTAGTATTCCTCATTTCTGTTAACATGAACAGTTGTTATGCTTAGTCTTGCCATATGCACAATCATTTGGTGGGAAGCCTATAATTAGCGAACAGATATATTTGCTCACCGACACTGCAGCAAGCAGATGAAGTTCAATGCTTACTTATTTACCTGCATATTTATTCTCGTATGTTATGTTCACTTTTTTTCATTTTTTCATGCATATAATGTACATATTTCATTAATTAAAAAAAAACTCAGAGATTTTCCTTATGAATATTCCTGTAAATAATAAACATTATTAACCTGTTTTGACTTTAATTATAAAGGTTTTTTTATAGTATTATGTTTTTTTTGGACACAAGCATTTCTTACTAATACCAAACCTATAGTTATAAAAATATAAAAAGTGTTTTTCTTAACACACAAGTGTTTTTGACTAACAAACCAAAAAGTTATAAAATATATAACTAATTTATTTTTTAAAAAAATTTCCATTAAAGTAACTGCTCAAGTGAAATTTTTAATTTCTTAAGTAGCATGCAAAGAATTAATAGCAATAATTTGTATTACCATAGATTACAATAATGTGTAATGTTATAATTTTTTTTTTTTTTTTAATTGAAGTATTTTTCTATCTTTTTAGCCTATAGGTCAAGGGAAAACATAGGCATAATGCTTAGGACTAGATTTATGTTTCTGAGGATTTAATTTTTGTTAACAAGAGATAGTTTATACTTTCAAAACATTTAATTGAAATCTCCCTTATCACGAAGTTTCTACGCCAGGTCGATTCATTTGTTAACTTAGATTTCAGCAATTTCTGCATGTTCATTGGATAAAAACAATTGAAAATTTTACTTCTAAAGCCAACAGCAAATATAAATGGCAACAAAAAGTGTAACCTTTTACTTGATTTAAGTTAAAACCTCAAAATATTTTTCTCATACCACTAACCTACAGGTCAAAATCATTATAAAATCAAAACAAAATAGATCAGTTAATTCCAGATTATACAATATCAAGAGCACAGTGGTTAATTTATTACAATAAAAATATTGGAAAATACCCAAATACCACTAAAAATAATTACCACCGTGCAATAGACCTAGATGCACGACATGTCCAATACACATCCCAACAAAAAGTTTCCATAGCCTAGAAACCAATGTGGACTTCAAGATTCAGGGTCATTATACTTGTACATCCAAAAATGTAATATACCGGTTGCAATGTAAATTTTGTCCGGCACAGTACATAGGCCTTGCCATAGACCTTACCATAGGCCTTACGGGATGTTGCCAAATCATAAAGACGTCATCCACATAACGATACCAGGCTTTAGGCCTGAGAAAAGCATCATTCAGGGCATCTTGCTCAAAGAACGTCATAAAAATATTGGCTACAGCTGGAGAAAGAGAAGATCCCATAGGAGCACCATCAAGTTGCCATCAAAGGATTTGATTAACCATTATTTGTTCAAAGTGTTGTAAATATATTTCTGACGTGACTGATGATATGGGTGATCCTTAATAATTAAACCTATACTAAACACACACAATATTTCACTATGGACAAGGTATGTAGACAATATACTTGAAATATACCAACCTACCATTCACAACGAATACATCATAATACTAAACAAACTAAATACATACAACGAAAACATACAATTCACCGTCGAAACAGAAACAAATAGAACAATCAACTATCTCAACATCACATTAAATATAAATGATAATAAAATAGAAACTACAGTATACAGGAAACCTACTTCCAACAACACCACAATACACTACAAATCTAACCACCCCTGGACACACAAAATCAACACTTACAGTAACATGATAAATAAAGCAATAAAATACACACAGGATAACAAACAAAAATTAAATGAAGAATTAGATAACATTACAAAAATAGCAATAGAAAATGGATACAACAAACACCTTATAAAAATATATACAATAAATTCACAAAAAAACCTAACCTCAACACAACACTACAACCGGAACACAAAAATAATAAAAATTGAAAAAAACTACCTAAAATATAAATACACCAATAACAAAATAGAAAAAATAACAAATATATACAACAAAGAATACTACACTCCAACATACAAACCAAACAACAAAATAATAAAATATCGTAATAACACAAACCACAAAACAAATTCAGAAAAACAACCTATCAGGAATTTACAAAATTACATGTAACAACTGCAATGCATTTTACATAAGGTAAACAACCAGATCATTTAAAATAAGATTTAAAGAACATTATGGAGCATTCAAAAACAAAAATTCAAAAGTATAAAATGTTGCAGCACACCTAATATCACATAAACATGAAATAACAAATTACAAAAATAACCTAACCATACTTGAAATAAATAATAACCCAATAGAACTAAACTCACTAGAAAAATACCACACTTATAAAAACATACACAACAATTTAATGAATCTACAAAAAACATATACAGAAGACATACTATTCAAAAACATTATACACAAGACTCAAGAGGAAACGTGTATGACGTCAACAAGTACCAACGCGACGGACCGAACATCCACACCAGAAAAATTGAGAAAAAGTAATCAGTGATTCGACAATGGTCAAGTGACCGAAAGGCCCCTCATCACACAAAGTAAAATCATTGCACTTAATGGTGGAAAAACTTACAATAGTAATATATTAACTTCATAAAGTCAGTGCAACGGAAAAACAATGGATAAAGTAAAATATCAAGAATATATATATATATATATATATATATATATATATATATATATATATATATATATATATATATATATATCATTCGTACTACATAAAGGTGATTTTCTCTAATTTATTTTATTTCCCTATTTTGTAGGTATTCTCTGATTAATCTGGATTTTCGCTAATCCGGATTGGCTCCGGTCCTAGTTAGTCCGAATTATCAAGGTTCTACAATAATTATAAAACTTTTCTGTTGGTTTGTAAGTATGACATTCTACAACGGTTACGAAAAGGCGAAAGTGAGGTTAAGCTATCATTAGAATTCGGAATTCATATAACTACCATAGATGACATCAAGAAAAATGTCAATAAAAATTAAAGAGTTTATGGCAAAAATGGAATTTTCTGATGGAGATGTAAACAAACAAAAAAGAATAACAACAAACATTCAAGTTCGACTTGATGATGTGATGTTTATCTGGTTCTCACAACAACGGAGTCAAGGTATTTGACTATTGAAGCCCAATTTTAATTTAGAAAGCTTTGAGTAACGTACTGTATTTGTAATCACGAACTAAACCACAGGCGACTGGTGATTTATAGTATTGTTGAGTTTATCAACTGAAATAAATCATATAAATACAACATTAATTATATCACATACCTATCTACGTATTTATGTAGTATGTTTACCCACAATTACATGTTAATTTCCCAACTTCCGTAATTCATCTTTTTATCGAATTTGTTACCCTTCAATCCCGAACATGAAGTATTAGAGAGGATGTACTGTAGTTACATTTTTTATCATTCCCTATCTGTTTTCCAGTAACTGTTTTCCCTATCTCTAGCAATTTCTCTGGTTCAAAATCAAATACCCCACTTCTAATTTTCTTGGCCAATCGTTTTACATCTTTTCAAATATCGACAAATAAGGAATTTACTAGTAACCGTTGAGAATTTAAACATTTCTGTTAGAAATCCAGTTTTCTTTGACTTCGCACCAATATGCGTGTGTTCCAAATCATGACAGTCAACTTAAGTCTAACTGCCACAGTTCTTTTGTTAGGCTACGCACACTTGTCCGCTTCGTGACTTAAAGAAACACTCCCTAGGAACTTGTAAAATTTATTACTAGTTCGTTCTCACAAATAAGCCCCTTTTAGCACCTATCTTAAATACTTTACATGTATTGCAACACAAAATTCATATTTCTATTTGAAATTATTTCTTATTTCAAGATATTTTTTTTTGCTTCTGCATTAATTAACCTAATATTATGTTATAATATATATATATATATATATATATATATATATATATATATATATATATATATATATATATATATATATATATATATATAGGAATTTTTGGACTTGATAGGAGACTGACAGACTTACCTAAAGGCAATAGTCCAAAACTGCAATCTCTTTGGAAATAAGCACATATAAAACACATATAAAACACTTAATACACTTTTATTTGAAATATTTCGATCAACATGATCTTCTTCAGTCAAGAAAGAGAAAAACAAAAAATTGAAATATATATATATTTAGGTTAGTTTTGGTTGGTAAAGATTATTTAGATTTTTTGGACTAGGAGACTGACAGACTTACCTTGGTAAGATTCCACTCTGTAGTCTTGAAATAGAAACACATAAAAGTACTTAAACAATGATATATTTCAACCACACAGTCGTCTTTGTCAATCGAAGAGAAAACACAAAAAGAAATATTTCTTACACATATATATATGTGTAATATATATATATACACATAACTGATCAGAACTATTTAATAATAAGCTTTATCCTTAAAAATCTCCAATACATAATGTAACATAGCATATGTATAAAACAGCTGTCCTACAAAATAACCTATAATACAAAATCAGCTGTCGCATGAAATCATATGTTATCATTTAATTCACTTTAAAGTGACTCATTGTGTAATCTGACAGAAATTATACTGTCGCTAAATTGTATATTTATGCCCATGATTTTTTTAGGCCCATCATTATAAAATGTCTCATTTCTAAACAATTTTTTTTTTATTTTCTTATAGTAAGTTAATAGAATAGTATTAAACCAATTAGAGCCCATCATGAAAGTCATTACAACAAATAACTAGTTACCTTAAGCAGTAGGGCAAAAGGAATATTGCTCATTATTTAAATTTCTGGAGGATAAAGCTGAAAATATTTAGGAATTTAAAACATAATGAATATACACTTTAAAAATATGGATAAAAACTCTATATTTATTAAAATTCATTTACAGTAAATTCCCGCTTATCCGAGTCCTGATTAACAGAAGCTCCGGGTTAACCAAGGTGTTCGAAGATACAAATTGGGGATGGGTCGATTCCGATTCTTGATTCTAGGAACTGTCTGTTGATTCTAATGGTATCAAGTAATCGTCGATACTAGAGTCTCCATTAATTAAAGTGCCAATTCCGATTCTTGTTTTTATAGCTGTTAAAATACGTGTGCGGTGTATTTTATAGGAAAAATAATTAATTATTGACGTCTTATTTATTTATTACTTACTTTGAATGAATTGAACAATTAAAGCAAATGCTGATTTGAGATAACAAAATTATTACTTTTACGTATATTTATGACGCAACAACAAAGACAATCAGAAGCATTTCTGGTCCGTTTGTTTATCATTGCTTGTCTCGCTCTGCTGTCTCACTCTTACCTGACTCTTACTCTCTCCCTGTCTCTCTCTTTCCCCCTCTGACCGCCACTACTCTGCCACCGCTTCGTAGATGTCAAAACAAAACACACATAAAATGTAGTTTCAGTTCCTACAGTTTTACACACTGATATCCCTATTACTGAGGTTATATTGTAATTAATTATGAACTGAAGTTCACATTTGTAATTTTAAATAAATCACTACTTTTATCCAATATGTTTGTCATGGTTTCAGAAATTCCTATTTATAAATAATAGTTAAACACAAATCAAGGCTTTGTGTAGCCTATCTTGTTGAAACAGAACTTTTAAAAGGCCTTTACCTTAAAGATTAAGATCTTGGTCTCCATATAACCAAGATGTTAACTAAATTCATTATTAGAGAATATCATGTAGGCCTATATAACATAAAGAATCAAAAATCAACTTAGGAATCGAGAATCGGAAGAAAAATATTAGAATCGACACCAGATTCTAAATAAAAAATTATAGGTATCTATTAAAATGTTTTATAGAGCACGCAGTAACAGTAATAAGATAATGCGTTTCACTACCACAAAACTAGTGGCTTTATCAATTGGTGATGCATGTACGCTGGTTGTTACCATCTCGAGTAATACAGTACGCTTGTACTTGATGTTGCTAGATCAAAAATTGAATTCTTAGAAATCACATCATCATAGTGACGTACAGTAACTGATTTAGGATCGGTCCCCTAAGAAATTACCTGGAGTGACCTATAGGCTCGTCTGAAAGTGGCCTATAGGAATTAACTTTGACTGAGTGACACAACGACATCATATTTCTGGAACACAACTTTTTTTTGTAGTCAGTCGCACAAGTTAATCGGAACACAAAAGGTTATGAGAAAAAGTAGATTGGATGACGGTTAAAGCTTTAAAAATGCCAAACAGTTCCGCTATGAAAACACTACATGCTGAGGGAAATCCAACGCCCCAACACATAAAACGCACACCCAACGCCATTGTCCAGTTTAGACCCATCAGTGAAAATAATTTCAGTTTGGTAGGATCTGGAAATTGTCAAAAACTCCTGGTGGTAAACCATATCAGGAGTAGCGTGTTTGATATAACTGGACAATGAGAAATCGAAATGTGGCATTTTTATTATCCATTGAGGTAGATAGCACATTGTTTGTTCGAAGATATCAGGAAGTACCAACTTACAGTTATCTATTATGCGTAGCGTTCTTATGCCGAATGGTGCAGTTGAACATTGACGTACATCATAATTAGATGCATATGGGTTATGAAAGACCATTTTGTACGCCGGATGAATAGGTTTGTTTCGAAGACCAGAAATGTACGATATTTGTAACATTTGACGTCGTTTTGACAAGGAAGATTCCCCAGCCTCGACAAGAAGACTAGGGATTGGGCTAGTTCCAAACGCACCAGTACCAGGTCTAAGTCCAGAGCGTTTTCAGAACTGTAGGTCGTGCTGATGAATAGGCTTGACAGCCATAATCTATGCGCAATCTAATGACTGCACGATAAAATCTACGCAAACTAGTTCTGTCAGCTCCCCAATTCGTACCACTAAGGACTCTTAACATATCCTATTTTTTGCTGCAACTCACCTTCAAATAACGAACATGTGGGATCCATTAAAGGCTTTTATCAAATGAAAGACCTAAGTATCGAACACCATCCGTTGTTTGAAGCTGAATCCCATCAAGATAAAGGATAGGCTGCTGGTGTTACCTACAACGACTAAATGCTACACATTGGGTCTTCGAAGTAGAGAACTTAAAGCCCGTAGTTCTTGACCATTCCTCTAACTTGTGTATAACTTTGTGTGTACACTTAGTACGCTGCCCTGCGGTACACCATTTTTCTGTTTATAACTATTTGAATATGTGCCTCTAAGACGAACGCGGAAGGACCTATTTGACAGAAAGTTTGTGATCAATGCTAGGATGTTCCCCTATTATACCCCATGACTTTAACGTATTTAAAATTCGTCTTTTCCACACCATATCATATGCCTTCTCAAGGTCAAAGAAAACAGCAACGAGTGTTTGGCACAAGAGAAAGACATTTTGAATAGCAGATTCTAACAAAACCAATTGGTCAACGGATGATCGTCGTTGTCTGAAACCACACTGTACGTTGCTATGAAGTTCGTTGTTTCTAGGTACCAGACAAGGCGGCGGTTGACCATCTTCTCCAGTAGTTTGCACAAGACACTTGTAAGAGATATAGGCCTGTAACTACTGGGATTGGTTTTGTCTTTACCTGGCTTTAAAAAAAGAATTATAGTCGCTTCTAACCATGTATCGAGGAAAGACTGCTCCTCGAATAAACGATTGTATATTTGAAGGAAGAGAAGTTTCGCCGATGATGGTAGATGTTTCAGCATGGAGTATACAACGGAATCAGGACCTGGTGCAGAATCCGTCATTGATACTAGAGCTGACTCCAACTCCCCTATAGAGAAAGGAGTGTTCAAAGGAGAGTCCCCAGACAACCCAACAGTAACCAGTATTGCTTTTTTATTCAGTTTATGTCTCTGAAATAATATATTAAAGGCTGTAGTAACAGAAAAGTTAGAAAATGATTTTGCCAGTACAATAACAATATCATCACTATCTGTAGTCAATCTTCTATTCGGTCACTTCAGCGCAATGGCTGGCAATGGAATGGAAGAACCACAAACTGATCTTAGTTTCCTCCATACTGTGGAGGATGGAGTTGTTCGTCTAATTGTGCTAATGTACTGTGCCCAAGAGTTCATTCTACTGAGCCTAAATATCTTCCGTGCAAAGTATTTTATATTCCTGAAGGAGGTCATTTCTTGGGTTTTGCTCAAATTTCATCAATGAGTGTCAGATAATCTGTGTCAAGTGATACAAAATAATTTGAAAAGGCGTCCCAATTGACTTTTCCTAAAATCCAACTGGGATGTCGATTATAACAGGGAGAGGAATCACATAAATTGATCCTAATGGGTACATGGTCGCTTCAATACATATCATTAAGCACTGACCATGTGTATCTGGTAGCTAAATGAGGGCTGCAAAACGATAAGTCAACAGCTGTCCATCCACCAGTAGATGCTGCCGTAGTAGTAGGCGAACCGTCATTTAGCAGACATAAATCCAGTTCTGTTCTTATACTCTCCACAAGTTGTCCTCGAGAATTGCAATTCAGGGATCCCCAAGACAAATGATGGGCATTAAAATCCCCTACTAATAAGAACGGAGTTGGTAACTGGCTAATTAAATCTACAGGGTGACACACGGGAGACAGATGGTTTTCAATGAAATAATACTCAGCTAACTCTAAAATTAATGCATGTTTATTTACAGAAAATCAATGCTCATTATTTGCCATTTTAGTTAACAAACTTATTTGTGAAAAACAATGTCATCAAGGTGATGTCCATTATTTCGAATGCAGGACTCGAGTCTCTACTCAAAATCCTCCATCACACGGACTAAACTCTCTGCAGGGAAGGCAGCAATTTCTTGAATGATTGCATTCTTCAACTCCTCCAAATTTCGGGGTTTGTGGTTATAAACACAGTTCTTAAGGTAACCCCACAGAAAAAAGTCACATATTGACAAGTCGGGAGTCCTGGGAGGCCAAGGAACATTGCTAAAACGTGAGATAATCCGGCCAGGAAACATGCGTCTAAGAACTGTCATTGAAGTGTCTCGGGCCAGGATGCTTCTTAGCCAGTATGCTTCCAGTTGATCTGAAGTTTTCCACCCATCTGAGGATTGTATTACAGCTCGGAACAGCTCCATGTCGACCGAAACAATCGCTGTGTAACAATAATACTCACCACTTTTCACAAAACTGTCATAGACAAACACTTGACGTTGCAAGTCCCACTGCTCCATAGTGACTGAGTAAATGAAATGGCATCTTGTATGGATCAGAACTATCCCCACCACGACCAGCTCCCACCACCGCGCCCTCAGTACTACGCAGTTCAAAACCGTCCGTCTCCCGTGTGTCACCTTATACTAAGTCTCTGTGTCGGATAGTGTCGTTTGGTAGCAAGTAGACACAACACATAGTCAACTTATATGGGACAGCTGTTTCAATGGCTACAGCTTGTAAAGGGATTATTAGGTTCATAGATACTGCATCGATAGTCACGGGCAAGTATGGCTACACTACCTCTTGCTCAATCTTCTGTAACAAAGTCGGCACGAAAAACTGAATACTCCCTTACATGAAAGTTTTGCGATTCATGGAGATGTGTCTATTGTAGACAGATGAACATTGGATACACATCTTGCAAAAGTACCTTTAGATCTTCTATGTGATTCCTAACGCCGTTTACATTCCACTGTATCACTGACTTGCTAAGCAGACATTTATTAGCTTAGCAAAGGATTTATTTGACACCCATTGGTGCTCTCTCTTTTCTTACCTGGGACGTTCTTAGACGTCTCAGACTTACATTTCTCAGATTCCATATCCACCCGTTCAGGAATGGAATCTGAGGAAGTTTTGAGTTTAGGAGGGGTGGTTTTCACATTCCCTCTTTTGTTGACAAAATACATTTTTTTAATACCCAGTAATGACGGTGGCAATGTGGTCTGATGTACCACTGGTCTATGTGTTTCGTTTTTTTCCAACGTCTTTGGCACAGAAGGTTTATTACCCGTTGACAATGTCTTCTGCACAGAAACACAAGGCTCACTTGTTTTTATTTCGTGCTCCAATCCCCCCAGTGGAAGGGATTGATACAAGAGCTCAATCACGATCCGTTGATGCAGGTTGTACTAAATTCAAAGTAGGACCATTTGTGAAGGAGAACAGGCGAGAAACTTGTTCTTACCATCTGCCTTAGGCTGAGTAGATCTATAAATTTTTTTGGCCTCTGGAAATGATATCTTGTCTTTTCCCATGATGCCTAGGATAGCTTTCTCTTCCTTAAAAGTAGAGCAGTTATAAGATCCCTCTCCATCAATGATGCACTGGATGTATCTGAGGGTGATAAGACCTATGATTACCTATGGTGCTCTGGTGTGGTGGACAAAGTCCAACCAGGCACAGACAAGAGCTCAACTGAGCTCTATCCAGAGATTGGCTTGTCTGTGCACACTGGGAGCGATGTCAACTACACCTGGTGCAGCAATGGAAGTAATGCTTAACCTCCCCCCCCCCCCTTGAGCTTGTCCTTAGGGGAGAGGCGAGGCTGGCGGCATGGAGATTGCGCAACTCGAACAACTGGGCTAACCTCCCAGATGTTTCGGGACATATGAGTATCGAGTGCGTGGTCAAAGAACCCGTCTTGGAAATGGGCAGCGACCACATTACTCGAACGTTTGCACCTGACCAGGCCCACCATACTATGATGGAATGGTCAGGGACATTAACATCGGGAGCTCAGATCTGGTACACAGATGGCTTCAAGATGGACTTCGGCACTGGAGCGGGGGTGTATTGTAAAAACCCAAGGGTAAAACTAGTTTTTTCCTTGGGGAGGCATACCTCTGTCTTTCAGGCCGAAATATATGCTATAAATGCCTGTCTGGGAGAGATAGCGAGAAGGGGAACACACGGGACCCGGATTGCTATTTTCTCCGACAGTCAGGCAGCAATTAAGGCACTAAACGGACATGTGGTCACCTCGGCCATAGTCAGGGAGTGCCTAAATAACCTACAAGCCCTGGCAAGGCACAATCAAATCAAGATAGGTTGGGTGCCAGGGCATAGGGGAATACTTGGAAATGAAGCCGCAGATGCGCTGGCCAGAGAGGGGTCTTCGACTCCCCTGATTGGACCGGAGCCTGCGGTAGGTATTTCCAAATCCATGGTCAAGATGGCAGTGCGAAGGTGGATGGCTGAAAGACACTGTGAGCACTGGATCAGGGCTGAAGGGATGAGACACAGTAAGCTAACCCTTAGGAAACCTTCCTTGGGGCTGCAGAAGAGTCTCATCTATCTGTCTAGGCAGGAACTGAGGATAGCCACAGGTCTACTCACGGGACACGGTGGACTAAGGAAACATCTGCATAAAATGGGTATCTACAAAGATGAACCAGTGTGCAGATTATGTGGGCAAGAACTGGAGACCGCCACACACATCATTTATAGATGTGAAGCACTTGCCAAGAGGCGCTTCAACCTCTTTGGAGATAGCACAGCTCTGGAAGAGAATGCTGAAGGTAAAACACTAGTCAGAAAACTCCTAAACCTGGTAAGAGGGAAGGGGCTATTTGACTAGATCAGGGAGGTAAGTACAATATACCTTAAGGTAGCAGTGCTTTGGGCAATTTAAAACCCGCTCCCAAGTCAAGAAAAAAAAAAGAAAAAAAAAGATCCCTCTGGGTGGTCACCATCACAGTTGGTGCACTTTTGAGAATTAATACATTCCTTATCATCATGGCCTTCAACGCTACATTTTCTGTATACGTTCTGCTTCGAACAGGTAGAGCTGATATGCCCAAAACGCTGACACTTAAAGCAGCTAGGGTATGCAGCGCCTAGGGTTAACCACGTATGGTCTCACTGAGAGCCTTTGGTAACCTGCATGTAAGTATTCGGGTATTTCCGGTTTGCCAAAGGTGACAATAAAAGACGCTGTTGCTACTTTTTTGCCTTTGTCCATTTTCATTATAGGGACAACATCCGTAACTGACTTGAGACGACAGTTTGGACTTAACTTCATCAATTGGAATGTACATTAAATCCCTACATCTGATGACCACCTTTGAGTAATTCAAGGATCTGAGGGGAGCCACAGATACCATGTCCTGATCAAAGAAAGAGGTCAATTTTGATAGAGAACGAGTTTGTCTCTCGGTGGAGGTTGCAACTAACAGTGTTCTGTTTCTAAGTTTCTTAATAGAGGCTAATGAGCCTCCAGCACAGGCAGTAATAGCCTTGTTAATGAGGAAAGGAGAATCTTAGAAAGATCTTTCCCTTTTTCTTCACTAGAAAATACTAAATACTTTGGTGCCGAAAGTTCTTACTTAAATCTTTAATATTATGATCGTCAGGAGAATCCTCACATTTCCTTTTTAAACTAGCCATATTTGACAATGTTTATGAATCCATAAATTTTTTCAAGCCAGCTATCGGTCAAGCGTTACGGGAGAGACTATAGGAACGGGTGTACCCTTGGATCACATTAAGATCATTTCCAACCCTCAAAACTCTAAGACCTATAGCTTTTCTCCTTAGCTCGACTGGATGGGCATCAGTCGAGAACTCATAATACTGTGCACAGGCTCCAACATCCGTGCACCACGGACACTCCCTGACCAAGGACCAAAGCGGCTGGTAGACCAGAAATCCCGCTTATGTCTTCGGCAGAGCAACTCCCATCAGCGTCCCAGACCTGAGTTTGTCAAGCTCTGGACTTTTCAGCACTCGCAGCGATTCTGACCCGTCAAAAATCGCTAAGAGAAGGTGTAAGTGTTGAAATGTTTAGAGATTGTGTTGAATATGTGGTGTCTGTAGAAAATGTATTAGTGTGTAATAGTGAAGTTAGAGTTGTTAATAGTGTATATGTTTGGCTGGGGTACGCGAGGGACGCTAAACCCCTCTTAGTAGGTTTTAAAAAGAGAAAAGAATGAGTAACTATCTTAGCATCTTAGGGAACATTTAAAATAGGACCTCTACTTATTGGAAAAGCCAAAAGTCTCAGGGCTTTTTAAACATATTAATGTTAAATGTTTGCTCACCATGTACAGAAACCAAAAATTTGTATGGTTGAACAACCAGATCAATAAAAAATGTTTTTTTAAAGAGTTTGTTCTTCTGATTGAGGAACTTTTAAAAACATTAAGCTTTCCTAAAAAGCAATCCCAACGCAGGTACTTATCCCGATGTGAATGATCTTTGAGGTGGTGACATTAAAGCTATCTTTTTACCCCCTAACTTTCCTATTACATCTTCTAGATCAATCAATTCTTGAGATCATCATCAGATGCTTATTTCACATATAGATGATGGGATGAGTGTTACAGAATCTTTGAGGTTAGCACAAAAATCAATCATACTTTTTCACAACTTTAACATTTCTGACATTTTCTATAAAACTGTATTTTGTATATTAACTGTTTATTAATAAGTGTAAATATGAATTTGGGACATATAATATAATACTATATTCTAAAATCCTACATGTTTGTTGTTATTTATGACCTATTTTAACATTGTCTCTGAATTATCTGAATTTGTCTTTATCTGAGGTAGTCTCAGTCCCAATTACCTGGGATAAGCGGGAGTTTATTGTATTTAATAAATAAAATTAACAAACTTTAATGTTTATAAACTGTTTCCATTATATCAAATCGGAGTTATATTTATATTTCGTCAGTTTCAAAATTTGTAAAATATTTCCTAATATCAGACAGTAAAACATATTTATCATGTTCAGGCTTATTTATTACTGCAACAAAATTGTTTAAAGCTCAACAATCATTAGAAAACTATGTACACAACATAGTAAAATATATATTATTAAATCCAGTACAGTAAACAAACACACTGCATTGCTGATTACAAAAAATTTAACTCATTTTACCCTACCACACTTGTGTGGTAAGTATCATACAGAGATCAGTTTCCCATTAAGGTTCTCTGCATTGTTTGTTTACTTCAAGCTATCAATAACTCCTAGTTTATTGACACAGTTACTGTCGATTTTTTTTAATGTGTCACTTGCAAGACTAAACATCTGCATTGTCTAAGGATATTTATAGCCTCTTGAAATTTAAATAATAGATAAGGGTATATATTAGAACCAATAAGTTCTCCTTTTATCAAAGGTTCTAGACATGATTGACCTGTCAAAACTTCAAACTTTAAATAGCTTTTAATTTGTTTTTACTAATTATGATTACAAATAATATTCAACTATCAAATAAAAAACTAAGGTACAAAACAAAAAACTGCACCTATACAAAATAAATAACATTTAGTGCTTTATAAGTGAGAATATTTTAGTAGCAAAATATAATACAACACAAGGAGTTACTTCGCACCCGCTGGATCACTGAAACTGCTAATCATTTAATTGGCAATGGGTTAATAAAATGGACATTGGAGGAACCAATGTTCGACAAATCGTCATTTTTCATTGAAAATCAGACAAATATAATGGCAACTACAATCATTTGTAACCTACCCATTCAGAAAATGATACAAGTTAGTGTCAAAATAAACCAGAAACTACCTACAAAAAACTAAACATTGACATTTAAGATTATAAATACATCTGCAAATTTTTAATTAACACAAAGAAATTAGACCTAGAAAAAATTTATTTGGACCATCACCAATCTGACAAGTTTTAATATAGGAAATCAGCATTTGAGAAATGGCAATTTTGTGTTTATTAATCATAGATCACTTATACCTCATCAAAATGACAACACGCTATTTCAAAAATTGTTGTATCTGACAAATGAGTGATTCACACGCATTCATCTTCCCAGTATCTTCGTACCTACAACAGCCAAAGTCATATACACAGATTTGCCGCTAAAGTCTTGTGAGTCCTAGTGAAACTTTAAGACTTAGGTGAAACTTATGTTTGTGATCTCTTTACAAATAGTTTTGTAAAAGTTCTTTCATTTCACTTGTTCTAGTGTTTTTTGTAAATAAAATATGTTAAACATTATTTTAGAAGATTTTTTTAACATTTGTGTTTCACTATCCCATTAAAACGTAGTCACTGTAGTTTTAGTTTTCTTTCTAATAGTAGGATTCGTAGCCACTATATTTTTTCCTAAGTAAATACTAAAGAAGTATGTGATATTACAATGTTCAACATATTAATAAGAAAGATATTATTTTGGCAAATAAAAAAAGGAATTGGAGTAGTCAAATTGACGATACATAAGTAATCGTGTGACAAAATTTAGACATAAGTAATCTAAGGTTAATTCAAAACAATAATAAAATAATTTTAAAAATACTTAACTAAGTGAATACATAATTAATTGCTTAACTTGCTGACGCGTTTCAAAATATTCATTCCTTTTACGATGCTAACCCTCTACTGGCGGCATCGGTTATTTGTAAAGGCTCTAATGCAGGGATACTCACTACGCGGCCCGCGGGCCGCATGCGGCCCTCGGGACGATTTTTTGCGGCCCTTAGACGGTTAGGATTGAAGTCAAAATATTTTATAACTTCAATAAATATTATATTTATTTACTGAGTGTTTTGAAAATCTGTCGTTGTTTTACTAAACTTAATTAATTACTCAAACTACTGAAGTTAAAAACCCCGCCCGCTGTATCTTTGCCTCGGGCTTTACTGACGCTTAGCAAGCAATAGTATCGGCAACACCGCAACGCAACGCAACTTAACGTGTGAGCGTTGCCAAACAGTGCAAGTCCCAGGCGCAGCTTAGCAGAGCCAATCAGCAGTCGGTGGCAATGACCTTGGGAGAGCGCCTAACGTCCCCCACAACCCCGTCATCCCCACAACAGTGGCTGTGGTGCTGGCCAGTTACTGTTTGTCTTCAGTGGAGTCAGGTGTCAGTGGAGAGTAAGATCTAATTTAGTGCAGACGTATGTATAAGTCGCGCTAGTGTCAATGTGATTTAATGTTAGTGCGGTTAACTTTATCGATTGAACTTATTATTTTACGAAAATAACATTCAGTTTAGTGATTGAATTTTAAAATTAAATATGGCAGGAGTGTATTCAAAAGGACGGAAACGAAAACTGGATGATGAAAACCGTGAGTTTCAAGCCGAGTGGGAGGAGGAATTTTTTTTACAAAAGGTAAGAAAGAAGGGACTGCCATATGTTTGATATGTCGTGAAACTGTGAATGGCAACAAACGTTATAATCTGAACAGACATTATACTTCAATTCATTCTCAATTTGAAGACAAATTCCCGACAAAATCTAAAATCCGAGAGGAAAAATTGCAATCACTGAAAAAGTCTTATGCTTCTGAACGTAGTGTCTTATTTAAAGCAATTAAGAAAAATGAGCTTACTACAAAAGAATCCTATCAAGTCACTGAAATTTTAGCTCAAAAGATGAAACCGTTTTCTGATGCAGAAATTGTAAAAGAATGTGTTGTCACAGTTTGCAAAATTTTGTTTTCACAATTTTCTAACAGTAAACAAATATTGGAAGAAGTTTCCAAACTTCAGTTGTCTGACTCAACGTGCATGAGACGGTCGCAGGATTTAGCAGCAAATATTGCACTTAATCTTACTGATGAACTGCAGCAAAGCAAATATTTTAGTCTTGCACTCGATTCATCCACAGATATAACCTCAATTTCTCAATTACTGTTGTTCGTGAAGTATATATCCAAGGATTGTGTTATCAAAGAAGAATTTTTGGGCATGCTTCCCATGACTGGACAGACTCGAGGTGTTGATTTTTTTAACGCAATAGTAAGTTTTTTTAAAGAGCTTGGCATTGATTTGAAAAAAGTTATTTCTGTGTGTACTGATGGTTGCCCATCAATGTTAGGACGAAATGTAGGATTTGTTCAGTTGTTGAAAAACCATTTGGGAAATGAAAACTTATTGAGTTTTCACTGTATAATTCATCAAGAAAGCTTAGCTGTTAAATTTGGTGAAAATTTCAGCTGTGTTATGAAAGACATTGTTAAGATCGTGAATTTCATAAGATCAAATGAACTGAATCACAGAACTTTTCAAGAGTTTTTGAAAGAACTTATTTCGCAATACAGGGATGTGCTTTACCACACAGAAGTTAGATGGCTGAGTAAGGGTAAAGTTTTGGAACGTTTCTTCAGCATTCGACATGAGATTTCTTTGTTTTTGGCTACAAAGAACAAAGAGTACCCTGAAGTTTATAATTTTAGTTGGTGGCTTAAAGTAGTGTTTCTTTCTGACACAGTGGGCATTATGAATGAAACGCTGACTAAATTGCAAGGAGACTATAATAACATTGTAACTAAGATGATGAGTATCGTATTTGCACATGAACAAAAACTCAATATGTATATTGAAGAACTATCAAACAGTGATTATTCCAGCTTCCCTTCAGTTAAAACACTGTTTGATGAAAATCCTGATAAAAGTCAAAATGTTTCCGATTTACTAAAACTATTGAAAGACCTGAAGGAGGAAATGTCTCAGAGGTTTAGTGACTTCAGGAAGTATCAGGAACCATTTCGCTTGGTAGAAAATCCATGGGCAATGAAACCAGCTAATGTAGCTCATCTTTCTGTTTTTGGATATGAAGCTAGAGATTTGAAAAATGAATTAATCGATCTTCAGAACGATACGGAACTCAAAAGTATTTTTGAAGAAAAGATGAAGAATAAAGCTCACTATGAGTTTTGGAGGGTTGTTGAAAAGGACAAATTTCCTAACTTACTTGAATGTGCTCAGAAAATATTGTATGTTTTTTCATCTACTTATGTCTGTGAATCTACATTCAGTAAGCTGAAGTTTGTAAAAAACAAGTACAGATCTAGGCTAACAAGTGAGAATGTTGAGAACATTTTAAGAATTTCAGTTTCTTCCCAACCTGCCAACATAGATGCCATATTAGAGGACTGTGAAAGATTTCGCCCATCAACATCAAAGAATTAACTAATTAAAAAAAAGACATTTTCAAACTTTTTTATGCTCAAAACAGTTTATTTATGTTGGTAATGTAATAAACGTGTATTATAATCATATTGTTTGTCAGTTATTTAGTGCCTCGTGTACTTGCGGCCCTCAGGAAATTTTTTGCAACATTTTTGGCTCTCAAAGTATTCCTAGTGAGGACCCCTGCTCTAATGGAATGGACTTGTTTTGAAACGTGTCAGCAAGTTAAGAAATTACGTATTCACTTAGTTAAGTATTTTTAAAATTAGTTTAATCAGTTAATTCAAGATGATTACATCAAGCAACTTCAATAATAAAATGTCAGTTAATATATTTGTAAATATATCTTAAAATATCATACAGTAAAATATATCAATTCTTAAATACTTAACAAAGATTATACTTACCAGAAATTTGCTTATCTGGAAGTGGGGGTATGGGAATCAGGCTAAACTTCTCCTCTAGTCTTTCATGAAGCCAATCAAAATGCTTATATCTTCTTGATACTTGAATATTATTAAACTGTGAAAAATAAGTTTAAAATTTTTATTCAATCAAGTTTCTTACATTTTTATAAAAAGTTGTTTTTAACTTATTAATGGTAAACCATTTTCTTAAATTTTATACACTGTAAACCCAATTTCAGACACATCCATTTTACACTCATTATGTGATGTGTCACATAATTTTTAATATTTGTTGAATTATCCAGCTAAGTTTTAAAGGTTCTTTGAAATACTAAATATTATTAAAGTTTTGTTATATCTTCCAAAAGTGCAAAAAAAGGCAAATTAAAACAGAGAAAATTAATTCGAACCCATCAACGACACTGCATATGTCTCAATATTGACTAGATAAAACACAAGTAGGTTAGTTAGAATATAATCAATGTAGATTTTTAAAAATAATTTATTAAAATTTTTATAGTTCCTATTTCAAGTATGATTTTAGTTCGAGTTTGATTTTTCTTAAAGCTGTATGAATTTAAATCTAAACTGGTCAGTAAAACATTTCAAGTTAACTTCAAAATCTTTTATAATATGTTATTTTATTAGACTAAGCAAACACTTTTCAAGTGTAAACTATAACAAATTTTAATCTTTAAAGAGGAGAAAACATCTATTTTACTTATCTGCAGATATCTAAAGCAGCATCTTAAAAAAATCCTTAGCCAGCCTTATAATTCAAATTATGGTAATGCACTTCCCTCATAAATCAGCATCTCAAACAATCCTTAACCCGCCTTATAATTCAAATTATGGTAATGCACTTCCCTCAGCTATCTAGAGCAGCAACTTCAATAATCCTTAACCAGTCTTATAATTCAAATTATGGTAATGCACTTCCCTCAGCTATCTAAAGCAGCAACTTCAATAATCCTTAACCAGCCTTATAATTCAAATTATGGTAATGCACTTCCCTCAGCTATCTAAAGCAGCAACTTCAATAATCCTTAACCAGCCTTATAATTCAAATTATGGTAATGCACTTCCCTCAGCTATCTAAATCAGCATCTCAAACAATCCTTAACCCGCCTTATAATTCAAATTATGGTAATGCACTTCCCTCAGCTATCTAGAGCAGCAACTTAAACACTCCTTAACCCGCCTTATAATTCAAATTATGGTAATGCACTTCCCTCAGCTTTCTGAAGAAGCATATTAAACGATCCTTAACCAAATTTATAATTTGTGTTATCTTACTTCTTTCAGATATGTGGAGTGGTATTTTAAAGCAATCAATCCTTAACGAACCTTAAAATTTAAGTTATATTAACTCACTTCTCTTATCACCATGTGCTCATTGTTAAGCATACTTGTCATAGTCCAGCCAGATTTAAAACTATAGTAAAGCCCGTTTGGAGAAAAATCCGCAAGCTATATTTTAAAGGGCAAATTGTCTATTGAAATTAGCTTGAGGAAAGTTAACTATTCTCTAACGGTCAATAATAAGAGTAGATTTAAGATGTTCTAAACCATTTAAATGCCAATTAAAGATGTCAACATGAATTTGGAAGAAAGCTTAGGTATATTAAAAATAAGTATAGCAGTTTCAGATTCGAATTACATAAATAAAGTAATTTTAACTGAAGTAATTAGTAAGTGAATTTTAAATTATTAGTTTTCAAAAGTTCTTTACTATATGTCTTGACTGAGAAATTTGAAAATACTTGTTGCAAGAAGAATCGATATTATTTGGCTACCTACCATAAAAACCCAACTAACTTCCAACATAAATTTTATACAGTAGCCGCCATATAGTGTGATCACGCTTAATGTTATCATTCGGTTATTATTATTGTTTTACTTAAGGACAGACACGGAATCTTATAAATACATTATAATCAAGCCGCTTATTATTAATCATCTCCACTTATTTTTATCACTTAATTTGTCCTCCAATAAAATATGCGTTCAATAGTACAGACCAAAAAAGAATATTTACGAGTATCGTAAATTTTTAGAAATCAGTTAAGCGATATGGTGACTGACATCTTGCCCATCAGTCCTGCTATTGACATTATCGACATGATTCATTAACCATTTGTCATTCATAACCTGTTTGACTTTACTTAAACACATCTTGTAGGTTCAATAAAATGTACAGTAAGTTGTTAGTCTGCCATTTAGTTTAGTATGCCATTTTGTTAATATAGTTGTTCGTATGTCATTTATTCATGACACTATTTCACAGTAATGCACTGCTTATTTCTTTATTTTTATATACATTTATGATAGTGTGATTTTACGTAATTTAAATTTACACATTTTCTTTCATTTGTTCTGTGAAGTTTGGTGTCACTTGAAGTTTTAAAGTGTAGCAAGATGTCTGAATTTCAAAAGAAATGACATGATTTAAGTCTTGAAGAAAAACTTGACATTCTAGATCGATTACGGTAAATTACAAAAACGAGTCAAAGACATGCTGCTTCTCAACTTGGCGTTTTGCAAACTATCTTGTACAAAATTTTGAAGAACAAAGACTTCACCTTGTCATTATCAAAGTGTAATGAAAATGATGACAGCAAAAAAAATCGTTCCAGAAAGGATCCACAAGTGGACTCAGTTTTTAAATTATGGTTTAAAAATGTTTGCAAAAAAGATGCTCGAGTTTATGGCTCATTAAAGCGACATAAGTCAAAGATCTTGCAAAAAAAATAATGAATATGAACAGTATTTTACTGGAAGATTACAACAATTTCATACAGAGGGAGTCTTCATGAAAAGTAAATAAATTTGAAAGTGTAAATGAGATAAAAGTGTTTTATGATGAAGTGTAAGTGTTTTATACAGTTTTTTAAACAGTTAAATAATTTTTTTTTAATTATGCTAGACTCAATTAGTGTTTAAAAAAATCTACAATGGAATAAAATAATCTGGCATGTAGTATGTCCGCAAAATATAACAAGTAGAAGTCCTAGTTACAAAATTTTAGTACAGAACAATAAACTGCCTAGAGTTGCAAAATTTGGTAAGTAATCACTCATGATTTCAATGTGCCTTAATTACATTGTCGTTGCTGTATTTTATCATTAAAATGACTTACTGTAATGCTAGGCCTACATATCGTTCAGTAAACACTTGTGACCATAATACGCTGGGTTCAATGCAGCACTTCTGTACAATTTGAATATGAGGTCAGTTATTGTTATTAAATATGCTTCTGACAAATATGACTGCAATAAGCGGTCATGCATAAGGTACTTGATGCAATAAGCTACTTTATTACATCCAAGGAAATATATAAACCAAACCAACTTTAACTGAATTACAGAGAAACTGGTATAAATACCAGTTTTTCTACACAGGACCAACTTTTACTAATGATAATATTAATTCAAAATAATTTCAATTGAAAATGTTTAAACATAGATCTTATACATGCCATTTAATTATATATGCAAAAATTATCTAGTAAGTGCCATCTACAGAATAATGAAATAAAATTTAAAGATCAATTAAACCATTCTTATATTCACTAACAATTTTTTAATGAATCTAACACTTTCTGCACGATAGTGGCGATAGTGATGATCTCATCAAACTACTGTCTGTTTTTCGTTAACTTTCACCTCTGACGGCAGTGGAACGCTAAGCGGATTGCATAGCTTATCGTAGCATCTAATTATCGAACCCGTTGTTTTCATCTCAATAATTTTATTTCTAACATATACAGGTTTATTGGGGACATCAGAATAGTGTATTAGACACTAAAATATTGTTTTATTTATCGGGTCACAAATAAAAAAAAGAAATACAAGTGATAAATTACTGTATGACAAATAATAAAACACAATAAAAAAGACAGAGAAAAAAGATAATTTACATACAAAACTAAAAACCTAACTACTAAAATATACTACATACTAAAATAAGCACTCAACGTTTAACTCGGAATGTTTGTTTCTGTTTGTGCCATGTGTTTCACAAAGCCATAGAGATCGATAATGTAAACGGAGACATAGATAATACATATGTCATGTCCGAGACTATTTATAGCCGAGATTAGCTGACATTTGTTTACTACAATCTTAAGTTGACACATTAGGTTTTCGGGCGTCCAAGCATTTTGTCAATGAGTCATATTACAATAGTCTGTTCCCACCCCTCGAATTAGTTCATTCACTCTAATAGGGCAGTTATCGTTTATTCTTGCGTTAGTTCAGAAAGCTTGGTTAATTTTTATGATCGTTGTTTTTACCGGGTATTTTGTCGGTTAAAGTGGTTCAAACTAAAAAAAAGACATTAAAATATAAAAGTTAAACCAAATTAAATCTGTTCATAAAACTCCCTGAAGCATTGTTTCAGTTGAAGCATCAAAAGTTAACTTGGGATGGTTGGATTTAAAAACGACTCAGGCACAATGTTCTCTAAACTTTTCTGAAGCACTGACGTAAAAATCAAACCTTTATACAAACACCTATCGACACTACAGAAGTTTCAATTAGCCTGGGAGTGAGCGTGCCAGTGAGCTCGCCGTCTCTAAGAAGGTAAGCTGGGAACGCACCGGCAGGCTCTCTGTGCCTCGTAAGGGAAACCAGAGCGTGCCGGTACCCTAGCCATGCTGAACGTGTTGAATACAAATTTAAATTTATAGCTCACTAAAAAGCCATTAGTATTACAATTTATTTATAGCACGAAAATAATTGCAACAGTAGTAAAACAATATTTTTTCATGTCAATCTCAAATAAAAAAATTTTGAACTTTTTTATATATTAAAGTTAATAAATTAAAGAAGTTTTAAATCCAACCTGCTTTGAATTTTTATAATTAAGAGATTACTTTTAAGACAGTCTTTTTTACAGGACATTGAATAAGCAAAATATTACAGAAAACGTCCAAATAAATAAGTGTCACGTTCAAGTCTTATACATATGAAAAAGATTTTTTTCAGAGTCAATGAATACAGACAAATTTACCAAACAACAATTTTTTAAATAGATCTGGAAAAAACATAAAATTTTAAAATAATAAACTTAGAAAAACACTCTATTGCAATAGAATACACACTTCTAATACAGGTATTTTATTGAAAATATTATTAATTCAAGAAAATATATTAATAAATAAACATCTTAGTAGTACAATATCCATTTTATTCTGAAATCAACTTTTAAACATTTATAAATTCAGATGATTATACTTTAAATTAAATTTTTGGTAAAAATATAGTCTTAATGACATTGGTTTTTGTTAGTTTTTTTTTTAACTACTCGTTTAATGTGTAGAACATGAGTATAAATTTTTGAAAATACAAAAAGTTAATTTTTTGCACATTTTTAATGTTAGTCTGTAATAGCATGTATAGCGTCAACAAGCAGCGAAGTAGCACTGCACTACGTCAAAGTAAATTTATTTTAATAACAAACTTAAAATCTAAATATTAAATTTTTTGTTATAATTTTGTACATTACTATATACTTACATTAAAACATACCTATGAAGTATCCAGTCAGGACAGATTTGGTTGAAATTTTCGGCCTTGGCAATAAGTCTAAATATTTACCAAAATTACAACCAAATCTATCCTGACTGGATACTTTAATATAGGTAGATAGTAATGTTGAATAAAATGATAACCAAATCTATCCTGACTGGATAGGTAGGTATATTTTACTACTGCACGCCCGGTTCACGCTATAGGCCTACATGCAATTACAGACTAACATTTAAAATGTGAAAAAAAGGAACTTTCCATATTTTCCACGGAAAAAAATTTCATATTCGTGTTCTACATATTAAAACGAGTAATTAAAAAAAAACTTTTTTAAACCAACGTCATTTAGAATATATTTTTACCAAATTTTTTTTAATATAAAAAATGCAACTTTTGGTACTTACTGTAGGTGTTAGCTGATAAGCAATAAAACTTTTAAGACCCTTCAATTTACTTTCTTTTTTTGGTGATGCAACCATACAGATATAATGCTGTTTTATCGGGCTCCAAATAACGCCATTATCGCTCTCTATAATATACACTTTATCAGAATCTGGAACATTTATTTTGACTGTGCCTAAAATGTAGCTTTCCCCAGCAGTCTTGACAAATGTAGAAAATCTATTTAAATTTTTTCTTCCAACTGTGCTTTTGCCCTCACTCCTTCCTTTGCAAGAAATAAAAAACGAAAATCATAAAATTAACAATATCAGTCGATAAAATTAAATAAATATTACTTACTAATAGTGTACATAGGAAAGCCTATTTTAAAAGGCTTAAATTATTCCAATAGTTAAATATAGTGAGCCCTCTGAGTAAACCCAACTCATATTAACAGATGTTACACTTAATGCTGTTACAAACGTATTTATTTTACCTTTACTATTTTCTACAACTGTTCTGTAATCAGTCTGTTTTCTCAATTACTATAAATGGTTTATTTTTTTTATTACAAAGAAAAAACTAACAAGTTGCATATACAAGAGAGACAAGTCACATCAAGTACATCTTTGATTGTCTGGGGTAAATTAGCCAGGTTAATCAAAACAACTATCCCGATTGGAAGAATTAACGATTCTGCACCTTGGAAGTGGTTTATATAAAACTGTGCACAAATAATTGAAAACTAAACTATTATACACCTTATAATAATAAACATTATATCAAACATATATTGTTTATAATATATCTTACTAAACTACACTAACACAATTTCAGAGGGGTAATCAAATCTGATGGCTAAGCTGCCTAGCACATTACTCTTATCATTTGAATACCAGGGAATAACACTTTGATCTTATTTACACACCCCAATTTATTTACTTTTTCACAAAGAATCCTTCAATATGAGATTGTCTGTAAGCTTCCAGTAAAATATTGTTGATACATTGTTTATATTCATTACTTTTTTTGCAAGATCTTTGACTTTTTGTTGCATTAATGAGCCATCAACTCGAGCATCTCTTTCGTAAAAATTTTTAAACCATAATTTCAAAACTGAGTCCACTTGTGGATCCTTTCTGGAACGATTTGTTTTGCTGTCATCATTTTCATTACACTTTGATAATGACAAGGTGAAGACTTTGTGCTTCAAAATTTTGTAGCAGATAGTTTGCAAAACGCAAAGTTGAGAAGCAGTGTGTCTTTGACTCGTTTTTGTAATTTACAGTAATCGATCTAGAATATCAGGTTTTTCTTTGAGACCTAAATCATGTCATTTCTTTTGAATTTCGGACATCTGGCTACACTTTAATACTTCAAGTGACACCAAACCTCACAAAACAAATAAAAAAAACTTATAAATTTAAATTACGTAAAATCACACTGAAATCATAAACATATATGGAAATAAAGAAATAAGCAGTACAGTAGTATGCAATAGTGTCATGAATAAATGGCATACGAACAACTATATTAACAAAATGGCATACTACACTAAATGGCAGACTAACAACTTACTGTACACTTCATGAAACCTACAAGATGTATTTGAGTAAAGTCAAACAGGATATGAATAACATATGGATAATAAATCACGTCGATAATGTCAATAGCAGGACTGAATATCAAATTATTTAAATTTTTAACATGCTAACAATGTTTTGTAACAAATTAGGCACAGTAATATTTAAAGTTGAATTATTTTAAGAGAATGCTCCATGAATAGAGGTTTACATTTAAGAAAACATACCATCTTGATTAGTAATGCGAGCCAGGAATATTCCCAGTGGGAATGGAATTTATAAATGGGAATATTTCCAGGGAACTACCCGAAGGCTTTACAAGTTCCCAAAACGAGGGAATGTATGGAATAAACTCATTTAAATGGGGTTTATTATGTCTTAAAACTGTTTTTGGGCCTTAATTGGTAATAAATGATCAATAACAAAGCCAAATAAACAAAAATATTGTCATATACCATGGCAAAAACTTTCATTTTAACCATGATAAAAATTTTGAGAGGGGACTTGGTTGATTATGAGACCGAGACCCAAAATCAATTTCATTATAAGCACAAAAAACCTGATGATATAAGTTTTAAAGAATACTCCAAGTTAAATAGCTAATTTATTCATCAAAAGTATTATTAAAATTAATTTCTTTTTATGGTTGAATTGAAATGTTTCAAACCATTTCTGCTTTTCCTAATTGGAAATGGTTCCATGTAACTTTTGAATTTCCTTCCAAGTACATTTTGAATCTATGTGCGGTGAAGAAGTTAAATGAACTGGAAACAGTTCTAAAAGGAAAGTTACCATTGTCTTCCCTTTCCAAAGCAGAAGAAAATAAAGTGCTGATAAAATTCTCAGAAAGGAAAGACTTTGCCATTGGACCAATTTACATGCCTGCAAATATGCTAGAACCTAAAGTTCAGGGCAGTAGTTTGAAAGCTGACCAGCTTTTGGATGCAATCAGTTTTGTTTGCAACACTGCAGAACAAATGAAATTCAATGTTCCTAAAGTACAAGAACATTTAGCCGACTATAGGGACAAATAAGGCTTATGGGCCAGAAAGTTCTTATGGGAAGGGTTTGAGGGAATGATGACACTCACCAATACCAAAATCAGTTCATTGTTATGGTGGGGAACTCTCCGGGGAACCTGTGAGCTGGCAGATGTAGCCATACGAATCGTAGGCTCTCCAGTCACCTCTGCAGCCACGGGAAGAACATTCAGTACTTTTTCTTGGATCCATAGAACGAAAAGGAACAGGCTTACTTCAGAAAAAGCCATTAAACTGACTTATCTAGCACACAAGCTCATGCACCCTAGAATGCCTAAAAGTGGATCTAAAGCATTGGGAAGCTATGCAGAAGAAAACACTAATGACAAAATTATTAAAGGCCAGGATGAAGATGAAGAAGATGAGGAGGAAGAGGAATTCAGGAATGAATGAGGAAAAAATGAGAATGAATTTGGATTTGATGATGAGATGGAAGATGATGAAAAACTAATTATTAACAACTACGCTCATTTCGATAATTGCAGCAAATAAAGTGTTAATACAGAGATAATTGTCTTTTTTTGGAAGACCTGATCTGAACAAATAGTGAAGATATTAAATCTAATTTAAATAATAAAAGCTATTAAAAACATAAATATCTTGGATTTAAGGCTTAATTTAATAAGTTAAAATGACCTATTAGTAATGTGGGAGTATTTTGCACTATTTTATAACAAATATACATGAATTTGTTATAGGTTTGAAATTTGATCATTTTCTTTGATACTAGAAAACATGATAGTGATCCACAAATATTTAAGTATTCAATAACAATTAAAGATGAACACAGCCAGTTTATTGTTAAAATAAACAACAAGGACTTACGACTTAAATAATTTTTGAATATAACTCCTTATAAATTTAATTATATGTTCATATTAATAGATTAGTTCAAGGAATTAGAAAAAAAATATTGGGGTGTCCACTGACCTATGCATTCAAGAGAAAATCATAAGTTCCCATAAATTCCCAGGAATTTATGAATTTTGGGAATATTACCGACAATATTCCCTGGGAATTTTCCCCAAAGCATAAACTTCTGCAAATTTTACATCACTAATCTTGATAAAAACCATCAGGTTCAAACCAAGATTTCCTAAGCCTAGGAACTGTTGTGATTTAGCTACAAAAGTTAAAATTAGTCGAAATTAAGAATTTTAATTGAAACAAATTTTAAATATTATAAAAAAAGAAATATATTCATGAAAAATAAAAACATCCTATACACTCAAATGATATTTTACTTTAAAGCATTGAAGTTAAAACTAATAGAACTAAGATTTTTTCTTAAATTAAGTCATTTATTTATATAATATGTAAAACAATATTTCAAGTATAAAGAACAATTGTTAAATAGTGAGAAGGTTCAAAGGGTATCTTAATGAGGGGTGACGCAGGTCGCTTCTTGTTACTATAAAAAGTTGTAACAATTTTGTTGGTAATGAGTAATTTGAAGTTGCATCTCATTTTGCCATTGTATAAAAATATGTTAAGGATAATTAAGACTATTCATTCAAGATATGATGTTTATCAAATGTTTAAGATGATTTAAAAGTCTGTGATGGTCTAGATCCATATCTAGAACTCACCAAGTAACAATGAACGATGTTTCTCTTGTTGCACTATTGGAAAATGTTTACATCTGCTGAAATTATCAATACTAAATAATACTGTATATAAGTACTTATATTGATCGTAAAATGTAATAATAATAATAATAATAATTAAGATTAATTTTCTGAATTGCAACTTTACAAGCTATTGATGTCCTTTTGAGAGTTATCAAAACGCCATTGTTACATCAGTTCCAAGTCTCATCCAAAGAAGATACACAGACTCACCATCCAGAGTTGGATCATACAGGACTAAGGAAAGTGGTCATACAGAACTTCTTAAAAATTGTAACAGTAAAAACTCATTATATTTTTCAGCAAATATAAAAATTATGCTTTATTACTAACACAATCTCAACAACACAAATGGCTTAATTGGAGATTATTAATAAAGTGATAAAAAAACATGTTTTTGCAAAAAAATTTTCAAAATACAAGGATAACTCTTTTATGTTTTTAACAAAAAAATTTGAACATTAACAAAGAACCAAAAATTCACTAAATGATAAAGGATCATACCTATTGAAATATCATCTCCTAGGCTGGCAGATTTTGTTACAGGAAGCAAACGATGGCCTCCTGGACCCATTGAGGGTAATGGCGGTGGTGGAGCTCCACTTTCAGAATCATCATCCCATTCATCATCCCAATACTCCACTGACTCATAATTCTAAAAACAAAAAAATCCATATAAAAAACACTCAGAGAAAATACAACTCATTAAGTTGCCAGGTAACTATTTGACCTTAGCGGATCACAGCAACTGCCAAATAATACCAAGGTCAATGGGCGGGAGGCTAGCATTGCCATTGTACACAACAAAACGTTCTTTACTTTCCGAACCCTCCATATATAAACCACATTTTACTTTATTTATCCAATTAGAGTCTTAAGTTTGTTATTCTTCCATTATTTGTTGGCATGGAACTTACAGATTACTTTAACTTTGTATACTATATTAATACACCCAGTATAAATTATTAATTTGTGAATGGTATTTTGACAGGTTGATATATTTTCATGTAACACATGCACAATGAATGTGTATAAACATGAATCCCTCTTGATATTTTTTAATGGACTAGAATTTAGAAGGTCGTCATTGCATTTTCAAGCATTTATCTAAGGAATTGTGTGAGAGGTGAGCCAAACGAGAAAGTCTATTATCTCGTGGTCTAATGCTAATTCTATTTTTATATTTCACTGCACTATTAACTTCATCCTCAAAAGTATTCTGAAGCCTACCATAAGTTGTCATCACATTCTTATCAAAATTCAAAACAAAAAGAAATGGTATTCCATTACACAATATTTTGTGATTCCATTTGTGAAACAATACACAAAACCAATCTCCAATTATTACACCCTAACTCATGACTAGGAAGCTGCATCAATGTTGTGGTTGGTCTAGAAGTAGCTTAGAAGTCATGATCAAAGATGGGAGTGCCTTCAAAAAAGAATCAGTCTCATTACTTTATTGCCGCACCACAAAGATTTTTGGTGTGATACCAACCATATTAATTAATTATTGGAATTATTGGTAAGATCTGTTTTACACACATTTGTTAAAAACAATAATTAACATTTTATTTGTTAATTTAAAATAGAAGTATGTCAAAACCTAATATTTTATAAAAATCTAGATTAAACTTTATTTTAAAATTTTAGAATTGTGAGTAATTTTATTTTTATAAAATCATCAAGTAAAAAAATTATGTGTAGAATTTTAAAACAATTTAAGAACAAAAGATAAAGCACAATCTAATATAATTAATCTGCAACTTGAATTCATTTTAATAATTTTAACTTTTTTTCAATTAGCACCTTAATTACGTATTATATGAGATCTTGTATAATGAAAGATATCACAAATTATCTACACAAGGAGTTTCATAAAGGGTAAATCAATTCAAACTACAATATTGGTTTTTTTATAACAGGAACAGAGAAGAGTCCTGAAAGATTCTGTGTTGTGTGGCTAAGGGGGGAAAGTAATAATATTACTTTTTATTTAAACCTAATAATAATATTATGACTTGTCAAACTTATAATTAAAGTAAATTTATAGAAAACTATACAAAACCTTTTTTAATGAACTAGAAAATTTTCACTAGTTTCTATAAGGATGTTTTGTTGAGATAGGAGGCAGCAGTTTTAATTGCAGGTGCTCAAAAATATGTTCAAAGAGTGTAGTAATTTGCAGTAGGTTCATTTATTTAATGTGTAGTATTTTTTTTTTTTTTTTAAATTTTGTGCCTTGGCATGTTTTTAAATTTCATATTACTCTATTACTGAGATATGGCCAGTTTTTGTTGATGAGGAGAATTTCTAGGATGTTTTTAAATGTCTGTTACCTAAAGATGAATCACTTTTTTCTTTTTAATTGAGTGTGTGTTCTTCGAATTTTCATAAAAGGTGTGACCTGTTTAGTTAATGTAGTTATCAACCCTAAGAGAAGTTATCAATAACCTAAGCAAAGCCTCTACTAAAAATTCTTTGTGTTGTGAAAACTGATGTGTTGAATATGAAAATGTTATAACAGTACAATGAGTGTTATGTTATTAACATAACTGTTAGTTCCAAAAACGTTTACCTGAGGCCCACTGAAGACAACTGTTGAATTACTACTCTTAAACAGAACATATTAGTTCAATTTAACCATTTAACTCACAATAAAAATTGAGAAATGTACAACACTAGCTTACCCATCAGTATTTGCTGCGATATCAGAAGAAAGGGATGTAAAGAAAACTCAATTTAAATTAAAACGTGTCATTTTGTATGAAAATAGATTATTTACATTGAAGAAAATTTTCAAAATATTTGTATTCTATTAATTTATTTGAGTGTTTTGTATAATTGCATCTCCCAATACGATTCTTATGTACTTTTAAATTTAACAATGAACTATTTCATGAATTCTATCTTGTATTTAAGGCTGCTGAAAAACCACTAGACAACTCCCGATTGTATATGAAATCATTCATATCCAAAGACTACTAATTTCAATAAGTATTTCTAGAATTTAGGCATACAAATAATAAACTAATTTCTATTCTCAAAACAAAACCATTTAGCCAAAATCTATATTTATTACATTCAAATAATACTTTAACACACAAAATGTAGAATCTATTTTTTTATACTATTTTATAAATTATTATATTTAATAACTTACAAATTATATTTTTTATTTTAAAATAATAATCTACAGAAAATAAATTACAATAATCTTTGTTTTTAAACCGTTGTCAGGCAAACAAACCTAGCATCTCCCGTCGAGGCCTCACCCACATTATAATTGAATAGCAATTGGAGTGTGTAATTAGAGCATGTAATACGATCTTTTGAAATATTTATTTTAAAGAACTTCAGAGTAAATAAAATTTTTAAACCTTTTAACAATAGAATAAACAGAGTATCAGGTTTTCCTTTTCTTGATAGTCCCACATGTAAATGTCCATGTGAGAAACAGTCAGAACGCAAAATATGAACCTTATTAATTGAAATTTCGAACGGAACTTTAAAATAGGAAATGAAGTCTGGAAAGGTAAATCGGTAGGAATCATAGGCATACGGGATATAAGGGCAATTTCTCCCGCTGCCAATCCAGAAAGAATATGAACCTCGATAACATTTCTATCCAAAACTTTTATTAGTAGCCTCGTACCGTTACATAGCTTTGGTGGGTTTAAATTACGCAATAATATTATAGGTAGAAAACTTCAAGTTGTAGGTCATGTGGTGGAAAGTAAGTGGATTAAGTGAATTCAAAAATTCTTGTGGATAATTAACAGCGTCTTCTGTAATCACAACAGCATCAATTAAGCTATACTCTTTAGTTTTTCCTTTTATGGAATCTAAAATAATATTGTTATTATCAAATCCAGATATGTTTCCTATCGGCCACTGCGAGAAAGTTATGTGTGTTGCATAGAGCCAGCCACAGAACGCCATTCCTATGCGAAGTAATCCATAACATACGCTATGGTAAAATAGTCCCATGTTTTTTTTCACAGAGCATAAAATAAATAGTACTTTATACAGCCTATGACATTCCAAGTGTAATAAAGAATCTTCATTTAAAATTTCAAGACAATTGGTAGAGTCGTTTTTTGAGATTTTTTAGAACAAACACTCTCTCTTTATATAATAATAAGATTTAAAATAAAAAGTTTTGACAAAAACAGACACACCCAAATTTGAAAACAAACAAAAATATTAAACTAACATGAATAAAACATTACATGGTGTAACTTGCTATGCAACTGATAGTTGTTTACACTGTTCAACAAGATCACATACCTAAGGTAGTCCTGTACTTTATTGGGGATTTAGAGAATGTGACATAATACTAAAAAGCCAATTATTTTGCATGAATACATTTTGTTCACTTAAAAACTGATAACATTTTCACCACTGATCATGTATTTTTACTGGTTGCCGATACTACTATAAAACGTGGATCATGTAATTTTATGGGTTTGTAATTCGTCATTGAATTATATTGTGTATTTCGTATTTTTACGAGTTCATCGTACTATGTGATGTTTTTCTTAATATTAGTAACACATTTCACCACTAGATAAAACGCAATGCACTACTGCTGACTTATTGCCCGCTGTTTACAAAGATGATGTAATCGGATGATAATCGTGATAGATTTATATTGATCATGAGCAACTTTTACATAAATGACAATCGGCTTTGTAAACAGAGGAGACAACTGGGATATGATCCTACTCATAAAGTACAGCCTTTATTAGTAACCTTGCATATGCATTTTGAAAAAGCATTCCTGCCTGGAGATACACCCCGACAAAAGTCAAGTGCCCTGTCACTCAGTCGGCTTGCTAATGGCAAGCATTTTTTAGAAAAAGTACCAGCACCACCAGAAAAAAAATAAACTACAAAGAATAAGTAAAAGTGTGTTCTGCAAATGCATCGAAAAAGAGTGGACACATCCAAAAGGAAAGACACTTTCTAATGTTGTGAGTGCCATGACCCATTATTCAAGAACCCTGCTTCAAGGTTTATCACAAACAAAATAATTTCAATGTATAAATAGCTTTTCTCTATTTATATAAGTAGTTATTTTGTGTAAATAAAGACAGTATAAATCTATTTGATATTGTAATGATATTTTTTTATATTACCGCCAAACTAGTAAACAGTTCCAATTGCTGGCACGACATACTGACAGCTGACCAATTGTAATACAGCGGTGGTGGCAAAGCTTGATTTTTCTGGTATAATTTTGAAATAAAATAAAAGGCGAGTCATCTAGTAAAGTCTCATAGAAAGAGTCAACAGGTCTTCCTAGTGACCAAAGGAGAATATCCCACAGCATACCCTTCCGAGGGAACCAGTGAGGTAACTTATAATTCTAATGACGACTCCTAACAGGTAAATGAGAAATTTAATATTTCTTTTACATCAATTAGTATAAAATGTATTTGAACGCACTGTCCACAGCCTGTGGAGAATTATTTCTGTTAATTAGCTGTTCTAAATGCAATTTCAAAATTAATATTAATGATTTCTCATTTTATCAAATCCTCCAACGGCAGTGCGATTTCAATAAATTAAGTTTTGTAAACAGTTTAGTGCACTTTCATTTGATGTTTTTTTTAAAAAGTGACAGTTATTAAACTTTATTTTAAATATATTAATTCAAATATAAAATAATTGTGTTATATATCAAACTAAAGAAGAAATCAGGAAAATCCAGCCATATAAGTTTCAATTTTATATCTCTAATAGGTTTAAAGTAATAATGTTTGTAAAAAACAACCAAAAACCTCCAGAATTTACCATTGAAAATGGGCCAGCGCTTAAAGTGTTAAGAACAGGTATAATCTTTCTTGGAGTTATTCCTGGATTAGCTTCCAGTCTTTGCCAATGATCATGGATACAGATCCCACATTTCCTGCTCCATAGATCTTTCTAGAAGTGTTCCACATGTTATTTAGCTGCTACATCGGTTCCATTCCTTGTCTTTTGTTCTGAATAGTCACACCTCAACTTCAAACTGATATCAAAGTGTCTTTTCCTCATGTTTTAATCATTGTTTCATTTGACTTATATCGTTTCATAGGACTCGTTTAGTAGGACTCCATTCAATTAAATAGACAAATTGACAAATTGACATTGTTACGTATTATTTCACAGTTATAATTATTTATAATTAACTTAAAATCACAGTTATAATTTCTTCTGAATATCACTTTTATTCATTCTTAACTAAGGAACTCGTTAAATGAACCTTGTTTTACATATGTCCTTGTGTTTTAGTTACAATTACAATCTTAAATAAGTTACCTTTTTGACATTTTAGAGAATAAGATTAGAATGAGTCGTGAACAACGAGTTTCTAAGTACCTTGTAAAGGATACTACAAATTAATTCATCATCCCAACAAGATTCTTTGACAGGCCTATCCATTGCTGCAAGAACTTTAGACTGTTATAAGTTGGTATGAGCTTTACGAACTTTTAATTTACACACGCATGCACATACACACACTCATTCAGAGTTTTCCCCTACAAAATTCATTGTATTTTTTTTATTTGTTTGTTATTGTTTCTTAAATTATAACCTAACACTCTTTATTACATAGAATTACATTCAATTTGTGATTATCAATCAAGTGTTTTCTTATAATTTCATTTTCAAATTAAGCCTCCCGGATTTATCTAACCTCTAATTAAGGCTGCTATCAGATTAAGCTTTGCTACTGGAAAGAACAATTATTTTACTTTTAATTCAACTTTATAAAACCTTGTTAATATCCTGAACACTAGTAATCTAGTGAATTTTGGTTCAAAATTTCATATTAATGGATATACTAAGTGGATCATATGTTTTTAACATTAATTTTTTTTTAATATTGCATTTCCTTACAACTAAACAAAATGTTTTCTCTATGAAACCAATACCTGGGAATTTGTATTTGCAGATTGTTGGTTACCCCATTCTTGATCATTGAAGTTGTCTGGAAGAGGAGGTGGAGGCATAGTTGGAGGTCCACTAGGTTCCAAATCCTGTTCACAAATCAACAAACTTATTTTCATGCTTCTTTAATACAATATCTGAATATACTAGGTTTTTTGTACAAGGACAAAAGAAAAAAATATGTTTTGTAAATAATTCCCCTCAGAACCAATATGCTGGGAAAACTGAATAACAATTTTTTATATGATCAACCAAATTTTGTGCTTGGATATGAAACACTTTGATACTATTTATGCTGAATAAATATCTTTAAAATTATACTATATTCATAAAATATTCATTATTAAATCAAAAACACTTTAAAGTCTATATCAAAACTATCAGTTTTAATATGATTCAAATAAACCAATATAACAATAATTCTAATGATTAAATTTAGTTCAGTAGATGAATAAAAAACATAGTGATTGTCAATAATGGATTATATCATATTATTATTTTTAAGTATTATTTTAAACTAAACAATTAATTAATTTTTCTGTGCAAATTTAATTAATGGTAATTAAATTATTGAATCTTTTACTTCTTTACTTCTTTGCACAGGCATCCAGCTTCAAGAGTAGCTGATAGCCCGATATCCACGGTATATTATCCTTGCCAGCCCCCAATGCTTCTTGTTAATGAGAATATCTTGCCATGTTGCCACTTCGGCTCTCAGAAAGTCCCTCATTGGTATGGGGTATGTGCAGTCAAAGAAAATGTGCTTTGAAAATTGGAGAATTCGAAAGACCAAATCTAAATAAATATTCCTCCATCACTAGATGGCCAGATCGTGCTCGAGCTGCAAAAGCTGCAATCGGACGTGAAACTTTCCTGAATTTGTCTTCACTCAACGGTTCAGGCTGAAATTGAAAAAGGTAATGACCTGTGGCCTCTTCTTTCCAAGATTCAGTCCAACATTTATGAAAGTATTTATTTGCCAAGATTTTACAATACATAAGTGGATATTTGGCTTTAAATGTTGGGTACATATGGGATGCCGCTTTAGCTGTTTCATCGGCCCTCTCGTTTCCTGGTATTCCACAATACGCGGGTACCCATTGAAGAGTTATGTCCTTCCCCACGTTCTTCAGGTTGTTAGCAAATTTTCTTATTTCAGCAATGGGAAAGGAGTAGTCCCCTGTGGATGAATTTAAGAGAGCCTGGAGGGTAGATCTGGAGTCAGTGAATATGCATATTTTCTCCTCCTTTGTTTCGAAGCAACTTGCCAATGCAGCATTTAGCGCCTGAAGCTCTGTGTCCATAATAGAGTGCGAGTTTGCAGGGATGTAAAAGCAGATATCAGTAGATTCGTTTAAAAAACCTGCTCCAGATGTTCTCTTTTGTTGGTTCATGATCATTGTAGCTGGTATGTATCATTTCCAACGTTTCAGTTTTCAGAACTACTGGGTGGTCCTGCTTGCTCCTTCTGCTTGGAAGGTTAAAAGTAATTTTTATTCCTGACCAGGTAGTGGGCGACTCGCGATAAAAATCAGGTATATGCTCGGGGACAGAATTTGGCAACATGGCAGACAAATCATTTGTTTTGTAACTGAAGGATTGTTTAACTTGGTTAATACCATTTCCTGCATTCTGAAGAGGATGAGCGGGTTGGAGAGTCTTTATAACCAGAAACTTCGACCAGATCCGTTTGTCAATATAGAGCATGATGGGTATCACACCTAATTCCACCTCCATTGCAGCAATTGAGGTGGTTTTAGTACATCCCAGGAAAAAGCAAAGGGCTGCCGATTGGATCTCTCTGATCTTGTTTAAATGTGTCTTTGCGGCTGAACCCCAGACTTCACAGGCATAGGTGGCTCTAGTTCTGACAAAAGCTAGATAAAACGTTCGTAGGTTGGATGTGTCTGCTTCCCATTCCTTGCTAGCAACAGCCTTAAGTGCGTTTAATCTCGAGGCCCACTTTTCCACAACATACTTTATATGGGGTCCCCATCTGAGTTTTGGATCCAGCACCACGATCAACAATTTGGGGATTTTGAGTTGTGTTTAATATCTCTCAAATTTATTGTGAGTTTAGGGGTAGAATTGCCTAGATGATTTTGTCAAGAGAAAAAATCATTTGGTTTTTTCTGTCGAAATTCTTAAAGGCCACTTTGCACTCCAGTTTGATATGGCAACAACGGCTGCTTGAATTCTTTTTCTTAATTTCTCTTGGTCTTTGGCAGTAATCCATATGGTTTGGTCATCGGCATAAGACATGCCATGGACATCAGGAGTGAGACTGCCGGTCAGGTCATGTAGAGCTATGTTAAAGAGACTAGGACAAATAATTCCACCTTGTGGAATTCCGTTTTCAACTGCATACTCTGATGAGACAGCGTCATTAACCAAAACAACTATGCGGCGGTCCAGTAAAAAGTTGGTAACAAATTGCAACATTTTCCCTCTAATACCAAGCTTCATGAGCTGGAGGATGATAGCTGGATGAGGTATTCTATCGAATGCAGCTTCAAAGTCAATCATTACTGCTGTAGTAGACATCTTGTTAACGCCTTCATAGGTCTCATTTGTGAAGAATAGGAGTGCATCTGTCGTGCTATGTTGGCTTCTGAAGCCAAACTGATGTTTACATAGCAAATTGTTTGTTTCAAGTCTCTATGAAAGCCGATTGTTGACTAGAGGCTCCATCAGCTTGCCAAGGCATGACATTAAAGAAATGGGGGCGGTAAGAGCCAGTTGACGACGCAACTTTCCCGGGCTTCAGAAGGGGGTTCACTTTGGCAGTCTTCCATTTTTTCAGAATGTTACCTGAGGCCCATACTAGATTGAACAATGAGAGGATTTTGGTTTTCATTTCCACAGAGCAGTGAGTTAACATCTCATTATGAATGTTATCATAACCAGGAGCTGCACTGTTTAATTTCTCAATACCGTTCATCAGTTCAGTCATCGAAAATGGATGATCGTCAAGATCGGCCAAATGAAATAGTAGTTCCATCCTACATGTAAAAAATTGTTCCTTCCTTGTTAAATATTTAGGCCAAGATATTCTGCAGCCTGATTTTTCCGAGTAACATTTACCAAATTCTTCAGCTTTATCCTTATCATTCAATAACAGGAGACCATCTTGGCTCTTAATGGCATTTATCTTTTTTGGTGTTTCTCCATTTGTTGCCTTAAACTTCTTCCAGACTGTACTTGAAGGTGTACTAATATTCATGGATCCGATGAACTCTCTCCAGAATTTTTTCTTGGCCTCGATGACAGCTCTACGTAGTTTAGCATTGCACTTATTGTATTCAATCCTATTTGAACTTATCCTAGATTTTTTCCAAAGCTTCTGAGCTTTGAACCTTCTTAAACGTAGTTCTTGGATTTCATCAGTCCACCACTTGTTCATATATTTTTGTTTTGTGTTACCAGATCGCTTAGAGTAAAAACAAATTTATTTCTGGAGCTAAAAATAAATTATATATGGTACACTACTTGTTAAGTACAGACTTAAATTCCAACTTATCACCAGCTCCAGTGATGTAAATCCCACACTATTTAAATCAATCCTGTTCACCTGTATTTTTACACTAAAATTAATCGATAACAAGTGTGCTACATACACAATCGTTCCCTTTTCTGAAATATATAATTTACTTCTAAATTATCACTTCTAAATGATCATTGACTTCCAACTTGTTTTTAAAGTTAGTCACTTCCTCAACTCAGTGTTTTAGAGACATTTAGCATAGTAAGATGTATGTTACTCGACTCCGTTCCTTTGTTCCAGGTTAAACTGCATTCAAGTGTTTCTAGAGTGTCTGTAATCGACATCAACTACCTAGGATAATGGGCAATATGTATTCTATTACTGAATTCTATAACCAGTAGTGTTTAACCATCAATTTTGTGACATTAAAATATGCCATTGATTTAAGACCTGGAGTGTGACAGGTGACATTATTAACATTTGTCAGTGTTGGCAGCAACTTTCTGCTTCTATAACAGCTGTAAATTTACACATTGACATCCTGCGAATTCAGCAAACTAACCAGAAAAACTTGACCTTTTAGGTGAGTGCTAAGCAACAATTAACTTTTATTTTTCAGCTTTTTCAACACTACCAAACTGTTTTATATCTTGCTTGGTCCTTTGTTATCAACTGTTTGCAATAGTCCAACAAGATCGGATCAATTTTTTGAAAAGAAATCATTTTGGACTCTAGGCTACACACTAAGCCTTTTTTCAAATCAATCCATAGTCAAATCGCAATGCTTTCATATAATCTCAAACCATACTATCGTTAAAATTCTTCTATTGTTTGTTGAAGCAAACTATATGTCAAAATGCAAATAATTTTAATTGTTTACCATTCTTGAGTGTCAAAACCACATATACAAGGACTTTCAAGCCAAGAGTCAATTGAAAAGAGCATGCTAAAACTGTGGCAAATCTCACCATACCTAACTTCACAATGAGACACCTGACTAAGAATTACTTCTACTACCACCATGCTAGCACAATCACCAGCAACCTGCTAACACATACTTTCTTTTATACTCTAGAAACTCCATGTGCTCTGTTAGACCCCACCTGAGTAATTAATGGGTAATGATTGTTTAGCTATACCACTTCCACTTTAGACCGTCATCAAACTGGGCACTGATTGCTTGATATCCGCAATTACTAACAGAAGCATGGTTTCAGACTTGCATATTCGGAAATCAACCTCATTTCATTAGTGTTGTTTTCAAAAATACCAACATTTCTGAGCACAATACTGTACAGTTGGTAGCTCCTCACAAAATGCAACTTAAACTGATCATACCAATGGCTGTGTTACCACACATCACAGACCCAGTTCCTGCCACTGTGCTACCACAGTACATGCACCAGAAATAGTAGAGGTTATGATTGACTCTTTCAAACTTGGACTCTTTCTCACTCAACCGACCTGGAGCAATCAAATTCATCCTCAGGGCTGATGTCTTTATTTAAACCTTAAGGTAAAAAAAAACACTCTCAATAATAAGAGGGAATACCACTACTCCCAACACTGCCTTCGGTTGAACCCTCCTAGGGTACTGCGCAACTGTTCCACAGCATACCTTCATAAACACTGAAGATCTTTAAATGAGAATCTACACTGCTTCTGGGAGACCGAAGATGTCATCCTAGGCTACATCAGTAGTCCTAAACATCAGCTGTGTGTACTTTTACTATTACACCTACAGCTAATTACCTAAAGGAATGTGTGGAAATCTTTTCAAGTTTATCTCAACTAAACAAAATAAAGAAAAAATATTTCTTGTTAGGTTTACCTCAACATAGGCAGCAGGAAATAATCCGGTCTGACCTAACTGATTAATTCCTTCCCACCAGCCATCACCAACATCTTCTCTGGTTACTGTCAAAATTTCTCCAGCTGCTATTGAGAGCTCTGCAGATCCTGCTTCTCCACTGAAGTCATATAATGCTTGCACCTAAAAATTATTAATATTATTTGATAAATGGAAAAATAACAAATTAATTTTATGTATATGTTAATAAAAACCCACAAATTCATTTTACATGTAACCTCAAGCTGAAAAAGCTTTTCAATTTTATGATAAATAAAATTATTTTACTTTTTTACATCTTTCACTTCTGTATTTTACTGAATTTCCATGGTTTTAAAACCATAGAATCCATTAAAGCAATTATATAATTGCTTTACATAAATTCAATTAAAAATTTCTTTCACAAATTTTAATATTATTTTTGTTATATAATGGAATTTAACCTTTTTACAGTATAATATAACTACTTTTAGTTCTTTCCCTTCATATTTATTCATACAACTACAACAATTCTGAATGAATGTCGCTTTAGCAACAGTTAGTTGCTTCTAGAAACTTCTCAATCGTTAAATCGATTTTAACCAACTTTATAGGTGGCAAGTTTAACCTATATTTCTGTTCCTCCCTTTGCTATCTCCCACCCTCGACTCTCTTTTACTTCCATGTCTGCACCCCATCACGTATGATATCTCGTCCCACCCCTAGATAAAAAAAGAACTAATAGTTTTTGGAAGACGGTATAACATATACAGAAACACGACCTTTTACACCACAATATTGCTAATTTACTGGTTCCTGCCTTAATCATACATTATCTACAGCAATACTGGATGAAGTTGTTATAAGTCTTATCAGTTTAGGCTCATTTAAAATGTATGTATTACAGTGACCTTCACAAGATTGTGTTACACAATAAAATTTATTCTAGATTCATAAAATATATAGTATTACATATTTATAATGTGCTAAAATCATTAAAAATAATAGGATATGAAAATCCATACACATTTTTGGCAATAGTCTACTGTTAGTCCAGCAACTTCAATTTTTTGCTTTTCTTATATGTTACTTAAAAATACATTGTAAACAGTGGAAAAATTCAGATTCATAAATGGTGCATAAATTTTGAAAAAAATTCGAACCCATTCCAAATGCTCCAAGACATATAAAACTGTATTTGTAGAATGTTTACCTATGTGAGAAAAAACTATTTTAAAAAATTATAAAACTTGATGCTGATGAGCTAAAATGTAAAATTTTGATAACCTAATTTCACAAAAACAGTATTGTGTGATTTAAATGTTGACAAATTGCCGGTTATATAATATTATTATACAGGTAGATTTGCTAAGTACAGCTAAACACTATCCAGTTATGCTAAATTTAGTAATAAAAAAAAATTATTATACTTTAGCAACACAAGGTACCTTATTGCCCAAAATGACGAAAAATGAATTTTGGTGTAGGCCTATATTATTGCATTGCCGCATGGAAAAAGAGGGCAGAGTTTTATAAAAGGCATGAATATAGATTGTAGATTAGTAGTTTTTATTTTATAAATACCAAATCTATCAAGCAAATACTTTATAGCCATATTCTAATGTAGCTATATTGTAATGTAGTGCTATTTTACATAAATTAAAACTTGATTTTATACTCTTTAAGTTTATTAGAAATGAGGTAAATGCCTTTTGTGTTAATTTTTGGGGTGTCAGTATGAAATTTTTTTTTCTTCACAATAAAATATTTCTACCTCAACAGATATAATTTTTGTATGCAAAATCAATTACATCTGGTTACCGAAAATCATTGTCTTAAAGTTACAAAGGTAATTTCTCATTTTTTTCTAGACCAAATCTATCCTTACCAGATCATTTGCTTAAAACCTTAAACAACTGTTCATTCTTTATTATCATATACATAGAAATAATAAATAAAATAGTATCAAAAACGCGTTAAAAATTTTTAGTTTAAAGTTTGCCCTTCTGGTTCTCCTTATTTTTAGACTAATAAATCATGAATTCAGTGTTACAACAAACTGAAAACAAGCAAAGTAATATGCCAAAATAAAATTATTATAGTATGTAGTTGACACACAATATATCCGATATTAAAAACTTATTTGATAATTCCAATAAACCTTCCATGGGCAGTATAGACAACACTGAAACCATATGTGTCTAACAATAATACTGAATGATATATACAAAATCTTTCCAATAAAAAATATTCTGACAGTTATTTTCAATAATATTCCTAGAGTATGACATCTGTTAGTACTTTATTTAGATACATAGATATTTTAAACAATTAAATAAGATTCACTGAACGTAATGGACTACAAAATTCAAGAATAGATATTTTGATTAAAGCAAAAAGAATGTCATTTACAAGTCTTTTTGTGAGGCAATAAATTCACTTCAAATAATAGGCCATAATAATCCCACCTTGAAAAATGCTTTTCAACTAAAAAATCATAGGACATAGAAAAATATTAATTATAGACATATTCAAAAAGAAACAGAAAAATGTATGTTATCGATAATATTCTTATTGTTCACCACAGAGATTCATAGAATCTCTTGTTTTTTTTTCTTCTCTATAATGAGGCAATACATAATTTACATAGTCTCTCTGAATATCCATACTTCTTCCTACTTTTCGAGACATTATGTAGAAAACTAAGACTTGATAATGAATTTTATATGAAAATGAAAGCGTTCCTACCTTTTCATTGGTAACTTTTGTTGTATTTTTCAAATTGTTGTTAGATCATTGAATGTTTTATGTGGATTCTACATTGTCAGATGCGATTCAAACGAGTTGCTTGTCTGATAATGAAGAAAGACCTTGCAATTTTAAAAAGACACTTGTCAGATATAGGGTTAAATCAAAACTAAAACATTTGTCTCATAGTTTATTATAATTCGTTCAATTGATTAATATAGACCGTGCGCTATATTACTTTTTACGGTAATACTTAACGAATAGTATTGAACTTTGATTTTTTTCCTTTTCACTTGTGTTAATCATGCATTCTAAACCAGAAACAGATCATTTCTAGCACTACAAAACGTAAATACTGGTTAAAACATTATATAAATTATGGTATTAGAAACATAACGAATGCCAATATAGCTATAAAGTATTAGGTCAATCCATATAAACTCAACAAAGTTAGAATACAAATTTTACCTTGCCCCCTTATACAAAGTGTTTTGTAAAGAAAGAGTTTATTCAAAATGGCGGATCTGTGATTACAACATAACATGCATTTTGTATTCATTTTGCTATTGATCATCATGATCCCTTCCCCACAAGACCAACAGCTAGGCAGTGGGTACCGAATTTCAGAGAGTCATCATCGGCATTAAAAAGTAAACTAGCATGCCAAATTAGAACGTCAACATCACCAGGGACCGTGGATAGAGTGCGGGCTTCAATCCAACAATCCCCCTGGTATTCTGTTTATGAACAGCCGTTTCACTTAGATTGTCTGCCACTAGTGTCTGCAGAATACTGCATTAAGATCATAAAATCCACCCATACAAGATGCAGATAGTACAAGAATTAACTGAAACCGGCTTCGACATGTGAACCAATTTGTGTGTCATGTCATTTCTTTCCGAGATGACATTTGGCTGCCCCCCCCCCTCCCCAGATTACCTGATTTAACCCCATGTGATTTTTTCTATAGGGTTACATGAAGAAGAAGGTGGATATCCGATCATCTCAAAATATCAATGAACTAAAGGCTGCAATCAGAGGGAAAATAAACACTATTCCACCGAATTTGAGTAGCCGAGTAATGGACAACTTCCGAGATAGGCTTCGTCAGTGTGTGGACAAAAGAGATAAACATTTACAAGATATCATTTTCAAAATCAAGTAAATTAAAACAGAATTTTATATACTTTCAAATATAAAATAGTTTTCATTGCATGTTGCTTTTTTTTTACATACCTTATTGAAATCAGAAATGTTAATATGAAACACTCTGTATTTCATTAAAAATTTATATTCTGGTACACACCAAATAGACTAAGAAAAATACCAAATTTCAACTTTATATCTCAACTGATTTCAAAATTATGACCTGTTGAAATTTCAAAAACTACTCAAAATCTACCTAGTACCTAGGTACCTCTCTAAATCAAAGTAGAAAGTTGAGTAAGGAATCATTCACCAGTGTTTCTCAAGCCCTTTCGAAAAATGTATAACACTATAGGGGTCATTGTAAAATCTTTTTACAGATTTCAAATAAAAATATTTGATTTTAATTTTTTTTTTAATGAGCCTCTTTAAAAATTTTTAAAATCCTCTCAAATAGTCCTTGTATATTGATGATATAAATTTCACAATGGTTTTAAAATGTTCTTAAAGAAAAATGCATTTTTAAAATCTTATCCCAGAATTTGTTGATGGAGAAATTTGAAAATTCTTAGCAGCACAAAGTTTGTAAGGTAGGCCAAAAATATGTTGACCGGCTAAATAACTATTTAAAAATCGTATAAACTTATTCATTTTAAAAATAAATAAATAGAAACAATTAATCTGGGCTATAATTAATTTTGTTTTATGGGAAAGGAATTGTTTAGCCTTACCCATTAAAATGAATAATTAAATTTTTTAGAAACACAAATTGGCTCATGTAGTCTGTAGTAGCATGTCTGTCTCAACTTGTATTGCAGTCCCTACTGCAACCTGTGTTGTTCATTTTTATAACAAAATTTAATAACGTTTTTCAACTCATTAAATTGTGTGATAATTGAAATTAGTAACTAATTTTTTCAACTTGTAGAATGTTTATACATTTAAAATTTATTGAGAAATTAATATACTTTTTTAAATAATTTTAAAAAATTTTAGTGTTTGAAATATATTTTTCATAAAGATTGTTACTGATTGGCATATGACTAGTTAATGGAAAATGCAAAACATACAAGAATGCAATGCTTCAACCCTTTTCAAAAAAGATCATAAAACAAGAAATTAAAAAATGCTTGTAACAGTGTGACTTGGAAAAAAGAGTTATCAGCTTTAAAAAACAAAGAAACAAATCAAGCCAGTGTTAAACAAGGCCTTGAGCCTGAGTTTTCAAATCATTCTGTTTCCGAAAATAATCCTGATTTCTACTCCAAGTGGTATGTTGTTGAGACGCTAAATGAGCCTTGTAGTAATTTTCCCTGTAATTAGAATATATATCAAAACTTAAAGTTTTTGTGACTTAAGAAGTTTCATTTATTTATAATACTAAATGCTTCAAAATTTATTTCCCGTTCCAGTGTAGTCAATTTTAGAAACAAACGATTTTTACCAGGCAATGCAGGAAGTCATCAGTAATACGAAAAAAAATCATGAAAACTTTTGCTCATCTCAATAATTTAAAATGCTTGAAAATAGCAATTCCCCTCTACACTGCCCATATAAAAAGTTACTAATTCAACATTTTGGCTTTATTTTTTTGACTAGTAATTCTCAAAATGATATTAAACTTGCTGTTGATTCTCAAAAAATTACAAATTATGGAAAAAAATCAACTTTAACAAGCACTATTAGCAACACGTTTCCCCCCTGCACACAAACTTTATAGAATTATGAAACTAGCACAGGCACACAAACTTTATAGAATTATGAAACTAGCACACATGTTATAATTTTATTATAGTAAGTCAAACACTTACAGATACTATTCAACACACAACACAGAAAATATTGCACTGGATATTTGCACAGCTTTCATTTCTAGCTTGGCCTAAAAACCGATAGAACTAACAAAGCAGTGTGAAATTGAAGTGTTAAATTAAATTTTGTTTGTAGTCAACAGCAGCTTTAATTACATTTTGAGAATAACTACGTAAAAGTAATAAAGCCAAAACATTGAATTAGTAAAGTTTTACATGTACAGCAGAAGGAAAGGAATTGATCATTTCAAACATTTTTTATTTTGGGCATAGGCAGAAGTTTTTATGAATTCCGTCATATTCTTGATGACATTCAGCATCGCCTAGTATATTTTTAGATTTTTGGAAAATCGATTACAAGGGAACAGGAAATAAATACTAATGCAAATGTAATAAACTATACATTTTCATAAACTATATCAGGGAGAATCACCCCTGAATTCAAAGATAAAAAAATTCAAAGACTAGACTGGCTAATGTAAAAAGATTATGTATTTAATATACAAATATAAATAGATTTTTCTCATAAATACTAATGCCAATGTAGTAAACTATACATTTTCATAAACTATATCAGGGAGAATCACCCCTGAATTCAAAGAAAAAAAATTCAAAGACTAGACTGGCTAATCTAAAAAGATGATGTATTTAATATACAAATATAAATAGATTTTTCTCATTTGGTTATAGTCTTTCAGTCAGGAATTACATTTCTCATAAATATTGCCCTTCAAATCAACTTTCCGAGGTCAATTTTAAAAAAATTCTTGTAGATATCGTCCTATTTAATGATGTTAAACCATTTCCCAAAATATCGTATAGCGCCGGGCTTCTGCATTTTTACCAAATCTTGTTTTATCCTCCTTTTTATATAAGAAGCAAGTTATCTGAAATTCGTTAATTGTAACATCATACCATGTTTAATGTTTACTTTATCACACCAATATGTCTACATATAATTGAATCAAAATTGTGCTTAAGGCTTAAACAGGGTCCAATTTTAAAATTATAAGAAACAAATAAATCTAAAAAATAGGAATGATAGGTATTTTCAAATATTCTTAATCCAGTATTTAAATAATCAACTTTGTAGGGGTCCTGCCTAGGGTGTATTAAAAAAAAAAAACATTACAAAAAAACAATTGCCTCAGCTGTCTTCTGCCTGTCACAATCCCTTTGATTTGACTGACAGATGGACTACGAAGTTACGTTAAGAATACCTCAACAAACCAAATTAAATTAATATAACAAACGATAGTTATACTTAAACTGGCCCTAACACAAATTAAATCATAATTATTTATAATCCTCATCCATTGTGTCTAGCCTTCATTATATTCTCAAACTATACTCTATACATTTTTTTACCACATAGCTTATAATTATTTCTATATTTGAAAATGTAGTTTCATTTTTTTTTTTTTTTAATATAACAATCTTTGTTGAAATTTAACAGAAAATCTTAAATTTATTACTGCTCACCCTCCTGCCTGCCATGTTTCAAAAGTGTTACACATAATACATATCACAGTCGTAGATAAGTTATTAGATATACAAATTGGTGAGTCATAGAGATCACACGGACAGAATTTTATCACAGATACTTCAGCCATGGATTCTCAAACAATTACTTTTCTAAAATATAAAATACTTGATCAAGTGAATACATAGGGCTTACATGCTGACGCTTTTCAAAAAAATCGTTCTTTCTACTGGGGCCATACGCGTTAGGTACAAAGGTTGTTGGGATGGATTTATGACTGTGAAAGGGGTGGGATATTTTGTAATTGCGTTATGTAAACGAAAAGAGAGGTGGCCTCAAAATGTGTGTGATCGGTTAATATGTTTTTTAATCTGTTGCGTAGTGTTTGTATATCTCGTATTTTTCTCAAGGTGTTAGTTTTATACTATGTTTTATTATGTGGAGACGTTTAAATTAGTATGTATGTCCGTGTGTGTGTTGCGTAGCTGGATTTTGGGTTTGTTTAGTTTCTTTGGGCAATGTGTTATTCGAAGCGTGTATAAAATGACCTACCAATATAATAACTGGGACAATCATTACATGTTAATTTGTGAATACCAGATAGTTTGTATTTGTCTGTTTTTGAAAGGGTTGTAAATGCTATCTTAAAGTGTTTGTTGTTATGTAAGATATTTGATAGTGAAATTCTGAACTCCGATCAGACCCCACACCAACGCAAATTAAAAAATTTTTAAATAAATGCACCGAAATCATGAAAACAGAACAAAAGACATATTACAAACAAATAAAACCCCTAGCCCCGACATTAAACGATTTACCTAAAATCCACAAAGAAAACACACCCATCCGTCCACTAATCAATCACACACATGCACGATCACATAAGCTAGCCAAATACATAGATAAACTCATCAGAGACAACATAAACTTTCACAATCACACATCCATACACCGTAACATAGATCTTATTTACAAAATTAAAGACATCCACATATCACAAACTCCACATTGCTTCATTCGACATAAAATACTTATACACTAATGTTGCTAATAGAACAAACACTCCAAAACATGCTGACAGCAACCAACACTCCACATAAACTCACACACGAAATCATAACACTAACCAAACTGATCATGTCACAAAACTACTTCACATACCAACAGAAATATTTCACACAGAAATAGGCCTGCCTATGGGTTCCCCCATCTCAGGCATCCTAGCAGAAATATTCCTACATCATATTGAACAACAATACTTTCTACAGAACAACAATCATACACAAACAATAATTTATTACCATAGATATATAGATGACATCTTAATATTATACAGCTCCAACAAACAACAAATCAAACAACTACACAATTACATTAATACCATACACCAAAACTTCATATTTACCTTCGAATTATAAGAAAACAATAAAATAAACTTTTTAGACCTTACCATCACCAAATACAAATTCAAAATATACAGAAAACCAACAATTACCGATACTGTCATACATAATACATATAATCACCCCACTCAACACAAACAAGCTGCATTTAATTATATGTTACACCCTCTTATCAATAAACCTATGCTACAGGAAGACTAAAACGAAGAACTCAATATAATAAAATACATTGTTCCACAAAACAGCTACCCACATAAACTCATAGATAACGTACTCAGGAAAATTAAACATCATCAAAGGGCCTCGCAGATAAAACACACAAAAAACAACAAATACATATCTTTCATTTACCACACCAAAAACACACAAAATTGCCTCCACAATTAGAAAACTTTAATACAAAATATCTTACAAAACGACAAACACTTTAAGACAGCACATACAACCTATCGAAATACATACAGACAAATACAAACTATCCGGTATTTACAAAATAACATGCAATTATTGTCGAAGGTATTTCATCGGCCATACCGTAAAGTCATTCTATACACGCTTCGAAGAACACATTACCCAAAGAAACTAAACAAATCCAAAATTCAGCTTCGCAAAACACCTAAAAACACGCAACACACGCACACTCATACTAATTTAAACTTTCTCCACATATTAAAACAAAGTAAAAAAGTAATAACTATAGAAAAATAAAAGATATGCAAACACTATGCAAGTAGAGGGTTAGCTTCGTAAAAGGTACGAATGTTTTGAACCGTATTTGCAAGTAAGCTAATACGTATTCATTTAGTACTTTTTAATTATAAGTAAATTTTTGTTTGAAATACTGAAAAAGAATACGTACCTAATAAAAAAAAAGATTAATTATAAATTAAAAAAATATTGATTATACTTGCTATAGTTATTAATAAAACTCAAGTGTATTTTAGTTAAATAATTTTTTTTGGCACAAAATATTTTAAATACCTCTTTGACAATAAGATTGTAACGTGGTAACACTGGAGTTGTGTTTATAAGTTAAATATTCCGTGTTGGATAACGGTGGTTTGATTTTCTGCATTAATATAGAATTATTGAATTAAAATATGGAATTGACTTAAATTCGTTTTGTAAATGTTTGCCAATCTGGAAATTCAATGTTTCTCTTAAGAAATCAGTGCATATACAGCTCGTTCGCATGCATATACAGTTCTAGGTTAAGTGTTGAACAGTTTACACTCGGTATTAGTGGCCGTTAAATTATGTTAAAAAACGGTCTTCAAAAATGCATCTTTTGCATTGTGCTAGCTCTTACTACATTTGCAATTTTTACCAAATCTGAATTTGTTAATGTATTTAAGTATTTTAAATCGTTAGACTATATTGAATCAAAATACGGTCATTTTTCAGAGACCCTCAGGTTACAGATGCTGGAAGAAGCGAGAGAAATGTTTTACTTCGGATATGATAACTACATGAAATATGCATTTCCAATGGATGAATTGAATCCAATTCATTGTTCAGGAAGAGGACCTGATTATGATAATCCGTAAGATTTATTTATCTGACTTGAATGTGTTTGTATCTAAATTATTTGTTTTGATCAAGACCTGATAATATACAGTTTAGATATTTTCATTGAGCGAAATTTGTTCGGTAAATACACTTAAAAACCACCCCCAATGCAATGTGTATAAAATGAATAAAAAACGGCCTGGAGCTGTATTGATAATTATTATTTTTGTTATTGCCACGGAAGGTTAATTTTATGGTAAAAATATAGTCGTAATGACGTGGGTTTAAAAAACTTTTTTTGTTTTAAAATTACTCTTTTTAATGTATAGAACACGAATATCAACTTTTCTTTTTGCGGAAAATACGGAAATTTACTTTTTTCACATTTTAAATTATAGGTTGCAATGGCATGTATAGCGTAAACGAGTCTTATTGATATTGTTAAAAAATTTTTTTTCTTATTACTCATTTCAATATGTAGAACATTAATATTAACTTTTTTCTGCGGAAAATACAAAAAGTTGATTTTTCTGTACATTTTTAATGTTAGTCTGTATTAGCATGTATAGCTTGAACCGGCCACGCGCAGTAGCTACAGCACACTGCACTACGTCAGAGTCAGTGTATTTTAATACTAATTTTAAAATCTAGATATTTAACTTTTGGTTATAATTTTATACAACATGACTATATACCTAAATTAAAATATATCTATGAAGTATCCAGTCAGGATAGATTTGGTTATAATTTTATTCAACTTTACTATCTACCTATATTGAAATACACCTACGAATTATTCAGTCAGGATAGATTTGGTTAGTTTTATACAACATTACTATCTACCTATATTAAAGTATACTTACGAACTATCCAGTCAGGATAGATTTGGTTGTAATTTTCTGCATCAGCAATATGTCTAAATATTTACCAAAGTTACAACCAAAGCTATCCTGACTGAATACTTTGTAGGTATACTTTAATACAGGTAGATAGTAATGTTGAATAAAATTATTAAGAAATCCATCCTGACTGGATACTTTGTAGGTGTATTTTAATATAGTTAGATAGCAATATTGAATAAAATTATAACCAAATCCATCCTGACTTGATACTTTATAGGTATCTTTTAATGTGGGTATATAGTAATGTTAGATAAATATTATAGAATTACAAATCTAGATGTAGTGCAGTGCACTGGAGCTACTGTGCACCCGGTTCACACTATAGGCCTACATGCTTACTTACTTACTTACTAGCCAACGTTCACCCTTGGCTGTTGAGCCATTTGGTGACGCGCTGACCAGTATAGTCGAACCAGTGGGTCATCATCATCTCCGGAATGGTCAAGCGTGCTGCACTTCATCAGATGATCCGCATCCATCGTATCGTGTCCACAGAGAGGCCATTACCGGTGGGAGCACACCGATGCGATGTAGATGGGAGGCCAGGTAGTCATGGCCGGTTTGCATTCGGACTTGGCAACGCCTACAGCCCATGGAAGTCTGTGGTCGATGGGCCCTGTGCTGACTAGGTTTTCCCATTTTCTTCCTGCTGATTGCTGTGTGAGGTGCAGTTTGCTGGCCCGGTCGATGGTTGCATTGATGTGGGCTTTCGTGCTTTGCAGCGAAGGCATGCAAATGGGTTGTGCCATGGATGTGCCTTTCTTGGCCAGAAAGTCTGCCCTCTCATTTCCATAGATGCCAACATGGCTTGGGATCCATTGTAAAGCTATAAGCCAACCCCCATTCGCCAGGTGTTCCAGGGCTTTTCTTGTCTCCATTGTTCTTTTGCTGTCTGTATCTGTATTGTGCGATAGGTTACGGATAGCCGCTTGTGAATCAATGAAGAAAACTGCCTGTGTAGGGGCTGTTTTGTTTAGTTCTGCGGCTGCTTGTACTGCTGCTATTTCTTCATCGTAGTTGGTCTGGGGAGTTCCCACTGCTAGGTATCCCACAAAATTGCGACTGTAGTAGGCAGCTCCTGTTGCACCTGTTTCCAGTATTGAAGATCCATCCGTGTATATATGTAACCATTCTGGTTGTGGGTACTCTTCATTGATTGTATGCAGGGCTGCTTGCCTCAGTTCTACGTCCAGGGATGCTGATTTCAACTGACTGTGGTTCTTCAATCCACAATTAGCTTTTGGTAAATTGTGGAAAAACTCACGGTAATCTGTAAGCAGTGCTGGCTTCTCTAAGGCTATTCCATACTTCAAGGCCGCCCTCTCATAGGACGCCATTAGGGTTATTTGAGTCTTCAGTCGGGCCGTGGCTTGTTTGTAGCTTGTCCAATGAGTGTGTACTCCTCTGTGTCTCTGCCAGAATCGGAGAGCTATTTTCTCTCTATGGTTTTCCATTAAACTACACTTCGTTTGTGACTCCATTGCTGCAATGGGTGTGGATTTAGGTGCACCCGTTATGATCCTTAACGCTGTGTTCTGCACGATGTCCAATTTACTGAGGGTGTTGTGGTTGCTTGTGATGGTCACTTCACTTCCATAGTCAAGGACAGGTCTGATATATGACTTATAGGTAGTTATTAAGACATCCTGGCTGGCACCCCATGTTGTAGCTGTAAGTCTTTTTAATATTTTAGTTCTTTTTGTTGCTTTTTCCGTGCACTGTTCGACATGAGGACCCCATGTCAGACGTCTATCAACTACTACACCCAGCTATTTGGAGAGACTACTTTCTTCCAACGGATTGCTTTTGTAATACAAAGAGATACGGGGTACTTTGGTGGAAAGCGTGAACAGTTGAAAAGTGGTTTTTGTGGAGCTAACCATCATCGAATTATAACTGCCTACATGCATTTACAACCTAACATTGTATCTTCCATATTTTCCGCAGAAAAAAATTTGATATTCATGTTCTAAACATTAAAACGAGTAATTTAAAAACAAAAAATAATTTTGTAAACCAACGTCATTAAGACTAAATTTTTACCAATTTTATATACCTATGAAGTATCCAGTTAGGATAGATTTGGTTTTAATTTTATATGTATAACCAAACAAGAGTACACATGTAAGGAAAGAATAGATATGCGTGACATCACTTGGCAAAAGGTATTACTCCTCATAAAAAAGAGGTATTTTTTCTTCGGAAAGAAATAACTTTTCATGAAAAAAAATTTTGTTGGTATTTATTCCTCATGCCCACGTGTATGGTTTCAGTGAAAAAAATTACAAGGATTGACGCAGAAAGTCATCATCGATACGAAAAAAATTATTACAAATCTTGCTTCCGCTCCAAAAATTAACAATTTTGGAAAATTGTAATTCCCCTCTACGTGGTGCTAACAGTGCTGGTAAAAATGCAAATTGCCCACCCTTGATACAATACCTATAAAATGAATCAAAAACAGTATAAATATAGTCTTAGTGATGTATGTTTGAAAAAAAATTTTTTTTTTAATTACTCGTTTGAGTGTGTAGAACACAAATATCAACTCTTTTTTCCGCGAAAATATGGAAAGTTACTTTTTTCATATTTTAAATATTAGTATATAATGGCATGCAACGCATAGCGTGAACCGGGTGCACAGTAGCTACAGCACACTGCTCTAGGTCTAGATTTAATTGTAATTTTATACAACATTACTATATACCTATATTAAAATAAATCTAGGAAGTATTCAGCCAGGATAGATTTGGTTATAATTTTATTCAACATTACTATCTACAGATATAAGGTATATCTATGAAGTATCCAGTCAGGATAGAGTTGTTTGAAATTTTGGTAAATATTTTGACTTATCGCCGATGCAGAAAATTACAACCAAATCTATCCTGACTGGATACTTCATACGTATATTTTAATGTAGCTAAGAAATATTGTATTAAAATTATAACCAAATCTATCCTGACTGGATATTTCATAGGTATATTTTGATGTATGTAGATAGTAATGTTGGATAAAATTATAACCAAATCTATCCTGACTGGATACTTCATAGGTATATTTTAATGTATGTAGATAGCAATGTTGAATAAAATTATAACCAAATCTATCCTGACTGGATACTTCACATGTATATTTTAATGTAGCTATATAGTAATATTGTATAAAATTATAATCTGTGAATTATACAGTTATACAATTTTAATAATATAAATTGTATAATATTGTATAATTATAATAAGTTAAATATTTAGATTTAAGTTTAATATTAAAATAAATTTACTTTGACGTAGTGCAGTGCGCTGTAGCTATTGCACGGCCGTTTCACGATAGGCCTACATGCTATTACAGACTAATATAAAAAATTTGCCAAAAATTAAATTTTTCGTATGTTCCGCAGAAAAAAGGTTAACACCTATACCGAAACACCGGTCTCACAGGCATTAAGCGAAATTTATTTATATAATTGTGGCTACCCTGGGTGAGTGTCAGTGCTCACCTTTACAATAGCTACTTCCCTCATCCTCCCCTATCACATGGTCAATGATAGTTTAATTTGGTTTGAGCATTTGACCTTGACATGTTGTCTGTTAAAACCCTACCGGCCTGTGACACTGTGTGTTTCTGTTGCTGTATTTCGCATAGTGGTCTGAGGTACCTGGTGTTTCGGTTACAGCATATAGGGTTATATGAGACCGATGTTTCGGCTGATGTATTCTTTATTATATTTCGTTTTACTATTTAATGTTTGTAAAGTAAAGTGTTTTGGATGGAAATCCAAATGTTTTCTACTAGTTAAAGTGGTAAAATGGCTCGCCAGAATCTTCGGGCAAAGGATTCTGACTCTAGCTACATAATCCATAGATTAAGTATTGGTGATACAAGTAGTAGTGAAGTAGAAGACTCGGAAGCAGATCCCCATTATGTATTGTCAGGAATGTAGTGATAATGATCCGGTTAACTTGGATGATAATGAAGACCTTTTATTACGAAAAGTGCATGAAAATGTTTTACTAGATACTGGACATGACAACTTGCTTGAGTATTTCATAGAAAGAAGGAAAAAACGGAACATGGTCCTCCCAATGCTTGGGAAAGCAAGCCTACTACAAATTTAGTCAGAACCCCAGCACGCAATATTATTCATACTGGCTTACCATTAATAAGAGGCCGTGCAAGGAGATTAGGAGACAACCCTTTAAAATAAGATGTATGGAAGCTTTTGTTTGAAGACGAAATTATGTCGATAATAGTAGAGAATACTAACGTAAAGCTCCAAAAATGAATGGCCAGAACTCGGTGATAAAACAAACAAAAGTAATTACAGGGATACTTGCAATGTAGATGTAAATGCTCTTATAGGTCTGTTTGTTTTGTTATCGGTGTTACGATTTAGTGATGAAAAGATTCAATCACTGTTTACCAAAGACTTTTGCACCCGCCCTATATTTCCTGCTGCAATGTCTGAAAAGCGTTATTAAATCCTTACGTCTTGCCTGAGATTTGATAATTGCAACACAAGGGGGGGAAAGAAGAAAAGATGACAAGGCTGCACCGATTTCACAAGTTTTTTACAAATTTATTTTTATTTCGTCATTATGTAAGTTTATATTAGTTATACATGTATTTTATTTTGTGAAAAGTCAATGTCATTTACATAATAAACCATTTCTAGAGATATCTGTCTCTTATTGAACCTTAAATTCTCAATGTAAACAGACTGGGTAAAATAGCAGTCTCTGAGACCTGGTGTTTCCGTTAGTGTTATAAAAATGATGCTTCAGTATAAGTGTTAATATTCGTATTCTACATATTAAAACGAGTAATTATAAAAATTTTTTTTAACGTTAATAAGGATACTAATAAGTATGCTACTCTACCAAGGTAAAGGTTTAACAAAACATGCATTTATTATCTTTTTATACAGTTGAATAAAATATGAATTACATTGCATTGTTAATGGTTATATATAGTTATTATATGTTAATTGTAAACAATTATTTCACCGTTAAGTACAATCAATTTTTTACCTTGTGATGACACATCTTTCGGTCACTTGACCATTGTCGACCACTGAATTATTTTGCCATTAATTTTCTTGGCATCACATTAAATATCAATAATAATAAAATAGAAACCACAGTACATAAAAAAACAACTTGCAACAATACCACAATACATAAAAAGTCTAACCATCCCTGGACACACAAAATTAACAATTACAGTAAAATGACAAGTAAAGCAATAAAATACACACAGTATAACAAATTAACAGTATAACAAAATTAAATGACGAATTAGACAACATTAAAACAATAGCAATAGAAAATGGATACAACAAACTACCTATAAAAACATATACAATAAAATTACAAAAAAACCTAACCTAAATACAACACTACAACCAGAACACAAAAACAAAAATTAAAAAACATCTAAAAGATAAATACAGCAACAACAAAATAGAAACAATAACAAAAGTATATATTAAAGAACACTACACACCAACATACAAACCGAACAACAAAATAATAAAATACCTACAAAATTACCTGTAACAACTGCAACACATTTTACATAGGAGAAACAACTAGATCATTTAAAATGAGATTTTCAGAGTATTTATGAGTATTAACAATTAATAATAAAAACACATTACTACAAAGCCCTCGGCGCTCACCAGATGTAGGTGAGCATTATGCTCCAGAGCTTTCTTGCATCCACTTCTGGTTCACAGGTGAACAACGGCAAAATATCGTTTGTCTGTCTTGAACGTCTGTGATGATTGCAGAAATGCCATGTACCGGAGGTCACTTAATTGTAGCCCATTGGTCATTTTGGCTCCATAAAGGAGGAACATTTCCTCACCAGGTAGTAAAATTTCTTGTAGAGTTCATAACTTGTTATAAAACACTTGACCAATTTTTTAATTCTTTCCCATAGCTTTTTGCATATTTTTACCATTCCCATTTTTTCTTTCTTATATATGGCGGAAGTGGAGTCACAACCACTATATCCATGAAGGAAAAGGAATCTAGAGAAAATGAAAGCTGTTGTAGGTTTTGCGATGAAAAAAATTTATCTTCTACTCTCCCCTTTCGAGGCTCCATGAAATAAATAATTTTACTTGGTGGAGCTAAAACTACTAAGACCACGAGCAAATCCATATCTTCCCCTATTTCCAAAATTGTATAGTATTTGCTTTTATCAGCCCACACCTCACAATAATATAGTCAGCACCGGCAGTACCCACTTTTGCTTCAAGGCTTGTAGCAGCCATTTTCTTCACCAGTAAGTCAATAAGTCTAATTTGATTTTTGTCCTGGAAAGAAAATTTTGCCGTTGAAGGGTCAGGTTTTTGCAAGTGATCCCTCTATCCATTTTCCTTGTACGGTGTCGCCAATTCCTCTCCCTCATGTCAGTCCACCAGAGATCTACATGGAGCGCATTAGTGTTTGTTCAATGGTTATGTCTGACCACATCACTGCCCATGATGAACAAGTTCTGTTTACTCTGAAGAATCCTGTTCCAGCAAATTGCTCAAACACTTGAGGATGATTAATTTCTAATGGCAACATGTCTTGGACGCATTTTCATATTGGAAAAAGGTATCACATGTTGAATACATAATATGTGGCTTTTCCAATTGTCAGAACACTCTGCTGATATGATCTTTTTCATTAGTTCAGCAATATTAAAATACTGCCCCCATAAAGGTACAGTTAATCCACGTTTCTTCACGCATTCAAGTTCTTTTTGAAACTTGTTTTGCACAGACAACAAGTGATCGCTCTGAATAATGTATTCTACACTAATTTCATCCATGTTTTCCAGAATATTAATGATGGTCTGCTTTTCTTTTGATACATCGGCTTGACTACATTCTTTTTGTTTAGCAAATTTCTTTTGTTGTCTGGGCTAACATGCAAAACTGCCAAATGCTACTGGAAGGCGAGAGAAAACAAAACACTTAAAGCTTTACAACTTCTTGTTTTAAAATGAATATTCACATAATATAGTTTCAATAATCACTATAAAACAAATATAATCTATCATAATTAATATGCACTTAATCTCTTATTTTGATTCAATACAAAACACCTGCAATATATCGCTGAATGTGAGGAGCCCGTTACTTTTGTAATTTTTGCGCCAGTTGTAATTTTGCGTTAGTGTGAAGCTGAGCTGCCGAATCGAGAACACAATACGCTACTGTAGTTGCAAGAAAATAATAACAGACAACTAGATACAAATTCTAACTTATCGGTTCGTTTGTTAAACGAGTTTTGGTACCTTTTAAATTTTCTTCTATTCAGAAGTTTTTAAATTCTTCTCATTAAGGAAACAAATTATTAAAAAAAATTGCATAATCTATATTTCCCCCAAAATTTTCCTAGAAACCCAAGGATTTCCCTGAGATGTCCCCCGATTCTAGATTGCCGGATTAGACATATTCTGCACCTCTGCAGACAGTGATAATAAAATTATTTCAGAAAATTGAACAATGTCTGTAAAATATGGAAAAATTATGTATATAATTTTCTTGATACTATTTACAAGAAAACGTACCACTTTATTTAATATATACGCCCTTTATTAACTTTAAAGGCTGCTCCCAGATTAACTCTGTTTATATTTTTGTAAGGGTATAAAACCACACTTTTTGGTCATTATTAAAATTTTGCCCCTGACCCAAAACCTTTTCATTTTAAGGCTAACATTTAAATTTGTAATGTAAAAAAGTCAAGTTGGACATCATTTTAAAGGTCTTAATAAAGGAACATGTACAGTGAAAACCAGAAGTATCTATCTCAAACCTGTACTAAATGAACGAAAATTTAAATTAAAAATATGTGTTGAGCACAAAGTGTTTAAATAAAACTAGTCGGAACAAATTTTGTATTTAAAAAGATTTGATTAGCAGTAAAACCTTAACCTGCTTCAACAAACAAGGTTCTCTAGTCTTATAAGCTATTAATTCATTATGGGTAAAATAAAGGCATCAGTTTCTTGCTGGCGTTCACATAGTCGTTTATTGTGTGGTTATCTGCTACAGTTCTACAAAACGGAGTTGAGTGAACAAGAGTGCAGGATGATATTAATGAAACAAGGCTATGGAGATTAGATTAGATTAGATCTTATGATGAGGTAAGGATCCTTTTTAATGATACTTTTTCAAATTTCAACCCTGTTTCAAAATCAGGGGTGTGTGAAACCAATTTTTGAAGTCAGACAGTGTCAAGGATGGCCCCAGAACATGAAGACCAAAGTCAGCTCCTAACAATGAAATGTCACTATGTTTTGCAGTGTGTTGTAGAAAATCCTCATGTCTCAACTCGTCATGTTACAAGAACTTTAAATGTTTCTTACAGATCAGTATCGAGTGTTTCACAGTAGGAATGTGGATAAATACAAAATTTACTTAATCATAATAAAATACCATTTAAAAAAGATTGTATTCTCATAAATAATATTAGAGCCGCCTTGTGAGTTACGGTTGTAATCAAAATAAATAAACACAACTCACAATTATAAAACTTTAATTTCATACGTGTTTCAATGACTAATACCGTCATCAGTAATGCTACTACAAACATATAACTTTAACTAAAGAATTGGAACATAGTCTGTCATATTTAAACAAAAGTTAGAACCGGATCTGGCCGTTGCCAGAGTTACAACCACGCCTACTAACAAAATTTACAATGAACAAAATGTGATAACTACAAATATTTAATTTTGACAAAACTATATCAGATTTTAACTTTTGTATAAATATGACAGGCTATGTTCCATTTCTTTAGTTAAAGTTATATATTTGTAGCAGCATCACTGATGATGATGAAGTCATTAAAACGCATATAAAATTAAAGTTTTTTAATTGTGAGTAGAGTATATTTATTTTGATTATTGTATTCTCAGATTAAGAATCGTTTATGATCAACAGCAATATAAATTTGGTCCAATATTAACCCTCACCAGATGAGAGAGAAACGTAAACAGTATCTGAAAAGTTGAAGATTTGGCTTGGTACTTTAGAAGGACGATTTGTTCGACCTTTTTTAATGAAGGAAGCCCTCAATCAGAAATTTACCTTGAATTGTTGCAACAGCAGATTATTTCGGCTGTTCAATTAGCAACAAATGTCTGACAAAGTTTGGTTCCAGCATGATGGGGCAAATCTACTCTGCAGTTAGTATGGCTGCATGTATTGAAATTATACTTTTCCTAGTCACCGGATAAGAAGAAGGGAAATATTGACTGTTCTGCAATGTCACCTCATTTATCACCACTGGATTAATTTGTGTGAGGTGACATTGAAAACAATCTGTATGAATGAAAACCACATGCATAAATGGTTTGAGGAACCAAATTTTGCAAGAAATTCAGAGTTCCATGGCAATTCATACTACTTGTCATTTCAGGATGTTACAACTCATCAGACTTTCTGTGAATACTTATTTTTTTTAAAAATCGTTTCATACAGATATTTTAAAATTGAGTCCGTAGCCAATTTGTATTTCGAAACAAAGGAAACTGGCATCAGTTATTTCTTTCAATAAATAAAATTGATGGTTTTGCAAGAAGTTCAACTTTAATCACTATTCAATTAATAAACAAATTTTAAAATATAACAGTAATTTCTAACTTTAGCTTGAAGTAAGAAATTGAAAAGAAAGTATTATATGATATACTTATATAATAATAATATATATTATATTTATACAAAAATAATAGTTATATGTTATTTTACCACTTCCGAAAATTATTTATAAAATTAACTTAAATACTGTAATTAAATAAAATACTGCAAAATTTATACATAAAGATGAGAGAGAAAATTATTTTAATTAAAAATTCAATTATTGTTTTCACTATTGTAAAATATGTCAACAAGGATGTTGTGTTTAATAATAATTCTATATTTATGAATCAATTTTACTTAATGTCTAAACTGAACTTATAAAATTAATAATTTGCATAATTTTTTATCTCTCTCCTCTCTTAATGTACATAAATCATTAAATAAAATATGAAAAGATTTATAAAAACTGGACATATATTTGACATATTTATACACATAAATAAAGTTTATATTTGTAGTAAACCTTGGGGAAATTATTAATATACTCATCTTCATTTCTGATAGGAATATTTCTATATGTTTGAGTACAGTTTTCTGCAATTCCTAACGTTTCAATATTCTCCTCTGTTGACACGTTTTAGAGTAACTTCATTTTCAAAACTTCAATCGTACTATTCACCTAAACTTTGAGTTTGTCTTTATATACCGTTAGCCACGCCCCCACCATTTCCAGACCTCACTTCCTATTGATGGATGCCTACTCTTGCTTCTTGCAGCCAACTACTTAATAATTTTAAACTTTCAAGTATAACATTCGACTGTGTATTATTTGCTCGTTTATTACATTTTCCTTTTTTAACTTTGCTTTATAAATTCCTAAATTTTCTAAAATATTCAAATGTCTTCCTTTATACCTAGGTGTCATTTTTGGACATTCTAGGCATAAACAGAGGGCAGTGGATTGAATCAGCTGTAGTTTCTGAATATCGGTTGCTGCTGCAGATCCCCACACCTCACAGCCGTATGTGAACTTCGATTTGATGCAAGAGTTATAGAAAAGTTTCAGCGTTAGGTTGTCAGCTCCCCAGGTACGGCTTACCTCAGTGCATTGAGTCTTTTTACGCTATGGTTCAAGGCAATATGATCCTTTCATGTCAAATTGCAGTTGAGTTTTATATCAAATATTTTTGAAGTTATGTTTACTCTCAGTTTGCTTTCGTGAATGCTCAGGAAATGGGTCATAATCTACATATATGTTACTTCGAATAAAAAATCTACAGTCTCATTTTGATCTCGATATCACAAGAGACCACTTCCTGGACAATGCTACAACTTTTTTCAATGCAGCCTGAACCAATGATGTTGTCCTCTGAGGATCACAATCAGTGGCCGAAATTGTTAAGTCATCAGCAAATGGGTACACCTCTGATCGTAGGTTCATGTTAAATATGGTTGGGCTAGTCACTGATTCTTGAGGGATGCCGTTTCAACCTTGCCACAGTCAAACAACCGTCCATTTACAGAAACTGTTAAGCGACGATCTTCCATGAAGTTAATTATGTACTGGAGCATTTTTCCTTTTATATTCAGCCTCTCACACTGGAGGATTATGGTGGTATGTGAAACTTCATCAAAAGCCACTTCAGAATCGATCATAACTAATACTGTAAACTTTTTTCCCTCAAATTTTTTGTATATTTGCCTTGTAAAATATAACTACGTCTATTGTGCTCCGGTTTCTTCTAAAGGCAAATTGGTTAGAGTCCAGGAGATCGTTGCATTCCAGTGACCATGTAAGTCTGTTATTCACTACCCTCTCCATCAGCTTGCCCAAAGAGGATGTCAAGGCCACAGGGCGATACAAGCTCACCTTGGTGTTATCTTTCCCTTCCTTCAACAAAGGAATTATGCAGCTATCTTTTCATTTCTGATGGATATTTCCATCACGCTAACTGTCAATGAACAGCTTTAAGATGTTGATTAGATAGGGAGTGGAGCAATGTATCAGCATTTCCTTATAAATATCATTGCTTCCCGGGGTTGCACTCTTCAATTGATTTATCGCATTTTTCAGTTCGTACGTGGTAAATGGAGTGTTGTTCTCATCTTCACCCATACAGAGGAGCTTTTTGTGACATGAAGCGTTGCTCGATTATGGTCAGTTTCTTTGGCCATAGAGTAGGTTTCCCCACCCTCCGAACATAATACTAATAAAAGGTATTACTAATAAAAGGTTTGCTTTTTCTGTATCACTCTTTCTTATGTCATCGTTGTTGTTTCTGACATGGGTTATCTTTTTAGAAGTTTGTCCTTTGATGAGTCTGAATTTCCTCTATACAGTGCTAGATGGAGCGTGTGAAGTGTGTGTAGTGAAGCCGACAAAATTTCTCTATTAGGTTCTTTTTGCTTTAATGACCGCTTCCCTCAATTCAGTAGGCTGATATGTTCAAGCACAGTGTTGAAACACAGCCACAGTGTTTAAATCTATAATAGGCTGATCGGGTTTGGCCACTTCTTTCAACTTCTTCCAGGCCTTCTGCGTCTTGATCCACAGATCATTTATCTCCTGATTCCACCAGTTAATTGCATACTTTGATGTGCCACTACTTGTTTTCTTGGGGATAGCCAGATCAGCTGTACTTTTTACAGTGCTTTCAACCAATTCCAAAGACGTTTTTCACATTGCAACTCTGAGCCGTCTCCGCAGTAAAGTAAGGCCAATCTGCTTCATGTACTTTATATTTTCTATTCACTACATTTGATTTAACTTGCTCAGTTTAGGAATAACACACCTCAAAGCACTGGAAAGTGGCCACTGCCAAGATCATTTCCAACTCTCCATTTTTGAAGGATTCTTTTCATGTCTGCAGAAGCAATTAACAGGTCCAATGTGCTGAGGCTTCCTGTCGCTGGTGATTGGTATGTTGGCAACTTCATTTTATTTAGCAGAACATATTTATTATTCTGTTCAAAGTTAATAAGTACCATGCCATTTCGGCTCGAGTGCTTGCTATTGAAATCGCCCACAATAACTCTTTTGTCCATACTATATAAGGCATCCAGATTACGGTCTTTTACCCCTCTGTGATAGAATATACATGTTAAAAATTGTGAACGATATACTAGCAGTCACTCGTACTGTGATTTTAATATATTCCAGATTGGCGGCAGTGTTCATGTTTGATTCTTCCTCTAAGAATGTTTCATGGACGAGTGTGACAAGTCTACCATCATTTGTTTGCTCTCTCAAAAGGTTTATCTTTTTAAAACCCTTAAATTTGGGATGATGTTCACTTTTTGGCGGAAGCGATGACTCTTGGATGCAAGAAATTTTAATGCACATTTCTGATAGTAATTTAATGCAGTCTTTCTCATTGGATGAATTATCCGACCTGGAATTTTGTAGACTTTTCTTGGTTTGTTATATTTTTTCTTGGTAAGTTCATCCAACCAAAATATGTCTTTTCACATGACCTTTTGTTTTCATGTTCACATAGTTTTACAGCGAAAGTTCGTGTATAGGTACCATATCTCTCCGTGCGTTTGTAAAAGCCAACACCTCTCTTCCTCATTATGAGTTTTTTGTAAATGTTTAAAGTTTTCCTCAAAAAGCTTTATGCTTTGTTTTCTGTATTCCATTAATGGATTTTTAATCTATCAGAATGGTCTCGTCTTGCCATTGGTGAAATATGTCGAGAGTCCTGAAAAGGACTGAAGTAGTAGCAATGCTGAAGGACTGTTGCATTTTTGGATTGCACAAAGGACTTTCTCAAGGAAAACTACTGCTGGTGTTTAGTTTACTGTAAACAGCTATCCAGGTGCAGGACAATGACCAACCAGCTTACCTGCTAAGCGATGCCTAGTTTAACTACTATATTCTATGAAAGATAAGAAAAGATAGTAATTGATAGGATTAGGGAAACTGAATTATAGTATTATCAGGACAAGGTTACTAAACTAGACCTATTCCCTATTGGGTTTATTGGGAAGTGTCTAACCATTAAACCCTGTGTAGGAAGAAGGTTGAGACTTGATCTATTTTGGTACAATTGCCAGATCATATATTTGTACATAATTGCCATATCATCACACCAGATGATTTATGTCCACTCAATAGAACGGTAATATTTTTCAATTTCTTTCTTTTTTTGTAACTGGGTTTAAATATTAATTAACCCTACTTATAATTTTACATTTAAACTGATACTCTTTAGAATCAATTTTGGAACATTTAGTAACTTGAAGACTCATTGATGTTTGGTCAATAAGATTCAGACTGCGTTTGATCATTCTTGTCATTATAATTATAGGATGATAGATTAGGATAAACACATTAGGGTAATAATTGTTATAATAAAAATACAGTAAAATCCGTTGAATATGCTCCCGTTTAAGACGATTTCTCGCTTATTACGATTTTTTTCTTAGACCCTAAAAATTAGCAATTAGAAACAAAAACCGTAATAACTTCACAAATAATAAATACAATTTGAATCCCGCTTAATACACATTTTGTAACAACAATTTTCTTGACTACTGTCGGAAATTTTACTGCGTAGCAATAACTTATAAGTAAAAATGCATTACAGTAGTTTTATGCAGTTGAGTAGTTACGTTACTGTATAACATATCAATGGGTATAAAAAATATGATTATAATGGAACGGAATCCAGTAAGAAAAAAATAAAACTTTGATCAAGTCTGTTTAAAATGATTCAACAGGATGTTTACATCAATGGCAGATAGCCCTGAGTTTATACTCATAGGATGACATCAGCATGTTTCTGTTTGCTTATAATAAAATGTCTTAATTTGTTTACGAGTACAGTATAGAATCTATTATAGGCGGATTTCCTCCTCCCTCCTTTTCACCCTTCCTCACTTTTCTTACATCCTCTAAACATGGATATCATACAGAATGTTAAGTCAGTAGAGTCTAGTCAGTCACATTGGAGATTTTATACAGGAAGTACGTAACTGTATGTGCCATAGGATCATATATTGTTACAGTGCGTAGTTGTTATCAAGTACAGAGTGGTGTGTTTAGTCTTATGAGGTGAGTGGTATAAAAAGAAATGCTTTATCAGTTGATGGTAAATTGAAAATTTTGAAGTGTTACGATGAAAATTCACACCTGAGAAATCAAAAGCAAATCGCAGCTGTTTTGAACATTTCGAGTTCCACATTAAGAACAGTTAAAAAAAAAGGAGTTAGAATGAAAGGCAGTGCAAGGTGAAATGGGAAGATAAAAAATAAAGACTAATAAGTATAAACGATTGGAAAAAGTTTTGTTACAATGGTTTCATCAAGCTGTTAGCTTACATCTATAGTAGAGCGTCGAAAATCCGGATCAATTAAGACCGAGACTCATCTGGACTATTGATTTATTCGGATTTTTAAACGATCTCTGATTTTCCGTTTATTATTGATATCACATAACTATAGTCTATTTTAATGCTTGGAGTATTGTGTGGGTTTGAATTAAACAAGGAATTATTACAAAATAGACTTTAGAGGGTGTAAAAATACAAAGGAATTTAGTGAAAGGACATATAATGTACTAACGTACAGTATGGAAAGCAAAAAAAAAAAACAAACTGTAGTATAGCATAGAAAGCCGGTACAAACTGGTTGAGGGAAAAATTCATTATTTCTTTTTTTAAACAAAGGCATATTACATAACAAATAACTAAAGATTAAGTTTAATAATAAATTTAATTTTTTTGCTGATTGGTTACAATACACATTGATTAGCATGTATAACATACAATTCTAACAAATTTAAATCATGATTAAATATACTGTACGCTGCGTTTAAAATTTCATTTTGGCGATTTTTTCAAAATCTGTTTGTCTTCTTTGCATTTATAATTAACGAAAACACTTAGTTTAGATATGTATTATAGCGGCGCCGGACACCGCACACGCTGGAATCATGATCCATATTTGCGATGCTCCGGAATTTTGACGTCCGGATTACCGACGAGCCACTGTACCTACAAATAGGTCATTGCTTACCGATAAATTATGAGAAATCACGAAAGAGCTTCAAATTAATAATAATATTACTGGGTCCAGTGGATGGATTCAGATCAGTGGAAAAGCAGAGTCATTAAATGAGGAAGATGTTACTTTGTGGAAGAAACTGTTACCACAGTTGCTGAAGGATCTCTCCCCATGTGATGTTTTTAATGCTGATGAGTTTAAACTTTTTGTTCAAACTTATGCCAGATAAGTCGCTTGTTTATAAAAAGGACAAATCCCACAGTGTAAAACTAAGTAAAGAGAGACTTTCAGTACTAGTGTGCACAAATGCACTTGGTTCAAAAAAACTTAAATTGTTTGTTAGGGGAAAGTCGAAGTCACCATGACGTTTCAAGAACAATTGCTAGTTACCATTACGCTGCACAGCATTGTGCATGAATTACAGGAGAACAATTTGTTTTATGAGTAAAAAAGCTCAATACGATATTTCAAAGAAAGAATCGAAAGATACTTCTACTTTGATAACTGTCCAGCACATCCGAAAATTTAGAAAAAACCAATACAAAAAATTGTTTTTCTAAGCCAGCTTCAACCCATAGACCAAGAGATAATAAAAGTTGTAAAGCAGCATTACCGTAAGCAATTAGTGCAATGGATTAGAATAAGGTAATCAGCAACATTCTGTAAACATTTTGGATGCTATTAATTACGTTGCTTCAGCATGGAATGAAGTCCGTCCTGAGGTCATTAAAAACTGTCTCATAAAAGCGGGTGTCAAATGGACTCAGTGTGAACTGGCATTTGAGTGTACTGACAGCTATTTTAGAGTGTAACTATATTAAGATATTATCTGTCGATGGTAATATCGCAAATTGTGAGGTACGAACAGTACAGGAAATTGTGAAAGACGTTGCTTCAATAGCTTCCGCTACAAATGAGAAGAGTGAGGATGACGATGATGATAATGAAGAAGACGAGCCTTTGCTGCCAGTAACATGGCTGCAGCATTTAGTCCACTGGCTGATTTGAGATGTTACATTATCCGTGTGCCTGGAATTTCAGACAACGCTATCGAAAAGTTAATTAATTCGAAACATTGATTCTAAATTCTTCTTCAAAAAAATTAAATCAAAATAAGATCGAAAATTAATTTAAGAAGATATAAACAGTAGAAAAATATCTACTCTATACCGTAATAATATAATAATTTACAGTATGTAGGTTATGGTTTCCTATTAAATCCCTATATCTGTGTTACATACATTCGTTTTTCATTATTTTATGAATATTTGTTTAAAAGTGTGATAAAATTGTTTTAGTGGATATGTAGGAATAATATAGCACGTATAATGGGGAGTACATACATTACATCTTTTGTTGGTATTACAGTATTTTCTATTCCCGTATATGACGCTACTTTCGTATGGTCCCTTGAGAATCGTATTAAGCGGTATTAATCGTGTTACTGTAATAGGCAGGATATATATAGGAAAATAACTGAAATGGCAGAAAATATTGTGACAATAATATTTTATTCGCCTAGAAGCAATAACCATGTCTATTGTTCAGATTTTTGCTGACAATTATAATGAGTCGATATGTCACTAGTGACCTTGAAGGCAAATCGTAGAAGCTCTATAACTTACCAGCACTAGACAGTAAAACGTTAAGTGAGGTATTATTGTAGTTTTGTTATATTGTCCCAAAAGTAGCCTTCTTGAAATATGTAACATTTTACCCATAAACGCACACTCGAGATCATCTGTAATATTTATAAAGACAAATAAAACCATTTCTTCATTTATAATATATGTAAATTTGACATGGATATTTTATTTTTAGTTTAAAATATTATTACAAAATAGTAAATATCTTAGTAGTAAATTTTGTCTAGGTTTAAGGCTATACCTAGTTTGACTATTATCTTTTATAAAAAATAAATAAAAATTGTAATTTATAGGGTTAGGGAAACTGAATGAAACATCCTGGTCTGGTATTCAGGGAAGAATTATAGTATCAGGACAAGGTTACTAAACTAGACCTACTCCTACAATTGTGTTTATACAGAGATGTCTAACATTATGCCTAAACTCTATGTAGAAAACAGATTGACATAGTCTACTTTTGTATGCATAATTGCTATAGAAATTAAACATACATTTTGTTGAATATTTATTTGTATTAAATTTTCAGGTCCAATATCAATATTAATGATGTTTTGGGAGATTACTGTCTAAGCCTTATAGATTCCTTAGATACTCTTGCAGTCCTGGGAAATGTTTCTGAGTTTCAGCGTGCTGTTTCATTAGTTATAGAGAGTGTAGATTTTGATAAGGACAATGTAGTTCAAGTTTTTGAAGTTAACATAAGGTAAAGTTTAAAATTAATTTACAAATTTTCAAACCCGTTTTAAAAAAATAATTATTCAATATTATTTTAATATAAAATATCCCGCATGAAAACAAATTCTTATCTCTTTTTAACCCCGATTAAAGAAAAGGATATTTATATGAATCTGACATATAAATGATATTGCAATAAAAAGTTATATCTGGCTACTTACAAAATCCTTAATAACACAAAATAAATCAATAAAACCTGGTCTCAATACTCCAACGATTATTAACTGAAAATAATACACATTTAAACTCACTTTATAGCACAATAAGCTCTTTAAAATTAGGTTTCCTTATAAAACAGAGCACTGTATTATACTACATTGCAGTATAGCTATGTTACATCATAGTTACAAAGTACCAAGTTAGTACAGGTTTGGTTTTTTTTTAAAGAATATACATTTTACTTACAAAAGCCAAACACTTGATGCATGATGTTGATGTATTAATTCAATAGTGTACCCAAAAATGGAAGTAACTTCATTTATCAACAGGTTAGCTTACATTAGCAAACTATATTTTCTAAATATCGAAATCTTGTTGCTGTTCATGACGAGCTGGTTGTAAATTACAAATTACACTTTTGTTATTACTTGCGACCAGAGACATTTGTTAACTAAAAGTTGTTGATTGTTAACTTTTAACAAACTTTAAAAAGTTAACAATTAACAACTTTTACTTAACAAATGTCTGGTCGCAAGTAATAACAAAAGTGTAATTTGTATATTTTCTATTCTTGAATTTTGTAGTTCATTACGTTTGGTGAATGTTATTAATCACTTAAACAATAGTTTATGACTATCCGAACTTTAAATTTTGTAAATTTGTTAAAACTTACTGAGACAGAACGTTTTTGATCACTATGTGGTTATCTTCATCAGTGTCTTCTGCTTGGAGATGTCGGGTTAAGCGGTTACGGTTTTAAAGGCAGGTTTTTGATAGTATCAAAGAGTATGTGTGATTTGTATTGTGTTTGTTCGTTTAATATGTTTGTACTTTGTCTTTTGTGTGACTGTAAATTTCATATTGTTCTAGTTCAAATACATCACATTACCATACATAAACAAAACAACAAACAAAATAGCCCGTAAATTTCAAAAAAATAGGATACAAAATAGCATACAAAACTAATAACAAGTTACAATACAAAATACAACACGACACCAACAACAAAGCACCAGGTGTATACAAACTGAACTGCGACTAATGTAACAAATTCTACATTGGACAAACAGGTCACAGCTTTAAACAAAGAGTCGAGGAACACAAACACAACACCAACTCAACATTTTACAATCATATAAAACAAACAGGACACAAACACACAGACATTTATCATAACCACAACCTACAACAAAAAAGGACCACATCTCAACACACTAGAACAATATGAAATTTACAGTCACACAAAAACACAAACTCAAACATATTAAACGAACAAACACAATACAAATCACACATATTTTTTGATACTATCGAAAACCTGCCTGTAAAACCGTCACTGCTTCGAAAATGTACTGTCTAAGTAAGTTTTAACAAATTTACAAAATTTAAAGTTCGGATAGTCATAAACTATTGTTTAAGTGGTTAATATATATATATATATATATATATATATATATATTTTTTTTTTTTTTTTTTTATGACCAAATCTATTTATCTTAACTGGATCTTGGTAGCTATATTGGAATGTAGTATAACATGATTTTGTAAAGAAACCTTGAGTTTTTGTAAAGTTATATGCGTATTGTAAAATTATATTATTATTTTTTTCAGAATAAATAATTTCTAAAATTTCATCACCATGATTATTATTTTTTCTGTGTTATCTTATCATTCCACTTTACCAGATATATCCAAAGTGAATATTATTTAGAAGACAAATGTAAATACCAACAAAAGTATTTGAAAGTGCAATTTAACTATAAAACTATATCTTAAGCTGCTCCTTAATTTAGGATTTTACAAAAATGTTTTCTAATAATAATTTCAATTTTGTTTCTTTAAGAATATAATTTGCTTATCATTCGCCTAACGTAACTTCCCTTTTATTAATAGAGTAATCGGAGCTTTAATTTCTGCACATTTACTTATAACTGATGTAGAAGAACCATTTGGAAAATTAGCTCCTACAGGATATCATGGTCAGCTTTTGGAAATGGCACACGATTTAGCTACAAGATTACTTCCAGCATTTGAAAACAGCACTACTGGAATTCCACAGCCAAGGGTATGATGCAACTTGACCAATAGTAATTGCTGGATAAAAAAAAAACATACTCAGTTTGCAATAATAAACTATTTTATAAAACAATTGAGAGAAAGTAATTCAGTTTGTAAATAAATTTCGATGTATTCTTTTGTGAGGAAATTTAAAGTTTTGAAAATTATTATATTACGAAAATAACAGTGGTGTTGTTTTCTAATGGCCTCTTCTAGGTATATATTCAAATAAATTAGTAATTTATACAGATTTATAACAGAGGATTCTGCATTTTAGTAAGTGAAATAACAGTGTATAAATTTCTATATTGCTCACTTTAAACAGCAATTTCTCAAAGTAACAAAAACGTAGATAAATTCTCACACCTCAAAAACAATTTTAATTAAATATTAAATCTTAATGTATTAACATGTTTTTTAAGGTAGAATTTTCTCTTAAAATCTTGGTCAATTTTTTTATAATAGAAGAGTAGAACAGGCATTTAGGCCTTCAACTGAGGTTGAAATCCTTTTTAATAATTAAAAACATTAAAGTAGAGTGGAATCTCGAATAACCATGATCATTATTAACATATACCAAATAAAATTTCCATACATATATAAATATTTCCTACTATTTCCAACCTACGTATGGTATATGTAGGTTCCTAGAAACTTAGACAACCCATGGTTACTTCATATTTTAACACTTTATAATGTCATAACATGACACCTTATATAAAAGTTGCTTGATGTAATCATCTTGAATTCACTGACTAAACTATAATTAAAAAGTACTAAACTAAATGAATATGTAATGGATAACTTGCTAAAGCAAGTGCTATAGCAAGTAAGCCATTACGTTTTCACTTAGTCAAGTACTTTTTAATTATACCATGTATAAAATGTTATACCAATAAATATTTGTATAAACGTATTTATTGTATATATAAATCTTTAAATAAAATGTATTTTAATTAACCATGATTTTTGATCCTGTATTGCCCTGGATAATGAGATTTTTCTATTTATAATATTACATATGCCTTATAGTATATATTTTCTTGCTTTTCAGATTTTAAAATTGCATATAATTTTTCTGGTATAGCTGGTTCGATTGATTATGTTTTGAAAAGGAAATTTCTGTAAGAATAAGAAAAGTCAATAGAAAAATATGTGAATTTTATAGTCAATTTGACAAAACACAGTCTATTGGTTGAAATTTAAGGTTTTATTCCGTATCATTTTACGCAGTAGCTTTTTTTATTATATTAATTTTTCATATTTCAGGTAAATTTGCGCCATGGGATACCTACAAAGCCACTCACTAGTGAAACTTGCCCAGCAGGTGCTGGTTCACTCTTACTAGAAATGGGTTTATTGAGTCGTCTTTTAAAGGATCCAGTGTATGAAAATTATGCACGCCGTGCAACCAGAGCTCTTTGGAATTGCAGAGAGAAAAAAACTGGACTTTTAGGTTTGTAAATACTTTTTTATGTAGAGAGTATAAATCACTTGTTATAGAGATCCCTTTTGGTCTGGGAGATTGGGTTCATATACATGATATCACTTTTCTGAAGTAGACCTACTGCATTGAGATATGTATAATACATTATATAAAAGAGAGAATAAGATATATACAAAAATTGAACAAAGTAAATATTCAAACATTTCTTTTCTACATAAATCCGCAATTAGGAAACACATTTTTCCTAGAGGAAACATTTTGTATGTAATGCTATAATTTCAATTCTTTGTTTTTAAAGGTAAAAATATCAACAATGATATTTTGGTGCATGTGTAATATGTTTGATAATCAGCAAAATCTGAAAATAATTCAGTAAGACTTTATAAGATAAATTCTATAAGATTTGGTGTAAATCAATTTAATTCATTATACGATAAATATCATCTAAAACACACATTAGAAACAAGAAATAGAAATAAGATAAATGTAAAAGAATAACGTAAAAATGAAATGAACATTTAACATATACAATCTCAAATATTCATTTTGCCAAATAACATGCGAGTATTGAGTAACTATTCCCATTAAAAATTGTGTGCAATCTTTGTTTTTTAGCAAATTCACACAAATGACTCCATTTGTTTCTATAATTGCTTCCTTTTTCACCTTATTGTAATTTATCATGGTTGGCGACTTTTTGCACCTGTGGTAGTTTTCGCAATCTTAATGCCATTCTCTTTTTTTATGACTTCAAAAACTTATTGTGGATAGTAATTTCCTATGCATATAACTGATTTCCGCAATCTTGATGCAGCTGTTTTAATTATTTAATAATTTCAAAGAGTTATTGAAGATAGCGATTTCCTACACACATACACACACACAGGCACTACCTGCTTTCAGCAATCTCAACCCTTTTCAGGCTACATAATAAGATATGGTTGGTGGTAATAGAACATAATTTCCAAAGGTTGGAATTTATATTTTTATTTTTTGTAATTGAATTACATAAAAATAATTTATATTACATTCATACGTAATCTTATGTAAATTTATGCAGAGTGTAAATCTTGCACAAGCATAATATAATGAAACTATATGTTTTACACAATATCAAGAGCACAGTGGTACAATATATTACAATGAAAATATTGGAAAGAACTACAATACCACCAAAAATAATAAAAAATAACAAATAAAACAAGTTATTCAAGATTAAACCCTTATGTACATTTCGATGACCATGTCATCATCATCAGAGGGTCTTATTACAAAATACAATCTAGCACACAAGAAGTTACAAACTAGAGAACACTTGGTATCATTCTAGTTTGTAACTTCTTGTGTGCTAGATTGTATTTTGTAATAAGACCATCTGATGATGATGACATGGTCATCGAAATGTACATAAGGGTTTAATCTTAAGTAACTTGTTTTTTTTATGTTGTTATTTTTGATTATTTTTGGTGGTATTGGGGTTCTTTCCAATATTTTCATTGTACTATATGTTTTAGTTGAAACTCAGATAAAACTCGGTGATCATTTTTTATCATAAAATTAAGGTCTAATAAATTTCTTGTTGATAACAATTTTCTTCAGATTTTCGGCTGTTAACATTTGCAATTCTTTCTTCTTCTCGCCTACAAATACAGTTGACTAAAATATATGTTTAGCACTGACACATATTTCTGTTCAGATAGAGTTCTGGTGTGTAGTGGTGACTTTTATTCCTAATGATGAGCACGAACCCATAGAGTACTGATTTTTATCTTCTGTGGATAAAGTCAATGTTTAGTGGCAATACATGTGATGACCAGTGGCCTAATCAGGGTTTACAAGTTTGTTTTGAAACCTGTTTTAATCGGGTTTTGAAATCTACCCGATTGGTACAAATTTATCTCCTCTACTTCTACTGTATATTTATGTTTTATATATTTTGAATTAGTACCAGCACTAACAAACTATATAACATAATAAAATAGTATAACAGATTTAAATACCTGTAAATACAGGTTTAATAAACAATTCAAGTGTGACTGTTATATACATGGCAATGGAATGATGCCTTTACTGTCTTTTCAATAACTTATTATCTTATTTCTAATCTTTTAACTGCTGAAACATAATATAGTCATCCGCGCATTCTTGTTAATATTGTCAAATTTTCCAGACCAATTGTAACTAAATCTTCATGCGGCAATATCTTCAATAGCTCATCACCTATGCGAATTTTTTTATTTTGTTTGTGATTTTAATTTTTTGGACTCAAAAACCATTAAAATGTTTGAATTATTTTTTTAAATGTTATGTAGTTTGATACAACCTTGAATGCACATGTGCGCTGCAACGGACCGGCCTAATGACTCAACGCCCGCAACCCTTTCGCCAAGCGCCGCCACCAGCCCTTCCTTCCGCTGCTAGGTAAAATTTTTTTAATCAACCGGTCCGGCCCTCGGCCAGAACCCTGTGCAATGTTTGCCAAAATCTGCCAGAGAACCAGTCACTGGACTTTATTTAAAAACCTAACTCTCTGAGATTTAACCCTTTGGGAATCCGTTCCCAGGGAATAAGTTTATTTGAAGGCATATATGGCTAACTAACCATCTGGTTTAGGATTGTGAATTTGTTTAAATAAATATAATTACTGTTTTGTTTGCAAGGTAGTAAAAACCTTGGTTTTATATTTTTTAAATTTAAATTTACTTACAGCACAGATTGTAATTAATCTCTTCTTAAATTCTTGACAAATCTTTAACCTTTCTATATAAAATTTCTAACCTCTTTTGTAAACACATAAATTTTTTATATCACCTTTTCTCCTCGTCATTCTTTTATAAAATTACTATAAATTTTGTTTAAATTTTAAACTCAAAATTAATCTTTTCTGTGTTAATATTTAAAACTCAAAAAATTTATTACTTACTTATTTCTTCAATTTAAAACTTCTAGTTTAATCGCAAAAAATTACTTTAATTTTCTCTACAAGATTTTAATTTATTTTCCGAAACTTCATTTTCATTTATTTATTTAATCAATCCTGTCATTTGACTTTGGTATCTTAAACCAAATATAAAAAACAACAGACATTTACAAAACAAAATTCTTTTCTTTCATTACAAACTTTGTAACTCCTGATGTAAACAAGCAAGTTTTAAATCACCTTTTCTTAACCTTCATTCTTTTATAAAAATTACTAAAATTTTAAATTTAATTTAAAATTAAAATTAATCCTTTCTTTGTTATTTTTTAAAACTTCAAAATTTACTATTTAATTGTTTCTTCAATTTAAAACTTCTAATTTAATTGGCAAAAATTTTACTTTACTTTTCTGTACAAGATTTTACTTTGTTTTCCAAGACTTCATTGCAATTTAACTTATTTACAGAACCCTTTCATTGTACCAAGAATTCTCTTAATATTTGACTTGGTATCTTAAACCACATAAAAAAACATTTAAAACCCCAAATTCTTTCTAATAAACATTTTTAAATATTTTATATCTTTCTTAAAATTCTACAATAATTAATTTTATAACCACATGAGAACAATTTAAATTTCTTACAGTCTTTATCTCTAACATAGCTTATCTCTACACCTGAAATTTATTTAAACCTGTTTTATGGCTTAAAATTACCTCATAGGATCCACATATCCTTTTTCCAAAATTTTACATTCTAATATTAAATCTTTCTGTCAAAACTCAATGTAATTTACTTTGAATTTTTTTGTAATGAAAAATTCAGTGTCTTTTTTGTAATGCTGTTCTGTTTTTAAAACTTTTGTAAAATTCTTAAATAATTTTGAAACTAATTTTTTTCTCACATAAACCCATTTTTTCTTGTCAACCTCTACTCTAAACAAGTTACATTACAAAACAGCCATGATGGCTTTAGCAAAGTGATAATCAAATTGAACTTATTTAACCAAGAATTTAAAATCTCTTTTTTAGAGATCTAATTATTTATTTGCGTTTAACTGCATTTACTTATAAATTTGTATTTATTCATTTTATGTTCAAAACTGTCTTTTACTTTATTTTTAACTTTCAAAATTTAATTTCCAAACATTGATATTTGTACCTTTTTAATCTACAAAGGGAGAGTTTAGCCATTTAGTTTCAGGCAGCTACTACCAACTAACGCTATCCCCTCCATTTTCTTTCTGAAAAAAAACCACTATTCCAAAACGCAATTTCATCTTTTGCAAAATTTATTTAAATTTAAACTCTAAAATTTCAAAGTTCCCCAAAAATTCAACATAAAATTTTTAATTTATTTGAGAGAGAGAAGCTGAAATCTGACCTCTCCGGAGTTAAATCCTTCCTAATCAGCTGTTTGCGTGATGTCATCTCTCCCCTCTTTGTGGCTGGCCATTTTGGGTGTTGGACCCATCCAAAGCGGGCATCTTCCTTGTTCCCATGTTGCCGTGATGTCATCACTCCCCCTTTTGTGGCTGGCCATCTTGGATGTTGGACTTGTCCAAAATTTGTCACCTCTGCTTCATTGTTCCCCTGTTGCCGTCTGACCGAAACAAAAAGATATTCGTTTTCTTGAAATGTCGATGGTCTTTCTAGATATTAACCTTTTTTCTTTTTTTCAAATATGCAACAAACCCCTCCTGCTAATGGCTCCCTTCCTAGGCCTTATACTCGTTAAGACATACTACCCTATGCCTACGGCATTTCTATTTTGTTTTAGCTTCGCTACTCTGACTATACAACATTTTAAAATTATTGAAATTTAAAATTTCACTTGCAATGGTAAAATGTGACATTTTAGCCAGTTGCAGTAAGTGTCGGGCTTGTATGTGAATTCATGGATTTATTATGTTTGATAATACACATAACACTGTAATTCTATTACAAATTGGCACAGAAACTTGAATTATTTTGCAGCAAGTTTACATTGACAAGTATTTTTTAATGTTTTCCTATAGTTTGAAAAATGTTATTAGTATTTGTTATTAGAAAAAGTAAAGGAGAATACGTAAAATGAGTATATTATATATAATGAAATTAAGGCTATATTGACATATAAAATTTATAAGAGAGATGACATTCATCATTTTTTTGAAGTTGACACAAATACAGAAGTTATGTAGTCCTCCCATGATGAGCCTTGAAACATTATTTAAAGGAAAGTCTGAGAAGTTCAGGGTAAGATGAGCAGTAGTAGATTGTATCCTTCCTTCTTCTCAAGAATCTGCACTTTCTGCATTTTTTCATATTTGTTATACAACAAGAAATAGTTGTGGACTATCAGTTGAAAATAATGAAAATACATCTTCATTATTCAATATCTTCTATATACCATGTTATAGATTTTCGGTCACACGGATAATAAGATAGCAACTAGTAGGTTCTATCTATACCACATGTGTAGCTAATGTTTCTTCATCTACTGACCAAGTTTATTGATAAACTCTACAACATCATTACTATACTCCATGGATATGTGTAGAAATCTCGTATGTCAAGCAATTTGGTGACCATTACAGAGTTCAGAGTATTGCTAATTATCTCTTCCTCTTTTAGTGGTGCCTTTCTTACACTTTTTGGTGTATTTAACTTAAAGCTTGAACTGTTTTGTTAAATGTATTTCATTTTCCACTAATTTTATTAACAGATTGTACGAGTTATAAAAGTTGTCCAAGTAGACATAATGGCCATTACCAAGGTAGCTTTTAAGTAAGTGGAGCACTACCTCGGATGTATGGCCTACTCCTCCCAAGTCATCTAATCTACCTACATAAATGTGGGTATTCAGGACAAGTCCATTAGGCTCACCAAGGCTATAAGTTTTGATTCCATATTTGTGTTTTTTATTTTTAATATATTGTGAGAAGATGATGTCAATCAATTATTATTTAATGTAACTATAAAAATACTTTGATAGCTATTGGCTAATTTTTTGGAGTTAATACTTCTAGCTAATATAGCATTTTTATCTAACACATACTGATTATGAAGGATGTTCTGCTACACTTGATTTTTCATTGGATTTCAAATATGCCAGGCCTGAAAAATCAAGTGTAGCAGAACATATCATTCATAACCAGCAAGTATTAGATCAAAATGCTATATTAGCTAGAAGTTTTAAATACAAACAATTACTCAGTAGTTATGAAAGCATTTTTATAGTCACATCAAATAATAAATGAATGAATGCAGATAAAGAGCCTATCCCTAATTCATCTCTATATTCTTTACTTTATTAGTATTTTTTAAATACGGTGCTTATTTTAATTAGTTTCTATTTTATATATTGTTATTAGCTGTAGTTGATATTACATATTTATTATTATAGTTTAGTATTTTCTGATGCAGCTGGCCGTTTGTTGTTTGTTTGTCGAGGGTGGAGCTTACCTCACGCCTATATATAGCGACCGCAAAGAACGGTTGGGATCAGTCTTGTTTGTAACTTATTCTTTAGTAGACTATATTTTTGAAATAAGACCCTCTGATGATGGTCATCGAAATGTACATTAGGGTTTTTAATCTTAGGTAACTTGTTTTATCAGTTATATGTTTTAATTTTTGTGGTATTAGGGTTGTTTCCAATATTTTCATTGTATTATATGTTCAGTAAAACATTGTTTCTTACGATTTTGACACTTTTTTGTGTAGTGGTTTTATTGTGATTTAGTTGCATGTCTGAAGGAAGGGCTAGTTAAAGGGAAAGATATATTTTATTAAAAACATATGAGTGATCAATCTGACTACATTTTGATGAATGTTTTGAGATATTTCATACTCATCACAAATTATAAACATATGCAATGTAAATGATCAACAATGATTATATACCCCAATTATTTTCCTTTAGATTGATAGTTTGTATAATAGATACTTATCTGTGAAATGGCTGTGTTTCAAAGAAAGAAAACCCATAACAATTTATTACAAAGTTGCACATATACTTTTCATACTGTGATTGTTTTTCAATAAGATTTAGTCTTTTTTCTCACATGACATTTTCACTGAGTTGAGTTACTGTGGACCATTGGCTGTCATTTTATAAAGAGAGTTATTGTCACATTGCTTTTATCAATAAATATGACTTAATTATAAACACTCCTTCCATGACTGTCTACATCCATTTTTTCCAAACCAAATTTAGATTGCTTATTGGAACTATATACTCTCATCCATAGCAATTTCCAAACTTAGGTTATAAAATAATAGGCATTTATTTTTTATGCAGTCAAAACAGGTTTGTATTTTGCTCTTTATAATCTTTTCTGTATTCACTATAGAATGTTTTTGTAAAACAACATAGTATCACCCATATTGAAAACAGAAAAATACTCAATTATTAAACAAATAAATAATCTTTATTTTCCAATAAAGAATTTGAGAATATTGCCAAGTAAAACGTTGAAATCAAATTTAGTGATAGCATACTACTTCCTAATCTTATTTTTTAAACTTTGCTTGTATTTCACTGAATTGCAAACACAGAGGAGTTAACAAAGAAATTGAAATATTTATTTAGATGAATCTAAATTAAAAAGAAATTAATATAAACATGATCTGGAAATGGTTGGGTAGCATGTTATGTATAAGACTTAGTGAAAACTTTTGCCAGCTTTAAGCTCATCCTACGAAATGAGTTCATAATAAAATATTTAGAGCATTAATAATCAAGAATAGAAAAAGTGAGTTTTTTAATTATTTTTGAAGAGTCTGCATGATATCTAATAATAAAACAGGTCCTAGTATCATATCTTTAGTAGTTTTTTATGAAATATAGGTAAATGGAAATAAATAAGGGATAAACCTTTTGCTTTTGGTTTCTCATACAATAACTTATGAATTGGCCAATAAACCCCTATTGATTTTAAAGAAAACTTCATTCTGAGAAAAGTGATATAAATGAAGTCAATTGCAAAACAAAAATAATATGCAAAAAGTCTATTTTACCAACATCAAAATATCCAGAACATAGCTGGAAAATGCTTTTTTATAAAAAGGAATTATTATTTTCCCCCTGTAGTTACCTACAAGATGCAAAATAATATTTCTAATAAAGTCCCCAAGAATATCTTCAAAACAATCTAAACAACAAAATTAAGTTAAATAATTTATATCTTACTCTTATAACAACTGTTTTAAATTTTCTCTGCCACTACTGAAGATAAGATTCTGGGACCTGTTTTATTCACTTTTTCAATTCAACAACTATAGGAAACCATCGTATCTATCTCTTACTTAATTAACATTGTAACACTCTTAAATAATTAGGTGTTACATATAAATTCATTTACATATTTAATTTTTATTTAATAATTAGATCGGCTCAATATAAAAGAAAATTTTTGTTTTCTTGGTGAACACTTGTTAATCTATCGTAAGAACTAAGGCGCTCCTAGCGAGCAAAAATGTAAAACATCGTACGAGTTGGTAAGTTAAGGCAATTGAGCAGATCATGCCATATGACGTAAGCATGAGGTGATACCTGAAAACCAATCAAAAAAGTAATGAGAACAAATAAGGGTGGAGATTGCTTGGGAATTCAGCTTCGCATGTCTACCAAACTGCCCACTTCACTAAAAGTCTTTGAACGAGATAGACGCGATGGCAATTTTGGAAATGACTTAGAAAATTTGCAAGCTTTTATTAATCTAAATTTAAGATGTCAAGGCCGGTACCAGTTTATTAATGCAACTTACAGAAGTAGCCAGAACCTTTTTTTATGAGTTCCAAATAGTAAAAGTTCGTGTTTTTTTTGTTTAAGTGCGCTTGTTGCAAGAGGGATGTGCAGGGATAAGCAATACCCATGTAGGCGAGGAAAAATAGCTAAATGTTTTTGAAAGTTACGAATCCAGATGGGAATAAAGGTATCGAAGTGGGGTTTTTTGCAAAATGTTTGTGGTGTTGTGTAGAAAAAATGTAATTTTCTTGCATTTGGTACAAATGCAATAAAAAGGGTTAAAAATGCATAAATGCATTTTTTATATGCATTTAAAAATTTTTTTATTGAAGTACATAAAAACTATTTCTAGGGGTTTTTGATGACACTGAGAACGAATATCGAGTTTATAAGTCGATAAACCATTCGAAAATGCATTTTAAATGCGTTTTATCCACTCCAAAAAATCATTTTTTATATGCATTTAAAATTTTTTTTAATTAAAAGTACATAAAAACCGTATAACGTTATGTTTTGTTTATTCTAAAAAAGTATAACAAAAATTTACTAGGCCAACTTTAATGTTAAATTTTTTTTAATACTAAAATGCATAAGTGCATTTAATGCACTTGCAATTGGTATACCAACTTTTAAATATCAAATTAAAACACATTTAAAATGCATTTTCAAATGGTGTATCGACTTATAAACTCGATATTCGTTCTCAGTGTCCTCAAAAACCCCTAGAAATAGTTTTTATGTACTTTTAATAAAAAAATTTTTTAATGCATATAAAAAATGCATTATTTGCAATTTTAACCCTTTTTATTGCATTTGTACCGAATGCAAGAAAATCACATTTTTTCTACACAACACCACGAACATTTTGCAAAAAACCTAACTTCGATACCTATCCTCCTATCCAGATTCGTAACTTTTAACTAATTATCCTCGACTAATGTAGAACAAATTTATGAGATACATAAACACAACCTAGTGTTAATGAAAACTAATTTATGCTGATATATCTATCAAACGCCCAGGGAGGGGTAATGCTGCTCTCTTATTTCTAGATGATTTACATGTGGTGATGCTCATACAAAGAGATATTCATAATCCGTGTTGTAAACCGTGATGCTAAGCCGTGTAGGTTTTCACAAAATTACATTAAAGTTTCCTGAGGTAAGTGAGGAAAACCAAAGTATATTTTTTGCAATAAAAAATAGATAAATATTGAATATCGCCAACAACCTAATTGAACAAACATGTACATAATATGCAGATAAAATTTGTAATAAGTTACTGTAGGGTCTAGGAATAACAAAAAGATGAATAAAAGCTATTACCTAAACTTATTAATGTAATTGTACTTATTGATTGGTTTATTCATATTTTAATCACATAGTTCTTTCGGTTTATGTTTGAAAATCTAAATGTGTATGATCAAAAAATTGTACAATATTTGGTAGCTAGGTTTAAAAAAATTCTTCAAGAGCTAGAGATAATTTCATCCTTAACTATGAATGTTATTATTTTTTAAATTTACCTTCTGTTTCTAGTCATTATGTGTCATATTTTCACATAATGCAACTGTAAGAATAAAGTAGTTGCAATTTCAACTAGGAATTATAAAATCTAGTCTGAATTGTTTTGAAAATAAATATCAGTGGCTCAGAGAGTAGTGAATATCTGATTATTTTTATTGTTAATAACTCTATGGTTATTATTGGACTGCATAATTCTCTGGGGATGCAGACTAATCATACCTACTGAGAGGAATTTGGTGCCTCTTGTACTACTTAGATCAATCGCAACTCTCAAAATGTGTAACAAGAATATATAGCAAAAACCTAAACATTACAACATATAACACATTTTCATTCCCTACTATTCTTAGGAAGGGTAGTAGGCAGACATCTTTTTTACCATGGTATAGAGCAGAGTTACTTCAGGGTAAGGACTCTGCCCACATGAACAATAATTTCCTCCCACTCCTAGTAAAAAGAGGTCATTACATCTTTATTTTCTATGTATATGATTCTTCAAAAAAAAGGTAGACTCTTATATTTTTTGGTATATCTGAAGTAGGTCCTCTTCAGATATAAAACCCTGAGGATAGTCCTCCACTATATCATATGCCATGTAGTTTTATTTGCTTGCCCTAATTAAATTTCCATTTATAATATTTTTCATATGCTTCATAGATGATAATAATAAGTGATTGCTTAAAATTACATAAAAAAAGGCCTGTAAGATATGTTATAAATCTAACTAATGGACTGTTTTCCAATACAGGGAATGCAATTGATGCCAACTCTGGTACTTGGATAGGAAAACTGAGTGGCCTTGGTGCTGGTCTAGATTCATATTACGAATATTTGCTCAAATCTTACATTATGTTTGGTGAAACAGAAGATTATGCAATGTTTCATCAGTTGTATGAAAGCATCAATAAATATATGAGACAAGGGTAAGTTTGTTTTAAATATATGGTTGAAAAACTTCAAACAGTATAACATTTTGCTGTTGAAAATATTTCTGTGATTATGTTGCTGAATTGGTATATTGCTCTACCTTATTTTAAAATAATGATTGTTTTTACACTTTTTTGTAATAACTTGGCAAAAAAAAACATTACTTACTGATTTATTCAGCAGACGTGTTTCACGCTAGGTCAGCTGTGAATTACTGACAAGACTGTTGCTCAGGTGTGTTGTGTTGATGTGAGTCTGTGGTGTATTTCTGTTTAGTGGTGTGTTATTGTTCATAGAGTAGTTGTTATATAAGTTCAAATATAGTATTTGATTGGGAGTGTGTTTTGTCATTTAGAATGTGTTGTGGATAGTATTTAAGGTGTTTATATATCTCATAGTTTTCTACTGTGTTCAAGTTTTTTGCTTTTATTGATGTAATGTAGGATATTTAGATTGATGTCTATGTCAGTCTGTGAGTGTAGTGTGTTTTGTATGTGTATGGCGAAATTTGATGTGGGTTGTGTCTTTCTTATCTGTTTTACGAGTTCTTTGTATCTTGTGGTAAATTTTCTCCCTGTTTGTCCTATGTAAAAGCTGGGACAGTTGTTGCATGTAATCTTGTAAATGCCTGCCCTGTCGTGTTTATCCTGGTGTGTTTTTGAACTTAGTAGGTTTTTTTTAATTGTGTTGGATGTTGTGAATGCTACTTTGTATTTATGTTTGCGGAACAAGGAAGCTATTTTTTGTGATGTGTTGTTGTGTCATGTGTTACATATTTTTATGTTTGTGTGTTAATGTTGTAAATTTAGTTGTCTGGCAAAACCGACAACTTCTTCAATCACATCAGCAATTTCATCAGATTCTTGCACTGATTCCTTTTGAGTTTTAGTGGCGAAAAAAATTGACACACTTTTTACAAATGCTTTTCAAAGTTTTTTGTGAAATTTCGTTCCAAGATTATCCAATGATTCTGAAAGCATCTAAAACATTGAATTGTTTCCAAAAATCTTCAACAGAGAACTTGTTCTGTCTCATAGCTTCATGCAGATGCGCAAATGATCTTCTTGTGTAATAAGCTTCAAATGTTTTGATGACTCCCTAATCCATCGGCCGAAGCAAATTATTTGTGTTTGGTGGCAAAATATCACTTTCACGCATGTTTCGAAATTAGTTAAAGTAGTAAGAAGAAAGCCAGATATATTACCAATTAATAGGATATTCATTAAAAAGAATTTGTTTAAACCAACAATAAAGTTCGTTTTGAGGTATGAAATGATGACCAAACCAGTCCTAAAAAAAAACTCACCAAAGCCTTCCGATTCGTCTTCCAAATCACGGGCAAGCTAGCTTTAGAAATACTTTTTAATGCCCTTGGACTATCTGAGTGATAAAATATGAGAGATTGCAACTTACAGTCAATAGCTCTATATGCGTCAAATATCACTGTCAATCGGTCTTTGGTAGCCTTAAAACCTAAAAATATTTTCTCTTCATGAGCTATAAAAGATCCCATTAGCATTTTCTTCCAGAACAGACCAGTTTCTAGATAACTTGAGCATGATTTAAAACCACATAACTTGGGAATCGTGTTAGACCTGGTAGTGTAAGTCGAGGTATTACTGATTCACAGCATTGATTAATGCGCTAACCTAGCTCGAAGCACGTCTGCTGAATAAATCAGCAAGTAGTGTTTTTTTTGCTAAGTTAATACAAAAAAGTATAATTTAATGTTCTCTACCATCTCTGACTGTTCTCTCAGGTTGAATGGCCACTATAGCGGATAATACTAAATTCCACACACATTTTGTATGGCTATTTAGTGGACAAGTAGTAATTCTGAATTAATAATATATCAAATTTAAGAATTGGAAGTTGAATAATTTACCCATTTTTGTTACCCAGTTACCTAGTTATTTAGTGAATGCAATGGACAACTAAGTGACAAAGTTGAGTCAAGCTAGAACTGTGCTGTCAAGCTAGAAAATTGTTTTTTGCTCAAAATTTATCAGGTAGTGACTTGAAGAATATTTTAAATATCAAAACTCAATATTTTACTGAAAATAAAAATGCATGGATTAGAAATACATTGTTTTGACCTTAGTTAGAATAGGAGTTTGTAAGAACGTAAAAAACAAATTGCTATTTCTGTAAAAACTATTTACTCTGCAGAATGTGTCACATTGAACAAAAAAAAGTTGGATAAATAATTAGCTATTAAAGAAAAATTCTGAGAAAGATCATACTTTCAGTTAAAGAAGTAGGTGTCTCAGAAAATGTAATGATCATCTGTGGTACAAACATAGGAATATTAGTTTACTGTACTTGGGTGGAACACACCCTAAACCTAATACAGTCGAACCTCTATATAACGAACCTCCATATAACGAAATCCTCTATATAACGAATTTTTACCTGGTCCCATGACATTTTAGAAGTTATACTGCTTATTTACCTCTATGTAACGAATTTCGGACCTCTCAATAACGAAGTTTTTTCTTCACTTCAACCGAAGAAATGTAGTGTTGTATAGACAGCTCAATTCTAGGAAATTGTTTATTTTCAGCAGGAAGGTCAACAAAACCAATAATGGTAGGCGAAACACATGTCGGCAATTGACTGCATGTTATAGTTCGGTTCAGTTAAGAATGGAGTGACTCATCGGTAAAGAATTCTAAGAACTCAGCATTTATAGATAGGCCTACTGTACAGGCCTACAGTACATTCCTATCCTCCCACCATTTTCTTTTATCACTCATTTCAATGTTGCAGTATCATTAGAACACTGTGGCTTTAACGCAATTAACGGTTGGAAAAGGAAAATTGCACTTTTCATCGACAACTGCCCTGCACATCCGCATGACATCAATTCCAAACTGAAGAGTGTCAATGTGTTTTTCTTTCCACCAAATGTTACATCGATACTTCAACCACTCGATCAGGGAGTAATAAAAAATTTAAAGCTACACTACAGAAAAAGAATTTTAAAAAAGATTGTGACTAAAAGTTTTCATAAGCATTAGATAACTTATCATAATAGCCTATACAGAGTAGACCCTATGAAAAATATTGAATATGGATATCTAATACTGTATAGTGAAGAAACATTCTGAAAACATCAATAAAACATTTTTAACAACTTGAATTTCAAATAAATTGAGACATTATAAAACATTATCCTATATTAACATTGGCCTATTACACTAACTACGCTCGTGATATTATACTGTATCCCTGTTATTACCCTAAGTACGTAGTGCGGTATGCGTAATGCGGTAAGATCAGTAAGATTGGGTGGGAGCATTCTTGACAACACAACCTCTCAATAACGAATACCTCTTTACAACAAATTTTTTCTCTGGATAATCGACTTCGTTGTACAGAGGTTCGACTGTATATGAAAAATCAAGTATTCACACAACTCTAATAACTAATATTATTTATTGCTTATAATTTCAAATATTTTTACTCATTTTGTTAAATGGAAACATTGTGATGTAGGCGGACTTATTGCAACCATGGAGAAGGCTTTCATCCAATCTATGTTAACGTAGACATGAACTCTGGAGATTTTCACACTGCATGGATTGATTCACTACAAGCAGCATTTGCTGGAATTCAGGTAACATTGAGTTTAAACAATTTTGAGTCTTAATAATTAGTTTTCTTTTTGTCTTAAGCTTTCTATTCTTAGTTTAGTAACAATTTGGTTTTTGATATTAAAATAAGGCCAAACTCATGTGTGAACAACTGTTCTTTGAGTATAAAAACAACTAAATCTATGTTAAAGAAGATAAGATGTTAATTTCAAACATTTATTAACAATAAATCCTCATGTTTGGAATTTCTAAGGCGAACAAAAGTAAAAGTGAGAAACATTAATTGACAATAAGTCGCTTATTTTTAGGTTGTAATTAATTAAACTAGTTTAAAAAAAACTATTTACAGTAAAATAATAAAAACCATTTTAGTATTTGGTGAAACTACATCAAGGATAACTAAATTAAAGTCTTTTATGTTATATATTAAATTATATGAACAATTGTTTTGCTTTAAGTAGACATTGGTTACTTTTAATCTGTAACTAAAATAAAAAGTAAACAGGTGTTTACCGTATGTAGGCCAGTTAATAGTTTAATAAAATAAAGAGGCTCAGTTATTATAATGTAGAAGTGTTCCGAGAGAAGTAGTCTAAACGCTGAAGATTGGAACCTACGGTAGATCATTATTTAATATTCAGAGGGAACCCACAAGCCCATCATTTAATCATGATGTCCCAAGATCTACGGCCTCGTTCTCATCACATGCTCGAATCGGCCACATTGCTACTCAGGTCTACCGCCAATGCTTCAGCATCAGTGATAGCGTAATGTACCAGAGATGTCACACTGAAGTAGAGACCTTTCATCATATATTGCTACTTTGTACAGTGCCAAACCGACACAGAGAGAAGCTGAAGTTAAAACTCGGAGGGGCATTGTGTATGAATAAGATTCTGACAAATAGGAATTACTGGGCACTGGCGGTGGCTGTTTATTCCGAACATCAAGCCATTGACATCTCCTGATGCTGGATGCCCATACCAAGAAGTAACAAGAAAGTAAGTTATTATAAAGGAGCCCAAGGTGAGAATGAGTTTTGTTCTATTAATGCTGGTAAATCTATTATTATTGACCCATTCCGGATCAAGTGATCCGAATATCTGAATTAATTTTGCTAACACAAATTAATTCCTCTTGTCAACTGAGTTGTATTTCGCTACAAAAATATTTTTGCTTATAAGGCATTAAATGTTATTATTTTATGCTGATACAATTATTTATTCATTATTTTTACCTTATTTAGTTTCTTATTAGTTAATTAACTATTTTTTGTAATCATAGTTAGTAAAAAAAAATTAGAGTTACTTATGATTTAAAGATTTGTGGTTGAAGCTTCAAAGCTCCCTCTGTTATTGCTCACTTTGGATGTACAAAAAAATACAGTAATTATAAAAAATATTTACATATATTTACATTACGAAGTTTTTAAATTTAGAATTTCAATAAGTTCTGTTTACAGCCACAGATTTTTTATGTTCAGACAGTACAACACACAAAAAACATCATCTACTAACCGAAACTGGGTAACAACTATACCGAGCAAGAAATTCCACTTGACATAAAATCTGATGATTGGTCTATCATGACTGGAACATCTGATAAAAGTAGAACTTATAGACTATAAATATCTATTCTTATCTCTAAGTTCCGAATGGTGAAAAACATCCTTTGGATACCACAGAGGTCTATATCATATGTAAATATACATGTTACATCTTGTAGGGGACATCAAAAAATAAACTCAACAATAACTGTGTTGATAAAATTGAAGTTATTGATAGCTTAAGCAGTAACAGAATCGTGGTGAGAAACTGACTTAGGTATGATCTATGTCAGAAATGTGTTGTGACGAATAAGTATTGTCCATACAGTAATAAGGATAACAATGATATTATTACCATTATTGAGATAAATAATGTAAAACTTTGGTAGTTTGTTTTTTTCTAAATTATTCGGGTTAGAGTGTTTTTATGTTATTTAATATTAACCCAGAATCCCTCTCGAGATGATTTTATCTCTTTCAATGATTGCTATACCACCAAAATAATTAAAGCCCTCCCCCCTGATTGCAACTCTTCAGAATTAAGAAGATGGGAGTTATCATACCAGTGGTATATCAAATCTAGAGAGCCTCCTAACCTCAACATCAGATAAAACTCCTTTTAACTTCCCCCTAATTTCTACCATTTTTAACAGCTCCATTACATTCCTTCTGACAGACTTTTAATATCTAGTTTCAAGTAACCAATCTTTACACGTTTCACATATAACAATTTCTACACATGTCACATATAGCACTATATCATATACTACAAATTTGTGAATCTGTAACTTTTGGATGTTTATACACATCTGTGGTTCACTTCAATCTTTTGTTTTTCTATTTCTTGACTGAAGAAGATCATGTTGATCGAAATATTTCAAATAAAAGTGTATTAAGTGTTTTATATGTGCTTATTTCCAAAGAGATTGCATTTTTGGACTATTGCCTTTAGGTAAGTCTGTCAGTCTCCTATCAAGTCCAAAAATTCCTATATATATATATATATATATATATATATATATATATATATATATATATATATATATATATATATATATATATATATATATTTAACATTATCCATTGTTTTTCCGTTGCACTGACTTTATGAAGTTAATATATTACTATGTAAGTAATTTTATCCACCGTTAAGTGCAATAATTTTACCTTGAGTGATGAGGCACCTTTCGGTCGTTGACCATTGTCGAATCACTGATTTTTCTCTGCTGTGGATGCTACGTCCGTGAAGCCGGTGTTTGTTGACGTTACGCGCACTTTTTCTTGATCTGTGTGTATGATATTTCTGTATAGTATGTCTTCTGTATATGTTGTTTGTAGATTCATTAAGTTGTTGTGTATGTTTTTATAAATGTGGTATTTTTCTAGTGAGTTTAGTTCTATTGGGTTGTTATTTATTTCCAGTATGGTTAGGTTATTTTCGTAATTTGTTATTTCGTGTTTATGGGATATTAGGTGTGCTGCAACATTTGATACTTTAGAATTTTTGTTTTTGAATGCTCTATAATGTTCTTCAAATCTTATTTTAAATGTTCTGGTTGTTTTTCCTATGTAAAAAGCGTTACAGTTGTTGCATGTGATTTTGTAAATTCCTGATAGGTTATGTTTTTCTGAATTTGTTATGTGGTTTGTGTTATTAAGATATTTTATTATTTTGTTGTTTGGTTTGTAAGTTGGAGTGTAGTATTCTTTGTTGTATATATTTGTTATTTTTTCTATTTTGTTATTGGTGTATTTCATATATATTCATAACTTCATATATATATATATATATATATATATATATATATATATATATATATATTTAGGTTAGTTCTAGTAGAGCTTAAAGCTTATTTAGGAATTTTTGGACTTGATAGGAGACTGACAGACTTACCAAAAGGCAGTATATGACCATATACCAGCTACAATGTAAACTTTGCTCAGCACAGTACATAGGCCTGACCACGGATGGTCTGAATATCAGAATGAATGGCCACAGACATGATGTTAAAATTATGAATATGGATAGACCAACAGCTCAACATGCTGCGAGTCACAACATCACAACTTTTGATGACTGCTATACCACAAAAATAATTAAATCACTCCCCCCTGATTGCAATCCCTCAGAACTGAGAAGGTGGGAACTATCATACCAGTGGTATACCAAGTCCAGAGAATCCCCTAACCTCAACATCAGATAAATCCATTCATTTTTTATTTTTATTTTATTTATTTTTATTTTTTATTATTTATTTTTTTTATTTTATTTTTTTTTCCTAATAGCCTTATCTCTTTCCCCCTGACAGACTTATATAAACTATAATCACTCATATGCTCATGGAAACAATATATATATATATATATATATATATATATATATATATATATATATATATATATATATATATCTTTAATCTGTGCATCTGTGTCATCTGATTTCTACTCTACACAATCTGTGATTACAACTTAAATTTATTTTATTTCATTCTCTCATATTTCTTTTTGTGTTTTCTCTTCGATTGACAAAGACCACTGTGTGGTTGAAATATATCATTGTTTAAGTGCTTTTATGTGTTTCTATTTCAAGACTACAGTGTGGACTCTTACCAAGGTAAGTCTGTCAATCTCCTAGTCCAAAAAATCTAAATAATCTTTACCAACCAAAACTAACCTAAATATATATATATATATATATATATATATATATATATATATACATATTCTTGATATTTTACGTTATCCATTGTTTTTCCGTTGCACTGACTTTATGAAGTTAATATATTACTATTGTAAGTAATTTTTCAACCATTAAGTGCAATGATTTTACCTTATGTGATGAGGCACCTTTCGGTCACTTGACCATTGTCGAATCACTGAATTAATTTTCTCTATTTTTCTGATGTGATTGTTCGGTCCGTGATGTTGGTATTTGTTGATGTCATACATATTTCTTCTTGAGCCGAGTGTATAATGTTTTTGAATGGTACATCGGCTGCATATGTTGTCTCTAGGCTCATTAAATTGTTGTGTATGTTTTTATAAATGTGGTGTAACGCCACTGAAGCGGCCTTAGGGTTTTAATTTTCTTGACTCATTGACAAGAGAAAAGACAGGTGTTTAATAAATCTAGACACAGTTTGTTTAGAATTCACAGATATAATTTAATGTTTAACTTACAGTTCTTGAAGCCCATTTCGCACAAACAAAACAACTAAGTACTTTAATAATGAATTACAATTGACTCTAACATCAACTACATACTAACAAGACGACTGTGCTACTAACATAGCAAGAGCACAAAAAAGAGCACAAGAATCGTCTGACTAGCTCACAAGAGCACAAGAAAAATCGAAAGAATAGACATAAGAATCGTCCGGGTAGAGGGTTTTATAGTGCCCCCTTCCTCGGATGCTAGCCACTCCCAGGGATGCTTCCAGTTAGTCCACATAGTCTAAAAGAATCTCTCTCATTGGTCTAGATAGCATTCAAGGTAATATTACGATTTCATAAACTGAGGTGTTCCTAGTCACCACTTGTGCACGTGAAAGAGGTTTTGGAAATTTCCCAAAGTAACTAAAAAAGATTAAGATGACCCTGGTGGTTCAGTTCAGGGATTCCTCGTGGATGTTGAGAAACCACAGAAACTGCTTATCATTTTTTATTTTGGACTAACTGTCTGCTTTCCTGGTACAGCATTACAACTACCCTCCCTTTTAAAAAAAAGGAAGGTTCTAAAAACCTTTACTTTTTTTACATTAAACTAACATCTATTGTTAGTTCCAACAAATAAACATCATTTAAAGAAAATTTTAATCTAACATTCTGATAGATATATAAATGTTATATGAGAACATTTCAATTTCAAAATAGTATAACAAGTATAGGTCAGAACTAATGGTTATATAATAAGCTATCATATTATCTGAAATAGCAAAAAACATAAAATGTTTACATATTAATACATTTCCTAAAATATCACTCATCAAAATAAAATAAAACATATAACATCATTGACAAACTTGAATAAATGAAACATTATATACATAAACACATAATACTAAATTAATGTTCATAACAAGGAAACTGTCTTTCCCCTCAAAACTCAAACAAATACACAAATAAACATATGCCAAACAGAATATGTCAAGTTCATAAGTCCAAAAATATTCACATTGTAAAAGTACACATCAGATGTGGGTTGTAGCGAGATGGTTTCCTGGAGCAAATCCTACTAAATTGGTTTCATCTTCTTGAGAAACTGTGGTAAGGTGGATGGTATTAGCTACTGGCGTTGCTACTGGGGTAGTCTTATGAACTGTGGAGCTTGCAACTTTTACACAGTTAAAACGGTTAGTTCTGGACAGAAGACAATAAAAAAGACAACTTGTAGCCACAAATCCGATGAGAACGCAAATTATGAAAAGTGCAATGAAATACGTCACAGGTGATTCATTGTTGTCCTTTGGCTTTCTATGTTGGGTAAGCTTATCTCGGAGTTGCTCAATTATTATCGTGTTGACTCGTTCCATGCGGTCATTGAGTATCTAGTCTAGATTGTTTACATCCTGATCATCATAAAACGATTGATTTTTAAATAAGGTTCTTTCAAAAGGAGTTAAAATGTCTTTAATTGCGGGAACAATAATATGATTGAATTGTAGTTTGGCTGAAGATCGACTTTTGGAATTTGGTAAGATACGAAAATATTTGGAGTATAAATAACAATTTTTTGTTTCAAAGATAATTCCTGTAGAAGATAAGGTTTCAGATTTAGTCTGTGACATCTCTTTTCGATTATTGCATTGCCAAGTGATACGAATAGACGTATGGAAACTATAAATCCAAAATTCTTGATTAGGACCGGGATACAAAACTGGCGATGAAAAATTCGTAACTATATTTCGTGTACAGAGCTGATGTACTTTCGTCTCTTCACCAACAAACATTGCATACTCGCAGGAGTACCTCCCAGAGGTAGGCAGAAAGGGTGTGACTACAGGACAGATTCCGAAGATTAGGTCCTTGCAGTCCTCAAGCTGTTCCTTTCGGAGTAGAGCATATTCCTGGCGGTCGTTTGACACAGCAAGGTAGTCAACGTCTCCTTGTACGACGACAAACTGTGCTGTATCATGATCATAATACGGTAATGGTCTTACTCTAAATAATTCATAATACCCATTACCAGTCTTAAGAGGAATCTCAATTACCAATTTTATGCTATTTTTATAAGAAAATGCATGTACCTTTGAGATTCTATAATAACTATGTACCTTATCTACATCAGTATCTGTTAACAGAGCTTGACCACTAGGTAACTGTGTTACAATGTCTCTTAAAAGTAAACTTAATTGAGCAGGTTTGACTAATATTGAACTAAGATAACCTGTTGACGTTACATCAAGTGCTTCTTGAATTTGAACAATTTGTTTATTAACTAAATTTATTGTTATTTCCATTTCTCTAAATAAAGAAGAAATACATGCTTCATATTGAAGTTTTCTTTTTAATTGATTAATTTCATTCCATATAGAAAAATTTGTTTTCTTAAAATCTACTAAAGTTTTCTGTAAAGTATTACCAATTAATTTAATAGTCTTAGTATTTTCATCTATTTCATTAGTTAATTTTTTCATATAAGTGAGTTGTTCTTGTTCAACATGAATTAAATTACTAGACTGAGAGTCAAGATCATCAATTTGTGAATTAATATTTTGAAAATCATCATCATCCATAGTTCCAAACAAAAATTTAAAAGCTTTCCCAATCCCATTAATTATACCTCGGGTTGGTCTGGATGTGGGTAATAGGAGTTTAAGATTGGATATCTCATCTCGAGGTGTCTGTAAATTAGATCGAAGGTAGGAGGTTTCATGGTAAGGAATTAAATCATTTAATTCGGATATGTTTCTCTGTTGCTCTATATAATCGAAGAGTGTCTCAATGTTGTGTAATACCTCGTCATAGTCATCAGTGCTAATGGAAACTACCAATGTCCAGGTGTGGGTGGAGAGAAGTATATCTCTTTCTTTCACGAATACCAATCCTTTGTCAAGATTACAAGTTTCATTGTACGACTGATGGTGGTAGGAGCAAGCTGTAGTTGTATAAATATATTCAATGATGATCGATAACAAATAGGCATCTGAAATAAAAGAAAAACATTTTCTTTTAATTACTTCTGCTGCTTGAAGCTCGAGGTCTTAGATTATAAGGATGAGGCGAATGTGAGGGTAGATCTACAAATCGTTCAGGTATCCATTCAGGATCTCTTGGGTCCATAAAGGTTTCATCCAAAGTCACATCGTCATCATAATCTTCTTCATTATTAATCTCCAATCCTTCATTATTAATATTATCATCTTGTAATATGGGGCCTCCCACTACTAAATTGTTTCCTTGAAGTATGTCCGATTCATCATTATTTGATTCTGTATCGGTGGAAGTATGAATGGAATCTTTGTCACCGTTATCAAGCAATAAGGCTGGCAATCTGTTGACTCTGCGGTTGGCTACTTCCTGTTTACATTTACTTGGTTTAAGTCGATTCACATGTACTACAGATGTCTCTTGATTATTTAATCTAATTTTATAATTTAAATCACTAATTACTTTTTCTACAATATAGGGACCTAGCCAATTTTTTCCAAATTTTCGTTTTGGTCCTCTTTTTATATTCGGGTTGTGTAGAAACACATAATCACCTACTTTATACTTAATTAATTTACATTTCCTGTCATAATACCTTTTGTTATTCTTCCTACTAATTTCCGTATTTTTAACAGCAGTTTTCCTAACTTGTTTTAGTCTTTCAATTAATTTATTTAAATCAGGTCGTGTGTCTTCTTGAACTTCAGTTTTTATTGAAAGATCATCTTCATTAGGTAACCTCATTTCGTGCCCATATAAAAGCATATGCGGACTGTTTCTAGTACTTGTTTGTAATGTACTGCGGTAAGCCATTAGTGCGAAAGGTACTATCTCATCCCAATTTCTACCATCTTTAGCTACATAATGTGATATCATATCGGCAATTGTTCTATGGAATCTTTCTAGCAGTCCATTTGATTGTGGATGATAAGGGGTAGTTTGGAGTTTCCTTATCCCTAATATAGAACAAACTGTTTTAAAGAAAGTTGAAACAAAATTTCTTCCTTGATCTGTTAATAAGCGTTTTGGTACTCCATGCCTCGTTATTATTTTTGTAACGAACTCTTTCGCTATTACTTCTGCATTTTGAATAGGTATAGGTTTTGCTTCACAATATCGTGTCATGTGGTCTATAAAAGTTAGCAAATATCTGTTTCCATTTCTACTTAGTGGTAGTGGTCCTACAATATCTAGAGAAACTAATTCAAAAGGTTCTTGAATCGGCGTAAACTCAGCCATAGGGGCTTTGTTTCGAATTCCTAGTTTTCTTTGGTTACATGAGATACACTGATCAACATAATGTTCAACATCCCTGCCTAAAGTATTCCAAAAATATCTTTCCTTGAGCAAACTTGCGGTTCGTTTCCTCCCTTGATGTCCTGAGAATATAGTATCGTGATGATGGCTAATAATGTTGTTTACCATTGTCTTAGGTATGACTAGTTTCAATATACTATCTTCTAATTTGTACAGTAAACCATCGGTATCTATTTTATAATCTTCCAAAGATTTAGTGGAGTTTTTAATTTTGTTTTGACAGAATTCATCCTTTTGTTGCTCAACAAATATTTCTTGTCTGAAAAAAATAAGGTGTTACAATTACGTTGACGTGTCTGCTTAATGCATCTGCATTAGTGTGTCGTTTCCCTGGTTTGTGAATTACGTCATAGTCAAATTCGGACAAACGAAGTGCCCATCGTGTCAGTCTAGAAGAAGGGTCTTTTAGGCTTAACATCCATTTGAGTGCTGCATGATCTGTTATGACTGTAAACCTTCGTCCGTATAAGTAGCATCGAAAATATTTGGTTGACCAAATAAGACTAAGGAGTTCACGTTCTGTTGTTCCATAATTTCTTTCTGCTTTATTCAGTTGCCTGCTTGCGTAAGCAACAGGGTGTTCTTGTCCATTGTGAATTTGCGACAATATTGCTCCAATGGCAACAGATGACGCGTCCGTACTGAGAATGAATGGCTTCGAAAAGTCTGGGAACTTTAAAATTGGTTCATTACACAAGGAATTTGTTAAGGTGTGAAAAGCATCCTCTTGTTTTTTTCTCCCATACAAATGCAATATCCATTTTTGTGAGTTCTGTTAATGGCTTAGCTATTTCGGCGAAATTTTTGATAAAACGTCTGTAATACCCAACTAAACCTAAAAACGATCTTATATCTTTTACATTAAGTAGTTTTGGATAATTCTTCACTGCTTGAATTTTCTTAGGATCTGGCAAAATTCCTTTGTCAGTAACAATGTGTCCTAAATATTCGACTTTATTAACAGCGAATACGCACTTGGACAGCTGTGCATAGAGATTTGCGGTTTCCAGTTTTGATAAGACTTTATCTAACCTCTCGGCATGTTGTTCTATTGTTTTGCTATATATTATAATATCGTCAAGATAAACTAAAGCTTCTTCTCCTTTAATTAACTCCCATTAAAATATTATCCATAAGTCTCTGAAATGTCGCTGGCGCATTACATAATCCAAAAGGCATGTTTTTAAATTCAAAATGTTGTCCTGGTAAACTAAATGCGGTTTTCTCGATATCTTTAGGGTGCATTTTTACTTGATGAAATCCACTATATAAATACAATGGTCGTGAAATATGTACTATTATTCAAACAATCCAAAGTTTCTACAATATTTGGCAATGGATATGCATCTCCTCTAGTTATAGAATTCAACGCTCTATAATCCACACAAAATCTATATTTAGGTGTTCCATCTGGACTCTTTTTATTTACGATAACAACAGGACTCGACCACGGTGAAGTGGAGGGATGTATGATTCCTGCTTTTAGCATCTGTTCTATTCTGTTCTTCTACCTGTTCTGTTCTGCATTGTTCTATCTGTTCTTTTACTACAGATTTTAGTGCTTCTGGTAATCTATAAGGATTTTTCTTTATAGGCGGATGTTCACCAGTATCAATCTTATGTTCTACATTTACACTACATCCTAATTGACCTTTGGGTTTTTCAAACAAATGGGCGTATTTACTTAACACTGGATACAAAATTTTCCGATCATTTTTACTCAAATGAGACAACTTCTCTATCATCTCTGTTTGTAAACGTTCTCTTTTCAACTCTTTTGTTTTCACATAATTAACTTCGTGTTTCCCAACACAACTTTCATTCCTATCACAACAAACTAGTTTATAGTCTTCTGCTAGACCTATAACACAATGTTTAGGAATCTCTAACGCCTCTCGACTAAAATTTATAACTTTTAATAACACTTCCGGAATTTCTTTTCCTACTCTACTAATTACTCTGGCTACTCTTGGGCCATGTATTTTCAATTCTTGCGGCTCAACGAGAACTATTTCGGGAACAACTTTTCTCTCTTTTTCTACTTCTAGGCGTCCCTTAAGAAGTACTTCCGACATAGGAGGTAAAGATTGCACCTTTGTGGTCATAACACGAAATGATGCTGGAGTGTTTGGCAAGATCACGGAATCATTATCGCTTGGTTTGGAATAGAGTTGATCAGGCTCAAAATTCCTTATTGGCGATTTCGATTTCACACTAGCCTTACACGTAATTCCATCTTTTTCTCCTTTAACAAGATAAACACTGTTATCTAAGAACAGTTTACCTGTAGCTAAATCCAATTTAGCTCCTGTGCGTCTTAAAAGATCCATTCCCAATATACCGTCATATAACATGTCTATTGATGCTACTAAAAACTCATGGGAAAAATCACACTTCCCCTCTAAATTTACTAAAACCCTTTGTTTGCCGTATACTCTTAACTCGTTTCCCGTTACACTTTTGGCTATAACATTATTCGGATAAATTTTACTATGACTTATGCCTTTCTTTATGATCGATATGGTTGCACCTGTATCCACTAAGAATTTACAAGGTTTTCTTCCTATAATTACATCTATAATAATGTGACCATCTACATTATTATGGACTAAACTAGTTACTACATGTGTCTTTACTCCCAGTTTGACAGGTTGGTGCTGTTTCCCGCCGAACCTTGCGCGTTTGGGTGGTTCTTTCGGCTACGACAATCTTTAGCTATGTGTCCAAACTTATGACAGTTGTAACATTCAATCCTTTTACCATCATAGGTCTTCTTTCCTGAATAATTGGGTTCCTTGAAACTATTTTTCTTTTGTACCTGGACTCTACAATTTCGCGATATGTGCCCATTTCAGTTACACTTAAAACATGTCACTTGTGTGAGAAAGACGTTCTTATGTGGACTCTTTTCATAACCATTTAATGGTTTTCTAGCCTCAACTGCCGCTACTGTGACAGCTAATTGAATTGCCTCGGCCATGGTTGTAGGCATGCGGTATCTCACTTGCTGACCTACATTACCGAGTAAACCATTGGTATATGCAGCTAACATTCTACGATCCGCTTCTTCGCGAATTATTTTCTGCAGTTCTGGATTGTCTACTTGCCTAATAGTTTTAGCACAAAGACGTTTACAGCGGTCTGCGAAAGCTTCAGGCGATTCGTCTTTGAATTGGATAGCATTTTGAAGCGCAACATAATGGAGTTGATCCAATTGCTTCACTCTAAACCGTTCAATAAAAGCATCTTTGAGTGTTTTAAAGGTTACATCGGTATGTTGTAGCTCGGGGTTACTGTTTAGAAACAAGGCAGCTGATCCCTTTAATTTCAGTTTTAATAAAGATACTTTATCCTGTTCATTCCAATTTCCTACCTGGGCTGCTCGCTCGATGTTATCAAAAAATTCACTAACTGGTATTGGTCCATCACCTCGCCATGCGTCTATTAAATTTGCGGTAGTTAGGTCTTTAATCCTAGTAGGGTTTACAACTAATTTTAACTGTTCGGCTTGAATTTTTAATTGTTCTTGTGTTTTCACAAGAGCCTGTCTAAGTTCCTGCACTTCTTGTGCCGATGCCATTTTAAAAGTTTATTTTAAATTTTAGATAATATTTATTTAATTACTTGGCTGGGCGATAGTGTGTGCGTTACCAAGTATATTAGCAAAACACCAAAACAAGGAAAAGTTACAAGACTGGTTATCTTGGTATATGAAGATAAGAATTACCTCGGTTATCAGGCAAACCACAAATCCAAGAATGACATAGGCTATCAGTGTTATAAACATGTAGCCTTGATAATACTTTCCTATCTCTCTTTTTTTTTATAATAATATTTGTCTTCAAATTAATTAAAATATTCTATCTCTAGCTTAACCAATTTGACTCTGATAACATTCTCTTCATCAGTATATGTGGAGTAACCATTTATGTGTCTCTCAATTATTCTCTGAATTAAGTTTCCAAGCAAGGTAGAACAACCTTCTAATAAAATATCAGGGTCAGAAACAGGAAGATAATATATAGGTCGAGAAGTCATTGAGTTTTAGGAATATCATAGGTGTGGTCTTCGGGATTAGAATTAGAACTTTCAGGGATAGCTGACAACTTAGCAAACTGAACGGGCCTAACCAGAATTGTTACAGGTTTAGGACTAGGAGCTGGACTAATGTGTTTATAATAAGCAGTAATGTTTCCCACCCTAGTAAAAATTTTCATAAATAAATCTGGGGCTATCGGTGTTCTATTTACTATTTGGCCTGAAGGGCTACCAAAATTTATACGACTATCCATATACTCATAGGTATCACTCTTACGCTTTTTCCCTATTCTATTTCCCATGACAATAATAACGCAAACATTTTACACATGTCATTAGTTAACACTAAATAGTCTAAATTACATGTAACATATAAATTTATTTAATATTTGATTATTGAGATTCATCAAAAGAAACCAGCAAAGAGTTTCAAATCAAAAGCATAGACCATTTCATATTACTTAATACACCGTCTCATCACTAATCAACTTGTCAAGAAATTGAAAAATAAATCAGGGATATGTACCTGTGTTTTTGGCAATAGGCAATCCACCTGTGTTTTTGCAACAGGCTATCCCACCGCTGCCACCAAAATTTGTAACGCCACCGAAGCGGACTTAGGGTTTTAATTTTCTTGACTCATTGACAAGAGAAAAGACAGGCGTTTAATAAATCTAGACACATTTGTTTAGAATTCACAGATATAATTTAACGTTTAACTTACAGTTCTTGAAGCCCATTTCGCACAAACAAAACAACTAAGTACTTTAATAATGAATTACAATTGACTCTAACATCAACTACATACTAACAAGACGACTGTGCTACTAACATAGCAAGAGCACAAAAAAGAGCACAAGAATCGTCTAACTAGCTCACAAGAGCACAAGAAAAATCGAAAGAATAGACATAAGAATCGTCCGGGTAGAGGGTTTTATAGTGCCCCCTTCCTCGGATGCTAGCCACTCCCAGGGATGCTTCCAGTTAGTCCACATGGTCTAAAAGAATCTCTCTCATTGGTCTAGATAGCATTCAAGGTAATATTACGATTTCATAAACTGAGGAGTTCCCAGTCACCACTTGTGCACGTGACAGAGGTTTTGGAAATTTCCCAAAGTAACTAAAAAAGATTAAGATGACCCTGGTGGTTAAGTTCAGGGATTCCTCGTGGATGTTGAGAAACCACAGAAACTGCTTATCATTTTCTATTTTGGACTAACTGTCTGCTTTCCTGGTACAGCATTACAGTGGTATTTTTCTAGTGAGCTTAGTTCTATTGGGTTATTATTTATTTCAAGTATGGTTAGGTTATTTTCGTAATTTGTTATTTCATGTTTATGTGATATTAGGTGTGCTGCAACATTTAATGATTTTGTATTTTTATTTTTGAATGCTCTGTAATGTTCTTCAAATCTTATTTTAAATGATCTGGTTGTTATTCCTATTTAAAATGCGTTGCATACGTTACATGTAATTTTGTAAATTCCTGATTGGTTATGTTTTTCTGTATTTGTTTGTGGTTTGTGTTATTACGATATTTTATTATTTTGTTGTTTGGTTTGTATGTTGGAGCTTTATTTATCATGTTACTGTAAGTATTGATTTTGTGTGTCCAGGGGTGGTTAGTGTATTGTGGTGTTGTTGGAAGTTGGTTTTCTGTGTACTTTAGTTTCTATTTTATTATTGTTTATATTTAATGTAATGTCAAGATATTTAATTGTTCTGATTGTTTCTGTTTCGAAGGTGAATTGTATGTTTTCGTTGTATGTATTTAATTTGTTTAGTATTATGATATGTTCTTAGTGAATGGTAGGTTGGTATATTACAAGTATATCGTCTACGTATCTTGTCCATAGTAAAATGTTATGTGTGTCTAGTATAGGTTTAATTATTATTTGTTCAAAGTGTTGTAGATATATTTCTGACATGACTGATGATATGGGTGATCCCATGGGGAGTCCAGTTGTTTGTTTATAATATTTATTGTTAAATTGGAAGTAATTTTGGTTACATATGTGTTTGATTAGTGTAATAATACTATTTATTGTGTTTTCTTTTTCGTTATTGTGTATTAGTTTGTTTTTTTATTATTTCTATGGTTTCTTCTATTAGGATACTAGGGTATGTTGGTTATGTCATAACTAAATATTTTTGTGTTGCTGTTTGTTTCTATGTTTTTTATTTTATTAATTCGTATCCATTTTTTATATTGTATGTGTTGTTGATATGTATTTTAGATCTTATTATTTTGTCTAATATTTTTGTGATTATGTAAGATGCACCATCTTACATGGTTTTGAAATTTATTAGTGGTCTAAATGGTGTGTTGGGTTTGTGGATTTTAGGTATGCCTGTTAATATTGGTGCAGATGGTTTGAATGGGTAAAGTCTTGTGTGGTATTTTAATTTATTCTTATAGCTTAGGTTATTTCTGTGTGTTACTATTAGGTTTTTTATTGTATTAAGTAAGGTATTTGTTAGTTGGGTCTGGGATTTGTTCGTATTTATATTCTTGTATGTGGTTTGTCATTGAATTGATGTATTTGGTATTTTCAATTATTACTGGTATGTTTGTTTTATCTGATTTTAATATTATGTAGTCGTTATTTTTTAGTTTTTTTTTGAGTTCTATAATTTTTTGTTTGTTTATATATTGTTTAGTTTTTTGTTTTGTGGGGCTTTTAGTAGGTTAATTTTATTATTATTGTTGTTTCTTATGTGTTCAGTGTTTTGGTGAGTAATTTTATGGATTGTTAGATTCTGTGTCAACTATTAGGTTTTTTATTATTTGGTTTTTGTTAAAATTGGGTAGGTTATATTTGAAAGCATTTGTTATTATTATTTTTTCTTTTTCAGTAATTGTGTTTTAGATAGGTCTATGAATTTTTTGTTGTTAAAGGCGTGGTTTGGGTGTTGGTTATGTTTTTAGGCTAGTTTTTAGGTTATCTTGTTTTTTAAATTTTTGATTCTTTTGTTATGTATATTTATTGTATTTATTTTGTGTTTTATTATGATTTGTTGTATCTTTTCGTGTATTATAGATGTGAGATTATCAAATTGACATTATCGACAATGGTCAAGTGACCGAAAGTTGCCTCATCACATAAGGTAAAATTATTGCACTTAGTGGTGGAAAAAATTATTTAAAAGTAATAGTAATAACTTCATACATATATATATATATATATATATATATATATATATATATATATATATATTACTATTGTAAGTAATTTTATCCACCATTAAGTGCAATAATTTTACCTTGAGTGATGAGGCACCTTTCGGTCAATTGACCATTGTCGAATCACTCAGTGATTCGACAATGGTCAATTGACCGAAAGGTGCCTCATCACTCAAGGTAAAATTATTGCACTTAATGGTGGATAAAATTACTTACAATAGTAATATATTAACTTCATAAAGTCAGTGCAACGGAAAAACAATGGATAACGTTAAATATCAAGAATATATATATATATATATATATATATATATATATATATATATATATATATATAGATTTTTTGGACTAGGAGACTGACAGACTTACCTTGGTAAGAGTCCACTCTGTAGTCTTGAAATAGTCTATTTCAAGACTACAGAGTGGACTCTTACCAAGGTAAGTCTGTCAGTCTCCTAGTATAAAAAATCTATATATATATATATATATATTAGGGATGGGCCGATTCCGATTATCGATTCCAGGAATCGTCGATTCTAGGTGGTATCGAGGAATCGTCGATACTCGATTCTTCATCATAAAAGTGTCGATTCCGATTCCTATTTTGTTAACTATTAAAATATGTGTGTGGAGTAATTTATTGGAAAAATAATTAAATACCAACTATGTCTTATTTATGTATTAGTTGATTTGAATGAATTAAATAATAAAAGTAAACAAAAATATTATTATTTATGAAGCAACAGCAATCAAGTTCGTAACCATTTCTGGTCGTTTGATATAGCTCGTCTCTCTCTCTCTCTCTCTCTCTCTCTCTCACTAGAGCGGGTTCGATACTTTCTCTCTCTCCCCCACGTGTCTTACAGCCACTGATTTATTAGATGTCAGAACAAAACAGAAGAAATGCCAAAATATTTTAAGCTCATTTTTAAATAATGTGTTCTTATACTTAGTTCCCCTATCATATCTAAGTATGAATATACGTTTCTTGTCATAATATTTATAAAAATACGTGTCGGACCAACTGGCCCAACATAGTTTTCACCTACCGTAAATAAACTCCGTCAGACCAATTGACCCGACATTGTTTTTTATTTAATTAAATTTTATTATCTGTGCAACACTGTTTTGATATTTTTTGTGTTAGCAAGAAACAACAAAACCATAATTTCATGTCCCGGTTACCAAAATAATAAACTGACTGGTGATAAAAATGTTTTGGCGCCTATCACTAAGGACGTAAATGTGTCACATGTGTTTGATTTGTGAGTTTATAAATATTTTGAATATAGAACTAAAGTGTAATATAGTCTCTCTCTGATAAGTAATGCTACGGGTCCAGTAAATACTATCCAAGATTCATATTAAGTAAAAGTTTTAACACCAAATAATTTACTTGTTAAGGAATTTACGTTATAATTTACTTCCTAGTAAGGATGAGTTTATCTAAGTGTATCAATCTTTGTACTTAACTTTCACAAAGTCAGTTTTTAAGGATTATTTTATAACTAAATATTTAGTAAATATTTCCGACTTACTTTTAAGGTTTTGTGAAATTTTTGAAAACAGTAGTGAAAATCATTACAATACGTTTTAACAAATATGTGTGTCGGCCCGTAACTACGGACAAAAAGCTCTTAGAATAACATCATGTTTTTAATCCAGTCGGCGTTTATCTATCAAACAAAAACCATCGTAATTACATCTGTAAGTAGTGTGAAGCTTGTTGTTAAATACTGTAATTTAATTTTTCCAAAAGTAGCAACACCAGCTGAGTAGTACTAATAAACATAAAGCGTTAAGAGGCCCGACGGTATTCGGTTCAGGGTACTGGCCGTCGCGTCAATTCGATGACGGTTAATAGAAACTGACGGTGGAAAACCACATAATATATCAAATATGAAAAAGCACTTAACAACATTCATTTTGCCCAAATTTATCAACAAAAAAGATCTATCCTTGAAGAAACTTTATCCTCAGACACAGGACCTACAAGTGATAGTCGGTTAAAAATCAACTGGGATTGAGTAATAAATACAAAATAGGCCTGAATCAGTTGCACTTGTTCCAGACACCTGCAGAAAAAAGGTCCCACCAGATGTAGAGAAGGTATGCCCCACTAATCCAGAATGTTGAGGAAGAAGGTACCCCAGGGGAATTGACAGTAGAAGAAGAAGTAAACAATTATCTGAGGGAACCATTAGTCAGTCTAGATTGTGATGCTGAGAAGTATTGGGCAGTGCAAAGTGCCAAATACCCTCATTTAAATGCAATGGCAAAAAAATACCTGTCTGATCACTCGCGACAGTGTTTTCTGAAAAACCTTTCTCGACTTCAGGAGTTATATATGACAAGCAATGAAACTAGCTTGACCCACAACGTATTCAAATGCTTGTGTTTTTGAACAGAAATGTACATTACCTGCCAGACTTTTAAATATTAAAAACTATCCTATTTGTATTAACTTTTTACTTTTTATGTTGTTCGTTTGTTTTTAATGGTTGTTTTGTTTTGAGAGACATTGTAAATAGGCTTAGGTATTTTTCAAACATCATAAAATAAGTAAAGTTTACATTTTTAATTTTAAAATAAGTCATTACTTTTATCTGATATGTTTTTATGCTCTTAAAAATTTCCATTGATAAATCAAGGTTGAAGGTTTTGTATAGCCTATTATATTAAAACAGAACTTTTATAAGGTTTTGCCGTATGCCCAAGATGTTAACTAAATTAATTATTAGAGAACTAGCATGTAAGCTAATATAACTTGAAAGAATCGAGAATCGACTAAAGAATCGAGAATCGAACGGAAAATTTTAGAATCGGAATCGGAATCGAAAATTTTAGGAATCGGCCCATCCCTAATATATATATATATATATATTATATATATATAACGCAATATACAACACAATATATATATGTATGTAAAATTACAGAAAGAAAAATTAGAGTATTAACAGTTACACAATTACTTACGTTGTTAGGTTGTTCCTGACACAGCACTCGCGTGATCGCTCGTACATGTTGGCGCTCCCTAACATAGGCAACGCCTGCCACTTGTCTCGCCCCTAGTTACCCTCTCAATCACACTATACTTGAAATGGATAGTAGCTGACCAACAATTCTGTGAGAAAGCATATTTAGAAGCTCGGTCGCATACAACGAAAAGATAAAATAATTTTGTTCAGAGCAACAAAAGATGTTAGATTCAATCTAATAGCGCGATTTTTCCCGGGTTAAGTAGCATGTTTACAATTCAAATTATGATAAAGATGATTTGAATTTTGCCTACCATTGAGTTAATGGTAATAATTTTGATTCTGAATCATTAGTAAAAGCTATTTACATTGATCAGATATGTGTAAATCTTCATATTTTACGAGTATTTGGAAATCGGTGTTAAATAACACTCCTGACTTAATGAACGACTTATAGTTAACCCATATTTCTTATGGAATTTTAAGTAATTTATAATATTTTCATAATTGTTTGGTTTTTCTTCTGATTATAGTGTACCATGAGTGTTTAATTGCTTTCTCTTTTCATTTTTTCTTGTACTTCTTACCTACAATTAACATCCTAACTAATTTAAATACTTTAGACATCCTCTTATTTTTAATTTTAATTAAGTGGATGATGTTTACTGTTTTGTATCAAGCTTTAGAAGTAACGTAACAACATGTTTGTACAGGGTGCAACTGTTGTTGTAATTTAATTATTTGACATATTTTTTTATTGTTATTTAATTATTCTTTAAAAAAAAAAATTAAATGTAGGAAGAATATTGAATAGGAAAGAAACTTTTTTTAAATAAGTTTGTAGGAAAAAATGTTTTTATAAGATGTAAAACTGCATAAAAATTGAAAAAACAAAAACTGGACAATTATACAGTAGTACGTTGTGTAGCATTAGCTATGCATTTTGCAGCCATGTCGCGCTAATTGCAACAGCTTTATACAGTATTAAAGGATTACATAATAACATCAGGTGATAACATGCTTTTGATGAATATATATAGTACAGTTATATATTTCTTAATTTTTTGTTTCAAGCAATTGGATTTTAAATATTTACTATTAAATATTTGATACCTGGAATGGGTAACTTTATTTGGTGGCCATCAGTTTTGTTGTCCTTACAGATGCTTTAATCTTCTTAAAATTTTTATAATTGTTCTGTAGGTAGACATTGCCAAATTTAATTAACTGCTCATGCTGACTCTCTCTCTCTCTCTCTCTCTCTCTCTCTCTCTCTCTTTTCCTCTTTTCTAAATGCCATAGAACTCATATCTAAACTAATATTCTTCATAATAATTTTAACATTGGAGCTTTTTGAAAATGACATTTAGTAAATTTGAATGAAATATACAATTGATGTTCTCATAGTCATTCATTTAACAAGACGTAACTCAATTACGAGGCGTATACTGAAGCTAAGTACCGTTTCATTCTACTACTGCCGTAGCACTGTAATCGGTGTTCCGCACATGTGCACTAGTCGTCCTTGTTCACTGGCTATCGAGTCACGCCATTTTAGTTGTTGTACGTTGTGTTTTCAGTTTTCTCTGAGCGTTTAAAATGCTTAAGACAATATGTGTTCCCGCCGATTGTGAGATTCGTTCTGTAATAAGATTTTTGAACTCAAGGAATGTGAAACCGGCTGAAATTTATCGTGAACTTCGAGATGTTTACGGGGAAGACGTGATGAGTGAAGGAATGGTGAGAAAATGGGTTAGAATGTTCAATAGCGGTCGAACTAATGTGCATGACGAGAATCGGAGCGGTTGACCGTCTCTCGTCACTGATGATCTGGTAAGGGCAGTTGACGAAAAATCGTAGTGTCTTGTAGTCTCTATATCAGTGTCTCGTCATCTCGTCTTGTCTCTTCTCGTCGTCTCATCTTGACTCGTCGTCTTGTCTCGTCTTGTACGTCTCGTCGTTGACAAAAAAAATGACACTAGTGACACTCAAACATTGGTTCGACAGTTTCATTGGGAGCAGTTCGATTACCCGCCCTATAGCCCGGACTTGGCTCCGTCTGATTACCACTTATTCCTGGACGTGAAGCGTGGGCTAGGCGGTCAACGCTTTGGAAATGACGATGAAGTGAAAACTGTCGCAGAGTCGTGGCTACATTTGTTGGCGGGAACCTTCTACGAAAAGGGTATAGACAAATTGATCACCAGCTACGACAAGTTTTTGAACATTGGTGGCAACTATATCGAAAAATAGTTTAAGGTATGTACTTTCATGTGAAAATAAAATTTTGTTAAAAAAATTGTTTTACTTGTATTTTTTTCAAACCGGTACTTACTTTCCGAACATGCCTCGTACTTGTCAACATGGTTACAGATGATAGAGTAACTTAACACAGTACAGTATGTAGCCTATATAATTGTCATCATAAAAATTATGAAATATACAATGTTTATTTGTAAAGGACAGTATTTGGGAGTGTAGTTGACTGCTGTTTTCTGATCAACTAGAAAGCAATAAGCAAGTCTGCTGTACATTTTTTTTGCCAATTAGACAATATGTCTATACAAGTATCTAGTGACCTTGAAGACAAATTGTAGAAGTGTTATAATGAATCGCCGCTAATTGGAGAATCAACAAGTACCGTTTAAATGAACTTATTGCTTTAATCTTCATGGCAAGGAAAGAAATTCGATAATGTGTGTAACAAGTAGCATTAACTGGTTTTTATTACACTAGAGATACTCGGGCAAGTGGTGTTTTTGTAAGACAAAATAGTTTTAAAGTCTAGAACTAAATAACATAGAATACAAAATGGTGTTAAAATCTGAAAAGACGATAAATATAATTCAAAATAGTTGTGGAAAATAAGTTATTAGTTTTTGTATCCTGTTGAACAGTCCTTTCATAGTGTAACCCTTGTGGCTGCTTTATTGCACTTAGTAGTTTAAAATCAAATTCTAATTAGATAGATAAACCCTTAAATCTGGGCTTGCGTTATATACTTTTATTTAAATTTTTTACACACATACGCCAGGCTTTACTCGTCTTTCAAATTTTACCTTGTTAATATTTTATATAATTCCATAATTTCATTTAAATTATTTTATATTTTTTTAAAAATCCCATCTTAACTTAAACCTGGGATCGCATTTTCAAATATTATTTCTTTAAAAAATGTCTTATTTTTAAATCATAATAATTGACTAGTTTTACCTTGGTCTTTTCTCCCCCTTTGTATTGTAACACCGCCTACATTTCACTTTGCTAAAATTGGGTTTTCATTTCATTTTGAAACCAGTGCTATTTTTAATATTTGTTGCATAGCAAGTAACTTTGCTATTTGATTTTATTTCACTCAGTCAATTGAGTCCTTCTCAATTCATTACTTTTATTTTTGCACAACGTCCGCTTTTACCCATTATTTCCGGCGTACCCCTAACAGGTTTGTCCCTGTGTTGGTAGGGTCCCTCTAGATGCTGTCACCATGAGTTTTTGAAAATTTACAGACTCCACCACATGCACATTTAGTGTTAGGGCACACCTTTACCTACTGATTGCCTTCTGCTTGTAGTGTTTTTACAGCAGAGATTTTTGCTATTTACTACTATATTGCTAAAGTTTTAACAACTATTCCATCTACAGCATTGCACTTTCTTGTGTTCTGATTCTAAAAGTGTTCTCTAGGGAATTCAGGAGATGTATTCTGAGAACCCTTCAGTTCAGTAGTTTCCAGTGTGTGTTGCGGCACCACGAATCATTATCAGGGGTACAGCAGCATTACTCAGAATTGAACATTTATGTTAAAAATATAAAATGAATCAGGGCATAAATTGTATCCACACTTGTTATTTGTAGTAGTTTGACAGTTATGTCATACTAAGAATTGTTTGTAAAGAAATGTTTTATTTTATTTGTGATAGTGTACAATGTTCTAAAATTGTTGAACAATTTTGTTTTTAAGAGTAAAGAGCCGTTGCTCTATATAATACTTTTTTTTGCCTAGTGAATAGATTTTTGTAATAAAAAGGTAAAATGTTTATATTGATTCATGTCCACTACCTAGTTCATGGCTTAAACATATATTTATTGGCTATTTTTACAGCTTTGAAAACTTTTCTTAAAAATGTACTGGTATATACTTGTATTGTTTTAGATGAAGTAGTGGGCAAAAATAAATGGATAAAATTAAATAAAATCTTCACTACCAACAAAATAATGGCAAATTTTCTGTAGGAGCCCCACCAGAATATGTTTTTAACTCAAGGGAGCCATGGGTTATTACATTGGAGATACTAACTTTAGTAGCAATTGGACAAGTCTTTCGTCCATAGAGTTTATAGAAACGTATGTTCAAATGTTAGTTATTATTTCTATAGCTAGATGTCGTAAAATAATTTAAATGGCGGCGAATATCAACATTTTTGTGCCAAGCTGTAAACAGCTTTCCATACAACAACTTAAAGCAACTGTGGCGTAAATGTTTATATTAATTAAAACAACCTCTCACCACAAATTCAACAAATTTTATTTTAACCTTATGTACATTTCGACTACAAAGTAATCATCTTCAGAGGTATTTTTACAAATAACTCAGTTATGTCGAAATGTACATAAGGTTAAAATAAAATTTGTTGAATTTGTGGTGAGAGGTTGTTTTAATTAATATAAGCTTTCCATACCTACACCATGCGTTCGGTTCAGCAGTTTGTTTTATGCTATTACAGGTTATTTTATGTGAATAGTTTTGTCTATAAATTTGTAATATACTTTTGGTGTTTTGTGATAAGTTTTTTCTTTATTATGTGTTCTTGTTTTCTAACAGATTTGGAATTATTCAACATTATGAATAATCCTGGCTCAGATAATTAGGAAGATGACGAAACCACAATACGATAAAATTTATCAGACGAGTCAAGTGATGAGTGTAATGAAACAACAGTTTGTCCAAATTTGTCTGATTTAAACATCACAACTCTAAACTAACACACCATGATACTAATAACTTGATGAACGATCTGGGTTTTTCAGCCTGTTTTTTTATAAATCTATATTTAGGGTTATAAAAACAGAAACTAATAGATATGCATCTTCTTTATCCAAGATATTAGGAGTAAGGGAAACATGAAGCCCAATTCATTGTAGAATTTATTATTGTTTTTCCAAATTTTGTTTTTGGAAAATTTGATTATTATAATCAAATTAACTATTATTATATAAATATTCAACATGGAATCAACATACACTACTGTAAAGAGGAAGAAAGAGCTTTAAAATAATATATACATTATTAACGCAAGTCCATTAATTATGTTTTTACTATGCACAAATTTCCATGAGAAGCCAGTTTCCTGTGGTTGTGCGACACTAGTCACCCCCAGTTCTCAATGTATTAAAAAAGTTTAAGAATCACTGCTTTAAATGGAGGTAATATGTGTTCAATACACAAGCTCCAATTATAGGGTGTGAAAGTATCATTTTGCTGGGTATCTGGTCACTGCAAATTACTTGGAAACACAAAAGAACATGACGTAGCAAAATTGGTTACAAGTATGGCGCCATTAACAGAATGTGTCATTAATATTATTTAACAAAATTGAATAGTTATGTTTTTACTTTTAATTAGTTTATCTACAATCCTTTTTTTAACCCTTCATAGACCATAATGGTTATACTGGTGATTGCCTTACAACTAAAAACAAAAATTAGGTGTTATAAGTTTAATGGTTTTTTATATGTAATATAAGTTAATTTATTTTTCAGGTATTAAATGGTGATATAGAAGAGGCCATATGCTTGCATGCTCTCTATTTCACTCTTTGGAAACGCTATGGTGTTATGCCGGAGAGATGGAACTGGAAACATGTATCTGTTGACGTTTCATTTTACCCATTACGTCCAGAGCTTATTGAGTCAACGTATTTCCTTTACCAGGTAAACATTGTTTAAATATATTAGTATTTAGTAAGTTCTAGTTATTTCACTAAAATGCTACAAAGCTAACTGTAAAAATATGTTGTATTTGTTTTCTGACAAATTATTTTACCATACTGAAACAAATATCTTTGTTAACCCAGTGAAGATTCAGTTTTACTGTGAAAGGAGTAGTGACTTACCGGTACACCATTTATCAGTTAGGCTGAAAGAAGTTACAATGTACCTGTTTGTCATGTAACAGGAAGTAATGTTGTGTTTTCCTATAAACTGACAACAAGGGTTTTATCTTGGCTCTTTTTTTCTGGGAAGTGTGTAAAGGAGCTAGCAAGCCTTCACACCGTAATACTGTGGTAGGGTTCTATAATTTGGAAGGTTGTTCTCTGTTACCCTTTGTCTAATGTTGAGTACATCTCATCATTGGAATTCAGATTACGTTATTTGGTATATTTTTCTTTGTGTTCTTGTGCTACATAATGAGTTTCAACAAACGGATTGTTAAATCTAATGAAATATATGATCTTTTGTATGATATAAGTGAGGGTGAATAATCATTTGATTATTGACAATGAATGAAATTTAAATGACAATCAGATAATTGTGGTTTGTGTTTATGGAAACATAAATGTGATGAATTTGTGCTTAAAACATTTGAGTTTGTTTATATAAAGCTGGCCTTACCATGACACCAATGGGTTTGAAGGTAAGGAAATTGATTTATTTCATTACTTATTCGACTTTAATCTAGTTTCTCACGTCACGGAAAATCAAGTAAATAAGCTTATCTGTATATAACTGATAGTAGTATCTCTGAGTTTTCAAAAATAAAACGTTGCGTGAAAACCAATCCTAATGAATTTTATTGCTTCCTTGCTACTTTATTTCTTATGTCTTATTGTGAGAAAACTTCATAAAAGTTCTATTAGTTCACTGACCCCTTATTGAAAACTCTCATTTTTGGAAAAATGTTTAGGCAAGATCCATTTTTACTGTTTTTTAAAATAATACATTTAGATATAAATTCAGCCGCACATGAAGGTGATAAACTTTATGAAGTTTGCACTGCTATTGAAACTCTCAAAAAAATTTTTCCAGTTATAAAACATAGCAATAGATGAAAGCCTAATGCTTTGGAAGGAATGACTTAGTTTTATGCAGAAAATACCTTGTAAACGAACACGCTTTTTTGTGTCATGTGACAATAACAGGTATTGTTTTAGACTTTCTAATTTATACAAGGAAAGGGACTAACTATAACTCTTGAGTATGAAGATCCACAAACTTTAGCAAAAGTGGTTCAGACTCTTACGCAGCCCTATCTTGGAAAAAACCATTTACTTTTTGTCGACAACTGGTATTTAAAAACCATGTTCTTTGAATGGTTGCTTGATTGTGACACTAGATCAAGTAGCACGGTCAGGTTTAACAGCAAAGAATTACTGTGCTTGCAAAAAAACGTTTTAGAAGTGACTTGTTCTCCGAAGTGATGAAAAATTGCTTGAAGTGATATGGTGTGACTGGAGAAATGTTACCAGAATTCCTCTGTATGTAAGCACGAAATTAAGGTAACACTAAAACAAGGAGAGACAAAGGTAAAACCGAATGTAGTAGTTGAATACTGCAAAGACATGGGCACAATAGATTGCTCAGATATGATGATATCATTTATGACACAACCTGCAAAACAACTAAATGGTGTAGAAAACTATCTTTCTATTTACTGAATATTACCATATACAATAGCTTCTTGATGTTTAGATTGATGAATGCATCAACAAAGCAGGTCTCTTGTTATTTTAGGATAAATCTCATCAGACAAATTTTTGAAACACCACTTTTTCAAAGAAAAAAAAATTTACCAAGAGCAGTTGTATGTAGCAGCAACAACCATCCTTTGTGCCTAAGTGGCTGCCACTTTCCTTGTACAATACCAAGCTGTGAGGAGCATAATCAAAGAGAGTCCAAAAACGTTGCTACATTTGTTCAAACACAAGAAGTCGAGAGAAAAAAAATACACAGTATGAATGTCTGGTTTATAATGTAGCACTCTGGGTTCATCCTGTTTTTGCAGTATTTCATATGTTTAAAACTGTGTATTTTTACTTTTCTGCAATTTGAAATGAAAAATAACATACTATATATTAAACGTATTTATTTTATAACTAAATATACATGTTTTTATAAAAAAAATTAATTTTTTTCATTGCTTGTTGTAATTCTTATGCATGATATCCTACTCCTGTGAGTAGTTTTGTGGGTGACGTACTGCTACATCATTACTCTGAAAGGGTTGAAACTATAAAAATTAATCAAAAAAGAAATACAATTACAAGAATCATCCTGAAATCAAAGGACAATAGATTTAGGCCAAAAAACAAAAAAATCTAAGCATTACTATACATTTCTACTTCATCACTTCATTGTTATTAAAGTAGTTATAATAAACAAATGTTTTATTTAGGGTGGATGTTATACTCATTAACTACTAATAATAAATAATTAAATTAAACGTTATTTTATACTATAAATTTAACATACAACAGTTTAATAGTAACTTCTATGTTAAATAAAAATTGGTATATATTGGTATAAACTAGCTATTTTATCTTATATATTCATTTAAAAAATTTTTTTCATAAATGTTTTACTGCTCAGTTTGTTATTTCATTGATCTGACAAAATATCAGTTCTGACACATTGTTAGGGGCTTAGTAATATGAACAGTGCTCTCAGGAGGAAATGGTAATCCAGTGAAAATTTACTATCTATAATAGAGTATTCTAGAACCAAATCAGCTAGTATTCCCCATTAGCTTGTAATAGACTAGAGTGTTTCATACACAAAGTATCTGATTTCAAATCACATTCTAGTTTTGGTAATAGTTTTGTCTCAGGATTAGGTCTGTATTTCCTCTAATTGATAAATTGTATAAAAACTAATTTTTCAGAAGTTAATACATTTATGCTTAAAAATAGACAAATTCTATGATTTTTGAAGGTCTGTTAAATTAAAAAAGTTTAAGTAACAGTAAAAGTGTTTTTACAATAGTTCAGGAAAACAGCAGAAATTTACACCTAAACAAGAGAAAACAATAACGTCTTGGTGAATCTTTGTTAAATTAGAACTAAGAGCTTTAAATTGTTCCCAAATAAATCACCAAAAATTGAAACTGGTTGTGGTATGTGCAGAAGAAAAGAGCAGTAGAAAAGAACAAAGAAAAATTATTCTAAATTAACAGTACTCTTTGGTGGAAAGTACTATTACAACTGCCGCAAAGGAAAAAAGAGTATAATAGGAGCAAAATACATGCTAAAAGTATAAAAGCATGTGTAAAAGTGTTATATAAACGTATAATAGCAGTGAAAGAACAAATACTTGAATTTTCACTATAAAAAGTAGCAATAATTATACAAATTTCTAGTTACAATTGAGTCTGGCGCCTTAGACCGCTCGGTCATCCTGAAATAAGCTGAAGGACATCAAGAATACCGCCCGACCATGGAGGCCATCTGTTCGTTCGAATTATTGGGAGGAAGTGATGGTTACTCGTCTTCGCATCGGTCACTCTTTGTTAACACATGAATGGTTGATGTGACATGAGGATCTACCACTATGTCAGTGTGGAGGTACCATTACAGTTAAGCATATTCTGCTTGACTGTGATGAGTTGACAGATTTGTATTTACGTTACGATCTTCGAGGAAGTTTAAAGGTGGTTTTAAGTGACGATGTCACGGCTATCGACCGTGTCATCGCTTTCTTATGCCACCTGAATCTATATAATGATATTTAAAATCTGTAGAATTTAAATTTTATTTTGTTTAGTTTTAGACAATTAAACATAGTTTTAACCATTTATTTTATTTTGTTTAATTATATTATTTGTTTTATTCTAAATTCACTTTTCAAATAACATTTTAGTTAGGCGATGATAACCATTATTGGTTTTTCGCCTGGAATATATATATACAAATTTCATAATTTCCAAGTACAACTGAAGCAAAAATAACTTCAAAGGGACACTTAAAAAATGAACAGGTTCGTCCATCAAAAATAAAATGTTTTAAAAATTGAAATAAATATTGTGGAAATGAACTTGTTAAGGGAGAGTATGTTGAAAGCTAAAAAAAACAAACCATAGCTTAACCATACCATGATATTAAAGGCAAACTAGTGAGAATAATTCATAAATGGTAGTTATAAATTGTAAATGTAACAATTCACATTCAAGTAAATGGTAGAATAGTTTACTTAATCCTCACTACACACTTGTTTGTTAATACATACTAGATTTAGTGATGTTGTTGCCCTCTTCAATGATTGGTTAATTAGAATGTCATTTCTGAAACTGGTTTATTAGAATGTTAGTGTGTAATGAGGTTTGAATAAACTCTTCTAACATTTACTACAGCTTAAAATATTTGAAGATCTCAATTATCTCCTGTTCAAAATTTATTTCTATAAATAAATTATTAAAATTACAATTTATTTTAAATATATAATAAAAAATTAAAATATTCAATTTTATGTGTTTGTGTATATACATACACACAGATTTAATACCCGTACCAAGAGAGTGACTCATGAAAATATCAATATTTTAGGGGTTAATATCTTACCAATAGCAACAAATCACCTAATATGTATTATTTATCTCTATCTGGTATTCTCATGTAATTTAAATATACTGTAAATTATTTAATTTAAATATAGGCCACCAAAAGTCCATTTTATCTCCATGTTGGTATGGAAATACTCCAAAGTTTGAACAGATATACCCGAACACATTGTGGCTACGCTACTGTACATAGTGTTGTAGACATGAGTCTTGAAGATAGAATGGAAAGCTTTTTCTTAAGTGAGACAGCAAAATATCTTTATTTGGTAAGTTTCAATATAATATATGTATTTTATTCAGAACTAATTAATTTTTTTAGTTTAACATTTAATACATGCTTCTACAGCTATTCTGACCAATTACTTTACTGTATATTTTATATACTAGTATCTATGCATATTTTATGTTTATAACATATAAAATTGAGAAAATTTTGACAATTTTTATCATTTAAATATTATATAATACATATATATTATTGATACTAGAGAATTATTAATACATTTGGTATTTTGAACAATAGTTACAAGTAAAATTGTTTTTATTTTTTAATAATTCTCTTTACAGCTGAAAACTAGTAAAATATGCCTTATTACTGATGAGTTCCAACCAACTCTGTCATAAGAAACAAACACAACTTAAAATATAAAATATAATTATAAATTTCTGTAACATTATAAATCATTGTAATAAATTGTTTTGATGAAAGCTTATACAGTAGTTTTCCAGTATGTAATATTATTTACCAATTTATTTAAACATGATTTTAAAAGAATTTAATAAATTCAAAGAATTAATAACATGTAAAAGTATCATACAATTTCTGTGTGATAATTTAATAGAGTTCACTTTATTTTTACAGTTCTTATTTAACCCTTTGGTTAGCTTTCACGTACCAATACGTAAGATCATGCTACGGCCAGCATGAGCATTCTTGTATATGTACGTTCTACCATTTCTCTCAGATTAGCATTGCCTTATGTTTACGATTTTTTTATTGTGTATTGTGCTGTCTAGGTTAAATATTTGCAACTATCTGTACAATAAATATTACACAGAGTACATAGTCGCCATTCTTTTCTGTTCAAGGTCTATGGGTTTTCCACGTATTTATAGATGGTTTCAAAGTTTGTGCGGTATTTTATAATGAATAAGTGATTGAATAATGAAGAAATTCTTTTGTGTCCAAAGTTATGGTGTTTCTCATGTGTTTACAGATCGTTTTGAAGTTTTTGCGGTATTTTACAATGAATAAGTATTTTACAAAAAAAGAGTAACAGATAATTTTTAGCAAAGGAACTGTCAGTAAATGTTATGTAAAGTCGGCTTAACATGAGAAAATAAGTAAATAAAACAAAATATTAACCAATGTTACTATAATTTAAAAAAATACAGAAAAATAAAGAAAAAAATTATAAAAAAGAAAAAGTGTAAAAATCTTTTAAGAATATGTTGCTTAAAGGGGCCATATAAGGGCAGGCACATGTTGCTAATCAAAGGATTAAACCTACTTAATAATAAATAAAACTAAACTAAATTTTAAATATCAACTTTAACTTTACAACAACATAACACCATTTGACTAACACAACAGCTTATGACTAACAACATATAATGTGGATTAGACATTTTAAAAACAGCACAAAAATATTTTCAAATTTTTCCAAAACTATCCATATGATAACCAATGCATCAGTCATTTGGAAATATATTTAGAAGAATTCTTACTCTTGGGTTACTCACTGTTAAAATGTTGACATTTAAAACAGCCTTTATTCATTAGTTTATTTTACTGGTCACCAAATGAACACCAGCATAAAACTTGTTTATAAATAAATAATAAAATAAGCTTCCTGTTTAAGATAGTAAGAAAACACTGGGTGTGAAACAGTGGATCATGCAAACAAGTTTTTTTTTGTATAATTTTTTGTATGCATGTTGTTTCATTGAGCCATTTATAGTACAGGATCCATAGACAAGGATACATATGATTGAACACCATGAGAAGTACTAGGTCTGTTATTATTAATTATAAAATCTATTTATTTACACACTGTTAACAAAACTAAAGTTAAAGACTAAAATTTAAAAAATCCAATGAAAGATTGAACGACATGACATTGAATGATGAGGCAGACATTGGTGATGATGAAGGACGTTCATTTTCCCCAAAACGAGTCATTGACACCACTTGGCATTATCACCAGTGAACGTGTTAATTTGTTTGGCACTAATGTGTTTGCCACCATTAGTAAGTGGTACTTTTCAATTTCACATGAACTTAATAGTTTGAATTTATTATAACAACCTGAGGAGTATAACAACAGCACTGTTATATCTGAACAGTAAACATCTAAAACAAATAAAAGACCTACACAATACTCGCAAATTAATCATTTATTGACTCATACATATTTCAATGACAGTCATCATCATCAGTGAGTGTTGCTACTACAAACTAACTTACAATTCCACAGTTGTACAACCTACAGTTGTAATAGTTTGTAATAGAGTTTGTAGTAGCAACACTCACTGATGATGATGATGACTTTGTCATTGTAACGTGTATGAGTCAATATATGATTAAATCGTGAGTTTTGTGTATGTCTTTATTTGTTTCAACATAACCTCACAGGCTAAGCTCAAAGAATAGTTGTAGTAAACATCTGTTCACTTATCTAGGATCAAAGTGGCTAACTATTCTTACATGTCAATTTTTGTCAGCTAATTGAGGAAATATATTTTCTGCAATATTATCTACTCTTTAAGAAGGCACAGTATTTGATGACCAAACTAGTTATTAGTAAAAACTAAGTAAGCATTTTCAGAATATATTTCTTTTTTTGCTGCGATCAGTAACAATTCACTGTTTTCAAATTGCTACCCATATTCTATGAGTGTCTAAAAAAACTAGCATGAGCTGTTGGTTCTTGCTCCGCATTAACTTTTGAAAACAGTTGCAGCAATATCAAACTAGATTTCAAAGATTTATATTTTTTTCTAACAGTATTGAGATCTGTAAATTTTTAGTAAATTAGAGAATGTTTAATATCATAATGATGTTCTATAATGTATTCCTTGAGGATTGTATGACTGAATGACATGAAATACTGAAATCCCTATTGCTCTTCAAATAAATGCATACACTATCTTTTGTTTGATTTCATAGTTATATAAACCTACATAATATTAATATAACTTCAAATCAAAATAATGTTAATGAATTTTATTAGAGGTTTCGAGTAAACAATGCATTTGAATTACGTTTAACGATCTTGACAATATATGGGAAGTAATCCACTGATACTATATCATATAAAAACACTAACAACTAATGCCTTACATTTGCTTAGAGAATTGGTATGACATATATTCCTATATTAAAGTGGCAGTAAAGTTCTTTCTTGTGCCATGCATCTATAGATGTCAGTGTCGTTAATGCTACACAAGTCAAGTATTGTCACATGGTAGTTTATCGCCTCGCTTCTAGCAACGCAACATCATTTCACCTACTATGATTGGAATTTTTTTTTGTATTTCACATTGGAAAATATAACGAGATTCTTCAGGTAAATAAATTTTTGTCACAATTAACCAGAACTAAGGCAGTCAGCATAAAATCTGTTGCTGGTTCCCACAGGCAACCTAACATTTTAAACCAAAGTTTTGACATTTTCTGCAAATAATTTCATTACAAATGATCAATGAGATTGTCAAATACACTAATATTTTGGTTAAAATTAATGCTGGAAGGAAAACATTGTCTGGTAGTATGTATTTTAGGAAATATTTTAGAAGCCTACCTTGAGAGCAGAAGTAGCACCAGTATCAAAACACTGTCTTGATAGCAGTGAAATATGGAAACCAAAGTGTTATTCCTGGTTTTTATTTTAAATATGGGAAACTTTAATCTATTTATGGGCTAATTTCAATAGTCAGCGATTATGACTGTCATGACCTTCGAAGGATAGCAAAGGATTGTGAACATAGATAGGACAATGTGGGATGAAATTATTAAGGTATTGAGAGGATCATATTATTACATGTGCAAGGTCATGTGACACCTCGTGTTCTCATTACATCCCTATGTAATAAGAAGGATAAGGGAGGCTAAATGGATTTAGGTAGTAGACTAAGAAAGAGACATGATCCCCTAGTACTGGGAACGAGGACAAATTATGACACTATTTGCTTAGGGCTGCTTACTTAGAGTAGACCTGGCTCTATCCCGAGGGGTAAAGAGGTGTTTACATGGTACCTGGAGCTCTATACATAGGTTTGATGCTTTGCACTATAATTTTGTTTTTACATCACAATTGTCACTACAAATAAAAACAGGGTGTCTAGTGACAGGGAAAACCGGGAAAACCTGGAAAAGTCAGGGAATTTTAAGATTCTGGAAAATTCAGGGAAAAGTCAGGGAAAATTTTAAAAAATCGGGAAAATATTTATTTTGATTAGAAACAAAACTAGTGGCCATTGCTCTCGAATATTTGGTATTGTAAGCCAGCGGTTTAGGGGCAGGGCAGTCAGGAAATAACACTTCTTTATTTAGATGCCCATTATTTATTTGATAAGCCCGTTGCTATGACTTCAGGACGTATGTCAATAAATATTAAACGTGTCGAGTTGGTACAGCTGGGAAGTTTTACCCTGGACCGTGGCCTTGGGGTGAGCAGTGGTTCTGTTGTCATATGGACAGGTGGGGATAACAGATAACTCAGTCTGTTTCTGACCACACAAAACGCTGTGTAAACATTCGTAGCCTGCTATTTGTCTAGAGTCGTGATAGTCTGTGTTTTATTTGACGGTGATTATTTTTACACTGTTTATTTCAACATGGAAGGTTCCGGTTTTCATTGCTGTAGCGGGCAATCGTGTCATTACCTCCCCTCCTTCCTTAGGATAAATATAAACTGAAAGATGAAGTGACCGAAGCAGAGATTATATGGTGCGTGAATTTAGTAATGCAACACTTCTTTACGCAATGCAGAAGGTAGTGTGTGCCTCTTTCCAAGGATGTTCCCTGATAGCACCATTGCACAGAGCATGAGATTGCGGAAAGATAAAATTTCCTATAGTGTTGTATTCGGTTTATCAAATTATTTTAAAGATCTGTTACTGACATCATTAAATTCAAATTCTAACTATGTAATTGGCTTTGATGAAAGTTTAAACAAAATATCACAAAGAGTCCAAATGGATTTGAGTGTTAGGTATTGGGACGCAGAGACGGATGAAGTGAAAGCTCGATATTTTGGTTCTGTGTTCCTTACAGACACAAAAGCAAAAGAGGTACTCAATTCGTTCTTAAAAGGTGTTCAAAGTCTGGATTTATCCAAGATCCTTCAGATATCAATGGATGGGCCCAATGTAAATTGGGCTTTCTATAGACATCTAAAAGAGGAAAAGTCAGGGAAAACTCAGGGAATTTCTTCAAGCTATTTTACTAGACACCCTGAAAAAACTTTGGAACTGTCTAACTGTTGGTTGTCTCTTGAATTCGTACCATGTCTCCTCAGCGCATTAAATATTTAAAAGCTCTTGAAAAAACTCTTCTGGAAATTATTCTCTCAGCATAACGTTTCCTAACATGCTGCTACTCATCACAAACTGTGATGACCAAAGTGCTTTGACCGACCAAGTTTATTTGACAGTTTTGTGTAATTCCACTAAACCTCAAAAGGACCTCTACAGTGTATTGTACCATGTATCTTTGTCATGTCACGCACCTAATATTTGTACTGTCTGCAAGATATCTCGACTGTATGTTTAACATAGCCGTAGGTAGTAATGACAATATGTAACACATAACACACATCAGCTATCTTTGCTGCAATGTAAAGTCTTTCATACTTGCTTTTAATACCTTTGCTACTACAATGTAACCAAAATAACTATTGGTATAAACCAGCTGACTCACATGTAGCGTACGGTCTCTATTCCTTGACAGACGTGCCACATATGCACCGCTCGGGGTTGTTGAAATGGACTGGCTTATATATGAGACACTGTTTGCGAGTTACTTTTATACCTCTGACAAATCAGTGGTTTACTTTAAAGGCTTGATATCTTCGTATCTGTTTGTAGACATGTCTGACGTTAGTGTGGAACATTTAGTTTCTCAGTTAACAAGGTTAATGACATCAAAATAACACCTTTGTTTATTCCTTCGTGCCACTGAGGCAGTTTTGTTTTGAATGATCACGTTTTACTAGGTTTATTGTAAATGATATTTATCACAAAAGATGTAAACGTATCACAAGTGATAAGGGCGTTTGTAAATATTCTATACTGTTTATGGAACACAAATGTAAACATATTTTGTCTCGGTTATAATAATATTTATATTGTCTGTATTGTTTCGATATATAAGCCTACATAAGCAATCTGTCTAGCGTGATTAGCCAAGACAAGTTAGTTGAGTGTTTGTTGATACAAGCCTTTGTAGAGAGTCTTACGTGGGATGCTCGGTCTACGATAGGATTTCGTGATGTAAACTGACCAACTCATATATGCGCCATCCCAAAAAATACTAAAAACAGCAAACACAAAAATATACATTCAACAAGTAGTATAATAACTTATTACAACACCATTCTACTTATGTAACGAAGGTCGAACCCACATTAACGCAGTCTGTGTGGAAAAATTAAATTCTTACCACCAGTCTGTCGAGAGAAACCAGACGTCGCATATATGCGCCGCTCAGTAGGAAATGTGTTACATACTAATCAAAATCTTGAATGAAGCCCAATACCAGGACGAATACTTTGCACCATACATATCTAACTCTCTAACTAGTCCCAGTGAATAATTATACGTAATTCAAAACTAGTATGTTGTTATTATAGTTTGTGTTTTAATATAATTCTTTTATTTTGGCAACATTTGTCTTTATGGTTGGCTTCTGTATGTTACACAGGCAATCTTACATTTAGAATTATAAATGCTTAATTTCCTCAGTAAAATATGAAATCTGAAAGAGGTTTATAGGCTGACAGAATAATGAAATTAGCAAGTTTGAAAAGTAAAATAAGTTTTTCTTAGAAGCTGTAGCTCGAAGTTTTGTAAAATCTGTTATTGTAACAACTTTTATTTGTATCCCATGTATCGAACTTTATCAGTAACATTTTACAGTTCAATGAATTTGTTCAAAAATGTTCTAAAATGTGGTTAGTTTTTGTACCACAACTACTAACCATCTCTGTGTTGGTTTTCTTGCTAGTGCTATCTCAGCTGTTGGTATATGTAGCCAGTTCTTTGCATTGGTTTCTAGAGCAGTGCTTGTATCCTGATTTCTCTGTTGGTTTTTAGCATCTCTATGTGATAAAAAAATAATTTTATTTGTCAGCTTCCTAAATAATGCTATAATTTAGATCATGGATGGCCAACTAGCGGCCCGCAACCTGGTTTATTGTGGCCCCCCAGACAAATGTTAAAAACATTAAATTATTGATTTATTAATAAATGTAAGACATAAAAATATAGGTTGGTATACGTTATATGATAAAGGTTTAACATGGCTCTACCCGCAGTAAGAGCTCTGTGACTTGCAAAATGATCCATTTTCTCAGACAAGGTCGGATCCTGGTACTGCATTTTGGAGTCAAATGCCAGAGGAGAAAAATCCCAAACTACGTCTCTTCGGTATGAAAATAATTTGAATATTTGGAAGTACATACATGTTTTCTTTGAGACTGCACCTTTTCAACAATGAAATTTATAGAATTGACTCACCGCAAAAGACTCACAGACAAACATCTTCGAAATCTGCTAAATGTGTCAACCACTTCAAATCAGATTGATTTTGATGAACTGTTGGGCAATTGTTCCCGCCCACAGTGTTCTCATAGAATTAAGTAGGTACATGCTTATGAAGGATTTTAAGTTTAAATAAATTACAGTTTTTTTCCAATACTGTGTTCTGATAAACAATTTGATTAAATAACAACTACAAATTTAACATTATACTTATTTTGATCCTTTGTACCTTGAGCTTGATATTAAATGTATCTGAACTTTTTTGTGTAACGTTTATTGATTCATATTATCTAATGTACGAGGGATACTGTACAATACATGTATTGGCTACATTTGGTTTATTGATATACGTGTGGAATTAGATGTGCGGCCCTCGTCTTCACTGATAATATTGAATTGGCCCTTTAGGGTTAAGAGTTGGTCATCCCTGATTTAGATAGTCAGCAGTCAATTTATGAAGAAGAGTACATGGATTATAGAGTGAGAGTAAGAGATATCTGCTATAAAAATGTATGATGTATGTCAAATAACCTGGGTTTTCTTTGCTATTATAACTTTGTTTACAGCTTTCTTGTTAATTAATACCAGATAAATAAATATATTTGAGCAAACCTTTAATTATGATTAGTTTTGTATATTTTAAAACCAAAACTAATATATTGCAAAATATCTCTGTATATAAATATAATGTCCCTTTTAATGTCTTTTAATGTCCTTTTTAAGACATATCTGCTATAAAAATGTATGATGTATGTCAAATAACCTGGGTTTTCTTTGCTATTATAACTTTGTTTACAGCTTTCTTGTTAATTAATACCAGATAAATAAATATATTTGAGCAAACCTTTAATTATGATTAGTTTCGTATATTTTAAAACCAAAACTAATATATTGCAAAATATCTCTGTATATAAATATAATGCTCAAGGTTTTAATTTACATATTTGTTTAGTGGAGATATAGTGGTTTAATTATTATTGCTTAAAATATCACACAAAAATAAACTTACATGAGAGTGTGAACACCAATTAGGTGTAAACATAAGAGAAGTAATAGTTACAGTTTAGGAGCTGAGAATTTGTCCTGTATATAGTGTATTAATTTTTTTGTTAGCGTTTTAAAACTAGTTTTTAAAACTACTTGGGTAGATAGAGGTTTTAAATATATATTTGTTAAATTATTGTTTCAGCTGTTTGACAAGAACAATCATATAAACCGGAATTTTGATAAATATCTATTTTCAACAGAAGGACATTTATTTCCGGTGAATGTTAAGTTTCGTGAAAAACCTTGGAATTATTTGGAAAATGTGCCAACATTGCCATTATCTTTTTATGATGTGCCTGAACCATTGGTAAGTGGTTTATTATAAAATTGTTTTATATATAACATACTAAAAAATGGAAAATTTGTGTGGCATGAAGTTTGGTATATCAGTAGTATAAGGAGATAAACTCAAGATAGGTTAGAGTGATTTGGGATTTTTTTGAATAGCAAAAAATTGTGATAAGTCCATGTGTCATTCATCTGTGTATTATATTTTTGCATTATTTATAGTATTTTTATTATTTTTGTTCTTTTTTGTAATTTTATATTCTATGGTAATAGTAATTTTATTACTATTTACCATATTCTGTTAATGAGAGTAATATTAATCATAATTGGATAATCATAAATACAATAAATGATCGATTAATAATTGTATCCTTATTACACTTTTGATATTACTTGTGACCAGACTTTTTGTTAACTAAAGGTTGTTACCTACGAGGCTGAATAAGTCGTAAGACAAAAACGTTTCCTCCAAGTGTAAGGTAACAATTTAACAACCTTTAGTAAACAGAAAGTCTGGTCGCAAGTTTAGTTAACAAAAAGTCTGGTCGCAAGTAATATCAAAAGTGTAAAAACTAATTAACAACCAGCTCGTCGTAAACAGCAACAAGATTTTGATATTTAATAATGTAAATACAGTAAGTAATTAATTTGTTATTTGATACATGTTTATTTTTATTTATTATCTTTTTATACTTCACTGACTAGTTTTAATGGTACTAATGGTTTTAATGGTAAGTTTTAAGTTATTCTGTATTTGTATATAGATTAAATAAAACTGTTTTATTTTTTAAAAACTAAGTTGTATCTAATTGGCTAGAAAAATGGCTGAATTTGATGAAACGATTCTGGGCTTAAGTGTTTTAAACTGTTTTATTAAAAATAATAGTTTCCTCACAAAATACATCACTTTAAACAATTATAAAACAATTATAGATTGCATTTTAGTAAAAAAAAAATCAATTATTTATCACTACAAAATATACTGTTATTTCTATAGTAATAATTATGAAATAAATTACTGATTTAGTACATGTGCAAAATTTTGTAAGAGAAATTTTAAAACCATTATACAAAAAAAAATGAATTTGAAGAAATAATTAGACGAGAGAAAAAAGTTACAAGCAATTAAGAATACAATATACTCCTGACTTAAGGTGATAATTTGAGTGTGTGTCTGTGTGTGTGTGCGTGCGTGCATGTGTGAGTGTGTGTGTTTGTGTGTATGTTCACACATTGATATAAATATTAATTATTTACTGTGATTTATAATTAACTATAATGTTAATATTTTAAATTTTTTTCTGGCTCACTGCCTTTAAACAAAATAAAATAACACTCAAATTGACTAGCACCTTGATGTTTATTATCATGTAGTTCAAATGACCATACAAATTGCCATAAACATTATTTCAAATACTTTATGAAATTTGAAGCCCCTTACTACTTTACTATTTATAGATAGAAATGGTGATATCTTTAAAATGAAATGTTCTTTGAATCTCTATAATCAATTTGCCTTTTTCTTCTTTATATGCACTTTTACACTTTGCAATACAGTAATACCTCGACTTACGCTACCCTGTCTTACGCGATTCCCAAGCGGAATCAGTGCTAGAGTCTGATGTGATTGAGGAAGGTGTCGGTTTCGCCAGACAACTCAATTTAGAAGTGGATAATAATGATGTTCAAGAACTGCTGGATTTACACAACCAGGAGCTCATTAAATTAATTAAATTGATGAGCTCATAGAAATGCGTACATAAGAGCAAGACCTTAAAAACACAGATTCTTTAGACCCAATTATCGTAGAACATGAAATGATGGTTAGAAACTTAACAAAATGCCTTAGTTTAAATTGAGTAAGGCTTACAAATTTTGGAAAACATAGTTTCCAACGATAAGAGTGAGCCTATTTCTGCAAAAAAACCAAAAAAAAATAAGCGAGTTTTGAGAAAAAAATTCGTCAAACGAATTTATTAGATTTTATGAGGCCATCTATATCAAAATAATTTCTTTTTACTTACTTCTTTGCAATATGTATAGTATAATTTTTTGTTGTATTATGTATATACACATTTTTCTTCTAAATTATTAATTTATTTAGTCATTGGTTCCAATTAAACACGATTCCTATCTGATTGTATGTAAAATTATACCCTGACTTACGCGAATTCAACTTACACGGCTATCGTTCGGTCCCACCTATCGCGTAAGTACGGGATATTACTGTACAATTTATATACACTATTACTTTTGTTGGCTTTAACTTACAAAATTTTCTCAACAGTTTTTTGCATTGAATATATTTAAATACAATTTATAATTTTGTATTCTTCTCCCTATAGGTTTTAATCAAATTCCATTATTGTTAGGTTTCTGTTATTCCTTTTATATTGTATCCGGTCTATGTGAATATGTCCTATTTATTTTTCGTTTATAGTTCTTGTTTTGAATGTTTTTAGTTTAGTGAATATTCTAATATTCTTTATATTCTAATTTATCTATTGTTTTTTTATTGTATCCATTTTTGGGAGCTTTTAATTTATTATTTCTTTTCCTTTTTTTCTTTATTTGTTAGTGGTATTTTAAGTATTGTATATAAAAGGGAGTTGTAGGCAGAAATTTTATGTTGTGTTGGATGGTTAGAGTAGTTTGGTATTGTGTTTATGGTTTATATAGGTTCTGTAAAGATTGAGTAATAAATACACAAAAACCTCTTAAACACAAACTTTCTTTATTTTACCCTTATGTACATTTCAGTTACCAAGGAACCATCCTCAGAGGGATAACATACAAAGACAGTATCCCTCTGAGGATGGTAACTTGGTAACTGAAATGTACATAAGGGTAAAATATAGAAAGTTTGTTGAGATTTTTGTGTATTTATTATTAAATTCAACCACAGTATATTCCTAATAAATAGTGAAGATTAAGTATTTAATGTTATTTGTAATTTTTGTTATTGTTAGAAATAAGTAGTTTATTTTATTTTTTATTCCTTCCTCCATGGTAAATATAAAGTTGTTGTGTAGGTTGTTAAATTGTTATAAGATAATATTATTTATTGCTTAATTTTGGGAGATGTGTAATCCATTGTCAAAATATTGTATCCATTGTCCATTGAGGATGTGTTTAAAGTTTGTGTGATTGTTTTATCTACGTTTTGGAGATAAATTTCTGATATTATGCTAGAGAGTGGTGATCCCATTGCTAAGCAATCTATTTGTTTATATACTTCAGTATTAAATGTGATGGAGATTTGGTTTAGTATGGTTTTTAAGCATATTTTTATTTGGTTTATATATTTGGGGATATTTTTAAGTTATTCAATTTCGTTTTTATTATTTGGATAGTTTCATTTATTGATTTATTAGAATGCATGTTTGTGATATTGAATAATATGAATTTAGTATTTTTGTTCATGTTTATTGTTTTAGTGTATATATATATATATATATATATATATATATATATATATACACTAGGTGTGATCAAAAAATATGGTGAATAATTTTGTATTTCAAAATGTTATAACCTTACATCGAATTTGATTTAATCTCCTTAAAAGTACTGTCCTTGGCTGGCAATGCACTTATCCTAACGTTGAATCCATAACTGGAAACCTTCTTTTGGAAAGGTGTTTAGCTGCTCGGTCATGGCCCTCTCAATGTCAAAAATTTGGTCAAAACTTTTTCCAATAAGCACAGTTTTAATTTTTGGGAAGAGCCAGAAATCGAATGGTGCTAAATCGGGTGAGTATGGCGGATGTGGACAGACAGGAAAACTTTTTAGGCCAACAACTCTCAAAAGAGATGCGAGGTGTGGCACGGTGCATTGTGGTGATGAAGAAGAAAGTCATTCTCTCTTTTATCTGTTTTTTTTTTGTATGTCGTTTTGCAAACGCTGCAGTATGCCGTTATAAAATTCAGAGTTCTCAGTTGTTCTCCTTGGAACGAAATCTGGTCGCACTATGCACTCACTGTGGAAATAACAATGAGCATAACTTTGATGTTCGACTTTGACTGACGTGCCTTTTTAGGGGAAGGATATGCACTGGTTTTCCATTGGGAACTCTGTATTTTGGTGTCAGGGTCATAGAAATAGACCCAACTTTCATCTGCAGTTACAATCTTGGCCATGGAGTCTGTATCTGCTTTAAGATAATCTTTCAACTCTGTGCAGATTGACACACGATTTTCCTTCTATTTGTCACTCAAAAGTCTAGGAACAAATTTTGCACTTGTGTCATTTGCAAATTATTGGTTAAAATACTTTGAACTGAACCGTACAAGATTTAACAATCTTTTGATAGCCCTCGAATACTTTTTGCACATTATCATCTGCTTTTGAGGTTAATGAATGTCCCGAACAACGCTCGTCTTCAACCGATTCATATCTGCTTTGAAATTGGTTGTACCACTTGTACACAGTCTTCAGAGTTACCACATTGTCGCCATACACAGATTTTAACATTTCATTAGCTTCTTTGGCATTCTTTTCCATCTTAAAACGTAATTTTATGTTAATGCCTTGTTCGAAATTAATAAGGCGGGACAACAAGATAAACAGGACCTCAGTCTATTGGCCCTGGCAGTCGATTGACGAGCTCAAGCATGTTGAAACTTGCCGCTGCCTGTCTCAACAGATCATGGTACTAGGCAAATTAGATCATATCGATGTATCATCAGCAGTTGCCGCTATAAAAATTCATTTACTGTATTTTTTATCACACCACGTGTGTGTGTATATATATATATATATATATATATATATATATATAGATTTTTTGGACTAGGAGACTGACAGACTTACCTTGGTAAGAGTCCACTCTGTAGTCTTGAAATAGAAACACATAAAAGCCCTTAACCAATGATATATTTCAACCACACAGTGGTCTTTGTCTATCAAAGAGAAAACACAAAAAGAAACACACAAGAATATCTATCTACCATATTTATTTTATTTCATTCTCTCATATTTCTTTTTGTGTTTTCTCTTTGATTGACAAAGACCACTGTGTGGTTGAAATATATCATTGGTTAAGTGCTTTTATGTGTTTCTATTTCAAGACTACAGAGTGGACTCTTACCAAGATAAGTCTGTCAGTCTCCTAGTCCAAAAAATCTAAATAATCTTTACCAACCAAAACTAACCTATATATATATATATATATATATATATATATATATATATATATATATATATATATATATATATATATATATATATACATAATATTTGTAACATTTTCTATTTTCTGGTATCTTTATGAACATAATCTAGATTTTGTTAAATTTTACTTTTTCCAAAGTAGTTAAAATCTGAAATGGTGTTCTTGATATCATACAAAATGTTTTACAAAGTAAGCACTTACTGTAAACACTTTCCAATAGTAATAAGTAACGAACACATGTCTTTGTTTCAGAAAAGACAGTCGTAATTTTTAAATGCAATAAGTTAAAGTTATATTTTTTACAAGGTTTAAACCTACTATCAGTCCCAACTTTTAAACTATTTATAATTAAATCTTTTTTAATAGTTATTATTTGTTTTCCCTTTTTAATATTAGTTTATAGTTTTTTTGTCAGTTAATTAAACTGTGCATTGTTTATGAAAATATTGCCATTAATAATACTTGATATGTAATGTAAAAGTTTATTGCTTGCACATCCTATTCTCATGAATTTGAAACACAAATTAATATTGTATTTCTTTGTTTCAGTGTGAATCCGTAGATGATCGGATTAAATATTCCTTGCCAATAAAAAGCAAGTACCTGATTCAAATAGGTCAACTATTAGGCGTGAACTATTAATATTATTACAACTGTGTTAAAATAAATAAAACTACAAGTAAAAATGTCAGCCTCATTAAGATAATAGAGCTGTTATTCAACTTTTTTTGGTTGAATAAACCATATTTTTTTATTAGAAGAAGGTTGTTAATTGTTGTTATACCTATTATAAAAAAAAAAACTGTGTACAATTGTTATACAAATACTATTTAAGTATGTTGTTTTTAATATAAATTAGTTGAAATGTAGTAAGTATGTACTTTTAATTGTAAAATTTGATAGAAACGATTATATTATTACATTTCAGTTAGTAAAAATACCAATGTTTGTTAAGAAAAATGATGTTACCACATTAAAAATGTTGTGATAATAAGCAGCTGCATGAAGATTCTATATAAATAAATAATTACATGACACATGTTAAACAAAATTTGAACCATACTTTGTCATTTTGTTTCAAGTTACTCTAAGCAAACTTAAAATTTTTTTAAAATGTACAAGTAGCCAGAAAAGTTAGTATTTACTCATTTTTTAAAATGGTGCTTTGTTATTGACCCTTTGACTAAGTTTTTATACGCTAAATAGTACATTCGGAGTAGGTTTTCTAAAATATGTTTTTGCTTTAAATTGAGTTAGAACAACATAGACATTTTAAAGTTATAATAATACTTGTAGTTTCTTTCTTTCTAAATTTAGAAACATGATACATTGAAATAACAACTTGACTTAATCTACATGATAACATATTTATTGGTAGTTTCATAACGAACTTATTCTAATGTTTTATAACAATATTGAAATATAACTTTTATACAGAATTATTTTTACAAGATTTTAAGATAATGAAAGTCTTTGAAATAAGGAAAAAATCATTCAATGGATGCTCATGTTCACCAGACATCCACTGGATATCTCTTTTTTCTGTATCAACAGACTTGTAAATTTTCACATAGTATGAACTTTGCAGATTTCTTAGCTAGTGGTTGATAGAAAGTGTCTAGCTGATATATGAAAAGGACTCTGTCTATCTTTAGACTGTCTTCCACCTGTGTGCATATCTCCAGAATATATACTCATGTTGAGCAGTTACGTCAATCCATAATTATATTTAGCTTTAGTGTATATCATTGTCACAAACATGTTGTACAAGAGTAATATCTACTGTTAGCGAGAAAATACTCGGTCAAATTCAGTTGCAAAAAATTATAATAATTTTCCCATAAACTCATATAAAATTCCAGAATTTCAGTTTTAAAAATCAAAATCTTTGTAAACCAAATCATCGTTTATTAAAAAAAACTTTGTTTACTGTTTTTTCAACATCTATGATGAGTATTAATATCACACTCAGATATTTTATCAATAATATTTTCTAGTCACAGTGTCGTTTTTCCTAAATATATATATAAATATTTTATTTGTAGATTAAGTATTTGTTTTATATTCTGTCATTATCAGAAAAGCAATGAAATGCCATAATTATAAGAAATGAAGACCACAGGGGGGGGGGGGATGATGAAGGTCCAAAATTACAAGTTTTGAGAAAAACACATTTTAAGATTCAAAACCCCGTGTTACATACAATTGAAAATTTACAAAATTATTTCACTAGCTTAATTGTGTTACTACTATATCAACTATAATTTACGTGTTGAACAAGATACCAATTATTGGTATAAGGGTTGTTACAATGAAAATATTGTTACATTAACCCAATAGCCAGGGAAATGATGAAGGTCCGAAACAACAAGTTTTGAGAAAAATAATTTTGTTTTATAAACCCTCTGATAACATTATATTATCACACAAGGCTGTCGGGCACATTTACCTTGAATTATCCATATGAGGTGCCCAACAGGGTCTCTGCGTGTGTTCTTGCAACTTGGCGTATAGACAAAAATTTTTGTTTTTATTTCTTACAAGACTATAATTATTGGGAAACTAGAAGTTCAGAATTACAAGGAAATATTAAAAAGAAATAGTTTTTATTTACATCTCTTTGTAGAACTACATAACATTTCTGTCTTTTGAGTGGCTTAATGTTTGCCACTCTAATATCTAAAACTTCAGATATTCAAACGTTTTTCAGATAACATCTTTGTTTCTTCTAGTAAATTCACCTTAAAAATATCTTGTAATGGTATAATCTGTTCTACTCCTTTATATCCCTGGTGCATATCCACGAGGAATTGTTCTATTATTTGTATTTTTTGTTTTTACCTCTTTCCGTTTTATTCTAATGAATATCTTTGGCTTTCTAATTCTTTTCATGTGTCTTCATTTTTAGTTGTGCTTTATGTTATACTCAGTAGAGGAAGGATATGCGGTAAAGAATCAAAAGAATGTAGAAATATGATAGGTACTTTTGTGTAGCACTAATACCAGGTCTTCCCTTTTTTTCTGTAGAGTGTATTTTTGTATTATATTGGTACACTTGAATAAATATTTCCATATTTAAAGGATTTATCTTTGGAATGTGTTTTAATTTTATATTTTTCATACTTATATAACATAATACTACATCATAATAAATTATGAAACAATAAAATAAATATAAAAGTATATCAAAATGACAATAACCTGCTGATATTTTTATATACAGTAGAACAACCTAATGTTAGAAAAAATCAACATTATTGATTAAAATTGGGTTTCAAGTGCTGATGCACTCAAATACACAAAACCTAAAATCAAATTTATCTGACAAATGTAAGTAATGTGAACTAATTTTGATTTTATTTCTTTAAAAGGAGTTTTGCTGATAAATCCCTCTACAGAATTTTGAGATTTTGACGACTTTATGTTCTATTCTTTAAAACTATTTTTCTAATGGGTAGTACATTAGTTTTCAAAAATAGAGGGTGTCCTAAACTCTATGTAAAAAATTCGTTAAGTACCAAGTTAGCAGAAATAGAAGACTATTTAAATTAATTTTATTCATCTCAACAGAAAATATTTTTTATTTTTACAATTAGTTAATATTTCAAATTTAGATTAGTTTCAGTCAGTAGACTTAAAACTTTTGTAAAAGTTTTTAATACTTTAAAAAATAAGATTTTGATATGAAGATATAGTTATTGTTTTGACCAAAGCTACCAAAATGTACATAAGGAAAAGCTGAGCTAAATGAGAGTGAGTTATTTATATATTAATTTTTTCCTCTATAATATAGAATGTTTTTTGCTGCCTAAAATCACTCGCCGATTTCCATAGTTGCTAAAAAATTTGTTTAATGTGACAGACCGTTTTGACCCTCACATATTGAAGACCTTTAATTATAAAAATATTTAAATATAATAAGAACTGTTCCTTATTTTAAACCGGATTTGCTCAAACTTACTCAATTTGTGAACCTTCATTTCAGCTAAGAAATAATGCTTTTATATCTGTAATCTAACTTCCTAAGGTTTTTGTGCAAATAAAATTTTGAAATTTGTAACTTTTGGTGCTACATAATATCAACATTTTTTTAAATGTAATTTAGTTGTAAAGATTGATTAAATTATATATTTATGTAGCAATCATTAAAGTGTGTTGAATTATAAGGTTTTTATATTAATAACATATAACTAAATACAGTATTTTTACATATGAATTATTGCTATAATTCTTTACAGTATAAAAATAGTTGTAAGTAGCATGAACCCTATAATTTTATAATACTAAAATGTCATTTGTGGACATGGTTTGGTGGTTTCAAACAATTAACTAAATGTTCTGTAACATTTTAGTATTCTGTATTTTATGCTCAGAAAGTAAATAATATTCTGAAGAAATATACCAAGCTTAAGAAATAAACATCTAAAAACTATTTTTAACAAATTTCATGACTGACATGAACAATTTTAAAACAACATCTTTTAACAATTTAAAAGAACTCGCAAGTATATCCAGAATTTTAAAGTATAGCTATATACATAATTGAAAAAAAAAACACTAAGAAAAATCATGAAAATGGTATATATAATGTGTAAGATTTGAAACTGTCAGAAACTCATTCAGAGCAGACAAATATACAAAGGCTATTCAGAAAGTAACTCCTAATTTGGCAAATAAATATAATTTACCATATACATATTTAAACTACAACTTTCTCCCTGTCTTTTGACATCATTTTTGTTAAGATTTAAGCTGTTTTATCTCTTCACTAGTTTTAAAATTCCTTTTTCCAAAAACAACCACCTGTACTTTAAGCCAGCTAGTGACAATGTATTTTAAGCCTATTATCATCAAACCATCCTCATACAAAACAGAACTAGAAATTTGCAAGAATTCATAAAAAAAAATTTGGTGACTGTGGAACATCGATTTTAATTAACTTTTTGATTAAATTTACCAACAAGCTAATCACTGAAAACTGACTAGCTGGTACTCCTTTTTTATCATAGTTGTTTGCTTATCCAATTTTAAATGAATGAACCTATTCCTAATAAACTCCTTCCCCAATATACATCACAAAGTCTCTAATAAGTTGAACTGATTATCATTTTGCTATAAAAAAACTTTACAATATGCAATTTGGAAAGATTTTCATTTAAATCACTTGTTTTGCAAAGCTGCAGAAACAGTATTAGTGCTTACGAAACTTTTAAACTAACATAAATGGCTGCCCATTGTCTTGCCATCCTCGTAAATATGAAAATAAAACCTTATCCTTACTACTTCATGTACAGTGGTTATTTTCTTAATTTCCCTTTTGTTAAACAATTCTAAATAGCTGTGAATGATTTTCATTTTTTAAATTTTATTTGAATAAGTCACTACTATCTGAAATTTAGTTAATGCCAGAGTTAACCAAGTATTATCTACACATTAACTGTTTAGGAATTTAAACCTAGCTTGAAGTTATAAAATCTGTATGATCTAAAGTAATGGTATAAGAAGTCATAAATCTGATTTGTTGATTGTGTAATATTTACATAAACATTCAAAATTTCATTTTGAATTAACTTAATCTCAATTATCTATTGATATTCCTAAACCTAAATTTTTGGCCAGCATTATTAAACATTTTGGAAATTTTTATTGAATAAATAATGTAGTTTGTTGTAATAAATGCTTGTGAACTACATGTGCTCATTTAATTCATGTATTAAATGAGGATCAAATTATTTTAATTTGTCACTCAGGTTTCACTGTCAAAAACGTTTCACCTTAGTTTACAAATGATGAATAATTTAAACATTTTCTTAATTGATTGTTAGAATATGTATAGCTAATTCAGTTCACAAGAATTGGTAAACAAATTACCTGTCAAAAATATTGCAATATGTTGGCTTAATAACAACCAGATTCAGATTTCAGTTGTAGGGTTGATTGAAAAATAAATAGTATATAAATAATTCCATCTACATTCCAGCAGACTATATTTTATAAATGTAAATATATACAGGGTCCTTCTGAAACGATGTGCCTTAAGTGATTTATAGTATTTTTAATTTTGAAAAAAGATATTAATATAACATTTAAACCGAATAGTGATAATTTTATATTTTACTCCTACAGTGGCTTAAAACTATCAGTTTTTTTTGTTTTGTTAGGAGGTTTAAAATGAAATATTTTTAAAACAGTACAGACACACTAAAAAGTGTTAATTTTTTATTTAAATTAACAATTTAAAAATCCAAATAATTGTTTGTGATAATTGAATTATAATCATTATATAATTTACTTACTTTGTAAAAAAACATTGCTAATAAACTGTAAAATAACATTCAAACCACTAAAGAAAACAGAAGCCTATACATTCCTTAATAATTTTATATTTACTAAAATAGATGTTTGAAAAAAGTAGATTTTGAAACATTGCTGAAAATTAATCCTTACTCGTTTTAAACAATCTTCCATATTATCACTTTTATTATTAGAAGACACACAAAAGTTTTATGATATCTATAACTAAACCCACTCTTCTCTTATACTCATTCTCTTCTACTTATTACCCACTGAGTTATAAATTTAATTTAATTCAACAAGAAAAGAAACTTTTTAGAATATTTATGGTACTAAATTACAGTTTTAAATATGTCAACAATAAAAACATATGCATAAGACTGATTCAACCATAATAGGTAGAGGATTACTCAAGGCACTTGCTTATGGGAACAAGCTTACTTAAGTTAATGGGGAAATATTGAATTACAACAATACACTCTAAGTAAAATATAAAAAATGTAACTTATGCTAACATTCCATATATTAGTATAGTAACATTTCATGATATAGTCAATATTTGTAAGCAAGAACAGATTGATAAATTTGTTGGACAGTTTTGAAGTTTCTGTGAATTTTAGTTTTAACATTAATTTACAATTAGTTCTTGTTTAACATTTTTAAAATAGGCCTTTCTCCGTTCTGTTTAAATAAGCAATTATATTCTGTGTCCTTAACTGATATTGTGGATAAAATGTGTGGAAGAGAAACATTGTATTTTTTTGAAAACAATTTTCTATGCAATTGAGCTGTACTATTGTGTTCTTTAAACAAGGACTGTATTATATTTTAAGATTAGAAGGTTGTGTTAAGAGCATTCATTTATACTACAATTGGATTTAAGAATTTTTATTTTTTACTTTATTCTACAGCAAAACAATATGGTTTTGTTACATGAATATTTAGAAATTTATGTTTTGTATACCCATGATATGTATTTATATTTAAATAAACAGACACAAATTTAAAGAATTTGGGCAAAAATAGGGTTTGTTATTGTCTAAGAAGTAATTTTGTAAAATCTAAAGATTTAAGGCAAAAAATGTAAATTTTTATTAGTTTGTTTGTGTTCAGTGTTTGTTTATAAATAAGATGTAAAACTATAAATGTTTTATTTTTTTTTAACCCTTTAATTAGCATTCACATATCAGTATGTGAGATCACACAATGGCCAGCGGGAGCGTATATGTATGTTATACCATTTCTCTCAGATTAGCATTGCCTTACGTTTACGATTTGTTCTCCTGTGTATTGTGTTGCATTCTAGATTAAATATTTGCAACTATCTGGACAGTAAATACTACACAGGGTACATAGTCACCATTCTTTTGTATCCAAAGTCTATGGGTTATTTCCAATTATTTGCAGATAGTTTCGAAGTCTGTACAGTATTTTATATTAAATAAGTATTTTACAAAAAAAAAACATTAACAGATAATTTTTAGCAAAGAAATTCTTAGTAAATGTAAGGTAACGTTTGGCTAACTAGAAAAAATGAGTACATTAAAACAATTTCAACAAATATTACTATAATTTTAAAAAATTAGAGAAAACAAATAGAAAAAAGAAAACGTAAAAATCTTTCAAAGACATGTTACTCCCAGGGGCCATATCAGGGCAGGCAGATGTTGCTAAATAAAGAAAGGGTTAATATATAGTATAAAGAAAGTAAGTAGGTTGTGTCTAAAAGTTATACTGTTTCCAGGGATTACATAAATTTTCTGTTTGAAAATGGAACATCCATTAAGAGTAGTTATCTCAATTGTTGTTTACATATTGTTTTTGAAAATAAAAAGCTCTGATATTCGTCATACCTGACTCAAAGCATTATTATCTTAGCTTGGATTTTTAGTTGAAAAAAATTCTTGCTTGTATTCTAACAAGGAATTAGGGAGAAACTAATTTATAGCTAGAAATGAAACATTTTCTGAGCCACATAAACTATTTCCTAAATTTTGTCTATCACAAATGTCACAAGTTTGAAGGTAGAGGCATGGAGATAAATTCCTACAATTTAGACATTTTTTAATTAAACAATTTTTTAATAACTGAAAAAAATTTAGAAAATTTTTCTCCATATGCCAAATAACAGTTTTAAAAATTTTTCTAAAAATGTTTTAGTAGTTAAAATTAAGTAATTGTTGGGTTGTATATCTTGTGGTTTTATAATAACACTTTTAATTAAAATTCTTTGCTAAAAATCAGCACCTACTGATATTTATGAGCAGACGCTTTTCATACTTGGTCAGTGCATTGTTTAATTGGTCAATAGCATTTAACAATACAGTGACCAAGTGTGAAACACATCTGCCAAGAAATATCAGTAAGTAGTGGTTTTTTGCCAAGTGTTTGATAAATGCAAGTATAACTTTGTGTTTGCATTTATCTATTTTCACAGTTTAAAGAAATTTTGAACTCTTACATATTTTAGTGTTGAAGTTTAGGCAACACCATCTTAGTACCAGTTATAAAGTATGCCTAGTTACACTGATGGAAAAAAAATTTATTTACACCAAGAAGTATGTTATGATTTATTTTGGCAAAATTAAATAAATCTTGACAACTAAAATATTTTTCAACCCAAAAATTGGACAATCAAATTTGTCAATTTGTATAAATAACCTAACCAAATGTTTTGGGCAGGTGATGTTAATAATTAACACATCATAATAATAAGGTAATTCTATTAGCTAATACTAAGGTAATAGCGTAGTATTTAGTAATAAATTTTTAAATACTGTAGACTAATTTTTTTAAGTAAATAATTAAAACCCACTAACCACAATACAAAAATCTTTATTAAAATTACTTTATGTACATTTCGATTACATAGTATTCATCTTCAGAAGTACTTTAGTTTAAAAAAACTTTAGCATTTCTTGAAAAGGTAGTAAAATATACAATGAGGTAGACATAAATTTTAAATTCTACAGTGTATATACATTTTTGGCTATTAAAAGGCAACATTGTTGAAATTTATATATTGTTGATTTTTAAAGAACACTAATGTTATGCAGAATTAAAAAATAATGTTCTTGAAGTTTATTAAAGTTGCTTGTTGTAATCATCTTGAATTCACTGACTAAACTATTATTAAATAATACTTAACTAAATGAATACATAAGGGCTTACTTGCTGACACGTTTTGAACCAATCGTTCCTTTTAAGAAGCAAAGCCTCAAATATAAAGATTTTTTGCTTCGTAAAAGGAACGATTGCTTCAATAATAGTCAACAAGTAAGCTCTTATGTGTTCACTTAGTTGAGTATTATTTAATTATAGTTTATTTATTAATTACTATCTGACTGGCTTTCTTAAATAATGTTATATATTTAGTAGACTGTGGTTAAATTTTGCTAAACATATTTTCCCAAACATTTATGTAGCTGTTTACTTGAATAAGTATACATCCATCCAAAGCTTTGAACTTAGTACAGCATCTGTATAATATTTCAGTTACAATTATACTCTGTCATTAAGAGTTATACCAAAGGTCAGTTTTTATAACACTACTCTTTTTATCATTTTATGTTATCTTTGTATTTATAATGATTTCTTTTATTTATTACACTTTTGCTAATTAGTAAGTAATTAACAATCAGCTCATCATGAACAGCAACAAGATTTCGATATTTCTTTAATAGTATACTTGAGAAATAATGAATCCTGGGCCTATGTATCTATGTTTTAGTCAAAGTAGAAAAAGCACGTTAAAAACTTGACACATTATATTTTAAATAATTAATTGAAACTGTGAATCTAAGAGACCATGGTGAATATTACTCAATCGAGAGCTTGGATCTTGTAGACCAATATTTATTTGAAATTCTCCATCAAGATTGCTTCTTTCAAGCTATATCGACAATAGGAGGAGGAAGGTAATAAGGGCATTGATCTCTTTATTTTAATTCAACAGTTCAACAAATATTATGTTGGAAAATAACCTTAAGGGCTATTGCTTCCCTAAAATTAGATCATATAACTTAAAGCTATTGCATTTGTTCACTATGCAATCTTCAATATATTTCACTTTGCAAAATTTAACAATTTGTCAAATTTTTATTCACACCAACCATACATTATTATTATTGTTATAATCATTTAAAATCTATTTCAATGTTTCTTAAATACAGAGCATAAGTATTTTTGGTTGGAATGGGAACAGAGAAAAAAATTATACTTCAAGAGAAACTGATTATGATTTACTTGGTATCATGTATCTATTTTGCATGTATAAAACGTATGATAGTCCAGTACTAGAACCTTAGGAGTGTCATAAACATTCATGTGATAATACTCTTCAGTATACACATTTTTAGTTCCTCTATGCCAAGTACACTTTCTTTATCATCATTGCACTCAATTTCCTACAACAATCAGTTTCTACTATTTCACTATCCTGTCCTAACATTTTATATACCAGTAATGTAAAAATATGGCAATAACATTCTGGAATGATTTAATAATAAAAAACATGTAAAAGTGCATGAGTCAAAAAAAAAGTCCAGTGGGATAAATAGCACTTCAGTTTTGACACACGAAACTAATGATTTTAAACACAAACATAGAAACGCTAGGTGATTGAAACTGCACTAACCATTAAAGAGAGTGTGGGAAGGAAAGTGTGTAAATGCTCAAGATCATACATGCTGCCAACTGATAATGGCAGCAAACTTAATTTCTCTGGAAGTACGAGTACCCCGCTTTATTATTTCCATGGTGTTAAATCATACATTTCTATTGAAAAAAAAATAATGTACATTGTACAACTAGTGTTGCACAACATGTTTTACTTTAGTGTGTTGAAATATTTTTAAAGTATGATAAAAAAAATGAATGTGATACAAGGATGAACAAGAAACGTATGACATAGATGGTAAAGGAATTACGAATAATTTCTTTATGAAATTCCTTAGAATAAAGTGCAATTGTTTTACAACGAAATAATCATAGGTAGAAACATCAATTCTGGTTTTTTACAATAACTGTTATTTCCTTAGATAAAAAAAAACTTTGTATCAGTTGATCAATCTAGAGAGATTTAATTTATGTTCCACTCAGAAGTTTACTGTTAAAAACTTTTAAGTTCTTATATCAAATGGCAATAATGATTTTATTATTTTTTCAGTGTATTTTAAGGCCATCCATTAATTTGTTTAATTTAAGGGCAGAAATATGATAAATTTATAGTGTGTAGTAGTCTCTCCCTAGCCAAAATATTTAATTCCGTATATTATAATTTCAAATTAAAAGAACCAAATAAATTATTTTCCACCAAACTCGAAAATCCTCAATGTTTTATCATAAAGATTCTGTTGGTTATTCTTTTTAAAATGTATTTATTTTATGATATAAATTAGTCTTCTATTTGAAGAATCTGATATTTAGATACTCTGTATTATATCGACAAAAATAAATTTGATTTTTGATTAGAGAATGAAAACACAATTTTTCACATTAAATGCCATGATTCTTCAAGTTTATTTGTATTATTTAATGCAAGTGTGAGAATGTCTAACATTGGAATTAAACAATAGTTTTTTTTATAAATTTTTACCTGCTTCTCTGTGTTGAAAAAAACTGCACTAACAGTTTAGTGCGTATAATTTCTTTAACCCTTTGACTAGTATGCACATAAATGTATAGATTCATTTCAACTGGCCTCTGGTGCTGTGAATATTTATTTGTTATTTGAATCTTTGCATTTACTATGGTGGCTGAGTATTATGAAAACTGTGTATTTAGTTATTATTACTTCCTGCAACATTATCGAGATTCTATAAGGTGGAAGGTATCATTCAGGTTATCAAGTTTTCAGTAAAAGGTAGCATTGTGCTCATGGTGTTTTGACAACCTTCAAATGTGTGGAGATCAGTGCTAAACATAAACATTGAGTCAGCGCTATTCTTGGGCTATAAGAGCTATGAGTTGGGGCTTAACGTCAGTGATAATAGTTGGTGTATATGCATCAGTACTATGGGTAATAAACTAAAAGTACAAGTAAATAAATTTTATATTGAAATCTTATTGCTGTTCATGACGAGCTGGTTGTTAATTACTTATTACACTTTTGCTATTACTTGCGACCAGACTTTTTGTTAACTAAAGGTTGTTAAATTGTTAACTTATACTTGGAGGAAACGTTTTCGTCTTACTACTTCTTCAGCATTGTAAAGAATGAACAACTCCAAACACATATAAAAAAAAATACACAAAAATATCCAGTTCACTGGAGAATTTGAAAACTATTACACTATAACAAAATATCAAAACAAACATGAATTAAACATATACCACAAGCCAACCATAACAGATACACTGATACACAACACATCGAATCATAAACAACATAGACACGCAGCATTGAAACATTTACTACACAGACTAAATAAAATACCTATGTCCACAACTAACTACACAGAAGAACCAAACACAATCAAATATTTAGCTCACAAAAATTGATATAACAATTATTTAATAGACAAACTACACAGAAAAATACTCAACAAGAACAGTAACAACAACACAAACAAATTCATCACCCTCACATACATAAACAAACTCACAAATAAAATAGCACACCAATTCAAAAAAGCAGGATACAATGTAGCTTACAGAACAACAAATAAAAGCCAAATGACTATCAGACACAGCATTAATAACAATACCAACACAAACAATAACCCAGGAGTATACAAACTAAAATGCAACAACTGCAATAAGTTCTATATTGGACAAACACGCAGATCTTTCGCCGAAAGATATAAAGAACACAAAAGGCACTGCACACTACTATTGAATTCACCTTCGCAAATCACCTCATGGACACTAAACACTCATGCAAAAGTATGGAAAATAACATCAGCATCCTCCACACATGCAACAAAAGCCATAAATTAAACACACTAGAACAGTATGAAATATATAGACATAGCAACACACATAAAAATGACATCCTAAATGAACATAGACAGCACAGATCACACATACTCTTCGATCACATCACTTCTAACTTTCAAAAAATGGTACCGAGGAAGCACAACTGCAGCATTCCTAGCGGCAAAAATTCGAGGCTGAAGAAGTCGTTAGACGAAAACGTTTCCTCCAAGTGTAAGTTAACAATTGAACAACCTTTAGTTAACAAAAAGTCTGGTCACAAGTAATAGCAAAAGTGTAATAAGTACCAATTTTATATATTTAATTTGTTTTAAATTTATTTTAAACAAATTAAAATTTAATAATCGCTCCAGGAGTAACACTTACTACCTACTCCAGGACTAGTAGCAAATGACTTGCTAGTCAAAGGGTTATATGTTAAATACTTTTTCTGTTTATTTTGTCTTGAAAAACAAGTAAAATCTTTTTACAGGACACTAAATAACATAGGTGAAGAAAGAACTTGATATTGCAGTCTTCTGTTTTTATCAGAAATATTGAACATAATCCATTTACCTACATTAAATATCTGTGTTTTTTTTAAACTACATTTGAATAAATCAAGCTAGATTTGGTTTTCCAATAAAGCTGCTAACTAGGACAATTGATGGTATTAATGTCGTATGATTGTATTGAAGTTTATAATTTGTTATGTAACATTCAGTAGCAAACTTTTGTATTAACTGATATATTACACACACACACACACATATGTGTGTGTACAGTAAACTCCCGATTATCCGTGGGCGGATTAACCGGTTTGCGGATTATCCGGGGTCTGTCATTGTTTGACAAATATCCAATTTTTATTCCAATCAGATTACCAAACGGTGAATTACGACGTAAATACATATAAGGCATTAATAGAAGTTAAGATGAAGGGAATAGATATGTACGTACTAATTTTTACATTGAAAGGGAAGCATCCCGAAGCGGGCCAGCGAAATAAAAGGGGCGAGCAGACTACTGTATATAAGATACAATAACAAAATGCTTGGACGCCCGAAAACCTAATGTGTATCATAAGATTGTAAACAAATGTCAGCTAATCTCGGCTATAAATAGTTTAGGACGTGACACATGCATGTATGCCATATACATTATCGATCTTTATGGCTTTGTGACACACTTGACACAAGTAGACACTGTGCGACAAAATGGTTCTCAAGAGACTTAGATCGCACATTAAAGCTAAACCAATGCTCACAAAAATACAGACGAAAGTGACAGATTTTTTTGTTCAAAATTGAAAGTATTATGTGTAAAGGAAATTACATATGTACATACATACTTACTTTTAACATATACTTATGTACGTATTGTAAATAGTTAGACATATAAATGTACATGTTATAATCCGTCAAATACATAGACATTTTAAATTATTTTCTGTATTTATTTTGTCCTCTGAAGATTATTTGTGAATTGCATTAACCGGGGTCATTATTTGTGTAACTTATGGTATAATAATCGATTATTGATCGTTTTGCATATTCTTTGTTCATAGTGGATTATCCGGGGAATTCGTTATCCGGCACACACACACACACACACACACATACACGCACGCACGCACGCACGCACACACAAACACACACACACACACACACTCACACACTCACACACACACACACTCACACACTCACAAATAGTACAAGGACACAAGGACATGGTCACAATACGCCTATAATCATTAATAAATATGCCCACTTACAATGTAATAAATAGGCGTTTTGTATTGTAAAGTTTATAAAACACTGTAAATATTTGGTATATGTGTTTAATTAATGATTGTGTAATATCACAGGGTAGGCCTATAACTACAGATGTATTTCCCTCAATTAGAAGTTTCTTAGAGGTTACACTAGGCCTATATTTCCTAAATATTCTTCACACACAAGGGGATGAACCCTTTCTCACCACCAGCCACCCAAAAATATTTTTCTGGGTCTGCTACTAATGTCACACGATTTAATTTCTTAGCACTATGTGTAGATAGGAAACGTTTTGGTTATTGATTTTATTAAATTTACTGCTGAATAGGATTTATATTCTAATGAAACAAAATTACACCTTTATAGAAAGTTACATTATAAAATAGGTTCTCATAATTATCGAGTTGTAAAAATAGACAAGTTTTAAAATTGCGTGTGAACCCAAGTACTGTTCGAATTCAGCATTCTTCGTAGTTAAACTAAACTAGTATCAGTACGCACCACCTCCCCCAAGACCTTTCGTAAAAGTGATTTGTACTTTTAATTGCTGCTTTCCAAAGCCATCCATGGTGTGGCGCTGAAGGAGGGTTAAAATGGAAGCTTTGTTCTTGTGGTGATTTAACATGAGCGATCTTGTTACGGGCGGAAGCAGAGAGTATTCCTTTTGTGAGATTTTGACAGCGGCGTTAGTGATGTCTGTACAGAAGCCTCATCTTGCAAAGAGGGGTAAATAAAGCGTCTATAATTAGTAAATTTGCGAATTCTACAATCATTCAAAATAGTAGATCTTGATATCTTATACCAATTGCAGAGTATATACTTTGGAGCGAATGGAACCGCAAGCGGAAAGAATCCATTTGTCTCTAGCAAGGATCGATTAAGTCAGTAGAATACAATGTAGATTAAGTCGACATCGAAAGTACAAAGGATCGATGTTTTTAAAAATGACCTGCGAGTACTTCCATACCCACCCCCTCGCCCTCTCGCCGAGTACCAGCTTATAAAATTTGACCTATAGCAGAAAATAAGAGCAATAATCAGGAGATAATATAGTGGTCACCTACCCAAAATATATGCAAATAAAATAATTAACCTATACTTACAAGGTAATAAATAAAATAAAATACAATTAAAATTTATATTATAATATAGGCCTACAACTTAGTTCCAGTTACACAACACGCGGGAGCGCACACAATAGGTTATAATGCCAAAGTTTAAATCCAACCAAACACACACGCACATACACAAACAACGTTAGTGCCGCAGTCGGAGTAGAGATGTCTGTACAGAAGCCTCGTCGTGTAAAGAAAAGGGGGAAAGAAAGAGCCTGTACCGTAATTAGTTCATTTGAAACTTTGAGGTGTACGACCTTTGTAATCATTCAGACGATTAGACCTTGATATGTTATACCAATTGCAGAGTATGTAGCCTACTTTGGGGGGAATGGCACCGCAATGATCCATTTACCTCTAGGAAGGATCGATTAAGTCAGTTGTGATTCATCATATTGAAAATACCTACTGCGTACATGGACGATAAGAGGTTCGATCATTGAATGTTATTTTGGATGACAAGCCCCTGGTATTACCTTCAACGTTGGATATTGTTCTATCAAGTGCAAGAACATAATCATCGATGAAGGGGTTCAATCATGATAGACAATGAGGACATGGTCATTGGGCGAGAAGTAATGTGAGTTAAACGTTGAGGGCAATGGAAAATCTTGTGCTTCGCGTGTTGCATTTCCGAAGCTGAGAAGTCCAACGCGTTTAGAAGATTTAGGGCAGGTTAGAGAGTAATATGTGAGCCATGAAGAGAACTTTGATAGAAAGTCCCATTCTGTTGTGGGTTCTACAATGAGTGCGTGTTAGACATCTTGTTTAGTCTCATCGAACTCGCTGAGTTTTAGCGGTGAAAACTGTGAGGGAGGCTGAGTCATGTTGGAGGAAGTCTAACAGCGGAAAATCGCGTGAAGCATAGCTCGCGGCTTACGTATCAGAGATGTCTCGCCACGAGCGAGACAGCGTTAGCTCTGGGATCTGAACTATGTAATTAGCCACATAAGTTTTCTACGGATGAGTTGGCGTTTGGATCCATCATACCACAAGTTAATAGGATCGTGTTATTGCAATGCTTCCTTCCCGTGTGTTATGGGTTGGGATAGAAAGTGCGCAATGCAACGTTCTAATCTGTTAGTTGTAATTCTTTTCAGTGGGGCTACACGGGTTGAGTCCTGATGATGACTTAATCGTTCGGAAAAAGGCATCGAACTTATAGTACTGCGTCTTTGAATCCTTGTGAGTTGTATTTGAGAAACGAATAGACCGAGGTACTTGAAAAAAGGAAATATGGTGCACTTGAGGAATGAAGGCTAAGTAGAAGCGAATCGATCGAGATCACAAAGCATTTCCAGGGAATCCCTCCCGATACGTCAAACGTTAATGGAAAAATAAACTTTATATTTAGTGAACAAAATGTTTGTAGAATTGTTACAATAATTAGGGGTTTTATGTAAAAAGGTAAACAATTAACAGGGGAAATCTAATCGAAAAGCGTGGTAGAGAAAACAATAATTTATCTGAAAGCAATAAAAAGTTAAAATCAGAAAGTAGAACTTCAACTTACATGGACGAAACACGTTTATTCAGATCATGTATCAGGGCACACACAACACACACACACACACACACACACACACACACACACACACACACACACACACACACACACACACACACACACACACTGACACACGCTCGCGCGCACACACAAAATAGATTTTAATGGTAAAGTTTAAACCTAACCAAAACACATTCACTTACACACACACAAACACACACATACACACACACACACACACACACACACACACACACACACACACACACACACACACACACACACACACACACACACACACACACACACACACACACACACACACACACACACACACACACACACACACACACACACACACACACACACACACACACACACACACACACACACACACACACACACACACACACACACACACACACACACACACACACACACACACACACACACACACACACACACACACACACACACACACACACACACATACACACACACACACACACACACACACACACACACACACAATACGTTATAATATAAAGGTTTAAACGTAACTTAACGCACGCACACACACACATACACACACACACACACACACACACACACACACACACACACACACACACACACACACACACACACACACACACACACATACACACACACATACACACACACACACACACACACACACACACACACACACACACACACAATACGTTATAATATAAAGGTTTAAACGTAACTTAACGCGCACACACACACACACACACACACACACACACACACACACACACACACACACACAATACGTTATAATATAAAGGTTTAAACGTAACTTAACGCGCACACACACACACACACACACACACACACACACACACACACACACACACACACACACACACACACACACACACACACACACATACACACACACACATACACACACACACACACACACACACACACAATACGTTATAATATAAAGGTTTAAACGTAACTTAACGCACACACACACACACACACACACACAATACGTTATAATATAAAGGTTTAAACGTAACTTAACGCACACACACACACAATACGTTATAATATAAAGGTTTAAACGTAACTTAACGCACACACATACACACACACACACACACACACACACACACACACACACACACACACACACACACACACACACACACACACACACACACACACACACACACACACACACACACACACACACATACACACACACATACACACACACACACACACACACACACACAATACGTTATAATATAAAGGTTTAAACGTAACTTAACGCACACACAAACACACTCACACAATACGTTATAATATAAAGGTTTAAACGTAACTTAACGCACACACATACACACACACACACACACACACACACACACACACACACACACACACACACACACATACACACACACATACACACACACACACACACACACACACACATACACACACACATACACACACACACACACACACACACACACACACACACACACACACAATACGTTATAATATAAAGGTTTAAACGTAACTTAACGCACACACAAACACACTCACACAATACGTTATAATATAAAGGTTTAAACGTAACTTAACGCACACACATTCTTACAGGCTATATTGAAGTAGGGACTAATAGGAGAAATGTTTATCCGGAACGTAATAGGATCAAATGCTAAAAGATTTTTTCTAAACACTGTCTATATGTGAGATATGGTAGTAGCGTTGCGTTGCTTTTATTGCCATGGCAACGACTAGGAATGGGTTTCCAGCAATCCGAGTGCATTATTTGACTTCAATAATACAATTTCTAATAAAACTTCTATCACGTGCTGCTGATTACCAATTCCCTAGAAAGACTTATACACAGTATTGCGACCTTTATTGTAATATCAAATGTATTACAGTTGGGTTTATCAGAATTATTGTGATTGTAACTGATTCATGGAAAAGGTGCTTCTATATTCGACAAGCAGAAACTTAACCCAGCAATAAATATTCTCTAACGTAATTATTACATTGAGTAAGACGAGAAATAGAGAAATGTCACTATTTATCAGGAATATACTGGGGTTGAATTTAATAATAAATACACAAACAGCTCTTAACGACAACCTTTCTTTATTTTACCCTTGTGTACATTTCAGTTACCAAGTAACCATCCTCAAAACGATAACATACAAAGACTCTATGTTCATAAAGGTAAAATAAAGTAGGTTTTTGGTTAAGAGGTTTTTGTGTTTTTAGTAGA